>OZ030384.1:656200-982869 GCA_964023945.1 Ectemnius cavifrons | reverse complement strand
GTTTTTGAGTTATAGCAAGTTAAAAAATCAGTAGAATAGACGTCTGAGACGCATCTTTTGACCGGCCGGAGGGGCATGGCAAAGTAGGTCACGGTCGCGATCGGATGGGAACAGGTCAGAGTCGATAAGTCGGTGTTCCTAACGCGAGGTGTCAGTAATTGAGAGAGGCGGGCACCGAATCATTCGTCAGAGACGAACTTGGCATGGTGTGACGTCGGCGTCGAGGCGAGGCTACGATATGCGGGCGGCCATGCCAGCTGTTTTGTTCATTGCGCAATTGTCTCCTTATGACAGAAAATTCTCACTAGACAGTAATCAATCGGCGCGAGATTCTTTGTCAGAAATTTCATAGCCGTAACACGAGACTTACGACCTTTAAATTAATCATGAAATGTCACATGAAATCCATCGATTTAACCTGACTGGTGCGAAAATGTTTGCGAGAGATTTTGCACGCGCTCTCTTGAAATTATTTATCGCGGTCATTCGTAGAGCAACAGAATTTCAAGACGTGCTACAGCCGTTCTTAAATGTCACACCGGGCCAGAAAATCCCCTTTTTAGTAGGCAGTATTTCTAGAATATCTCCCCTGTGAACGAATGCTAGTTTAGACGGGCAGCTTTTCGGATCATCTGTAGAAATTAAAAAGAGAATGTGGCGCATAAGGTCTTTTCATTCTCGTTTGATACTCGCGCGCATAATTATGCGAATAGTGCAGCCCACAAATTACATAAATTGCAGCAAAATTTTCCTCAACACTTCATGAACGTCTGCTGAATCACCTCCCTAATCAGAAAAGTCTTGATCGTCAGAATGATCCAGCACTCAAGTTTGGCAAACTCTGCTACTTCCGTCGGCTACAAAACAAAATACTTACAACAAAAACTTACGAAAAGTATCGCGCGGTTGCAATCGAATGGAAATCCCACGATCGGAAATGCATCGCTTTATCGCGGTGGCTGCACATCACCCACGCAACAGTCTTCCCTCATACCGTCCTAATTGACGTATTTATTAAAAGTTTCATTTTCAATTTTAAGGCGGAATGAAAAATTTTAAGCCTGAATGAAAATACGTCGGAGAGCGGAATCCAGTCCCCTGACTTACAATGTATTATGCGCTGCCACTCACACACCTGCAATAGCAACCGGCGTTCACACATGCGTAGCCGTCGGGGCTGTGTGAGTGAGCGAGTTGCGGCTTCACTCATCGCAAGTCAGTTGACAACTGGGTGACGCGAATGGATTTGCATTCGACTGGACCGTTTTCCGGGCCATCTAATAAAACTAAAAATTGAACAAACGCGCTAAAAGTAGCCGCAGCTTTAATACCCCGTACCCACACATGTATGATTAGCACTTCTAATAAATACGTACATTAGAGCCAATTTTCGCAAACATTTTGAAAATTTGCTCTTTCTACCACGCCTCCGCAATAAACATTTGCTGAACCGCGGCATTAGTTGAAACGGGCTCCTGCAATAAGAATGATCCACAATTGGAATGAGGCATAAATTCTGATGGTTCCGCCAGCTGCAAAATAAAAGAATCACAGCAATAACATAACAGTTGTAAGAGGGAAAAGAGGCAGAGGATTGTGGATGGCAAGTTGACAGCTTTTGGAGCAGGAATTGGTGATGGCAATTGATGGGAATATCAGACGGCAACAGAGTAAAAAGTAGCAAATTGAATTCGAATATTACAACTTGCTACATTCTACCCTGTTACCGTCCTTAAAAGGACGTTGGACGGATTGAAGGTCCTGGGACAGTAGTCGGTGGTACAGGAGGAGGAATTTTTGATGTTTAAGGAGCAGCTTGCTGCCTTCTCGCAAGCTGTTCCACGTGACCACCGTGGTTTTCGACGCACAAGTTCATTCGGCGAATAAAACTCTCCCGTACGTCCTGCAGCGCTACAGATCGGCGAATTGTATTCGCGCAATCCATTATCCGTTCCACGAGTTGCTCTTCACTATTAATTGGTACGGCGTATACCAACGTTTTTAAATGACCCCAAAAAAAAAGTCTAGTGGTGTCAAATCCGGCGAACGAGCGGGCCAGTCGACCGGGCCGTGACGCCCTATCCATCGCTCCTCAAATACATTGGTGAGATGTTCACGCACAATGCGAGTCGAGTGTGCCGGGGCACCATCGTGCATCCACCACGTGGATTGTATATCGATATCCTCTGGCCAGAATTAAGAAAGATCGCGCTGCAAAAACGCTAAATAGGCGTCGCCGTTTAACCGCGGGGGGAGAATGTACGGCCCCAAAATATTGTCGCCGAATATTCCGGCCCACACATTCACCGAAAATTGTCTCTACACATGATGCTCCCGCACTGCATGTGGATTTTCCTCTGCCCACTCATGAGAATTCCGGAGATTAAATAGTCCGGCTCTGGTGAATCCAGCCTCATCAGTGAAAATTATCTTTTTTACAAAGTCAGGATCCTCCACAGTTTGCCGAAGAATCCACTCTGCAAACGCGACACGGCGCGGGTGATCGCCTTCCACCAACTCCTGCACTGGCTAGATGTGGAACGGATGGAAATCGTTCAAATGCAAAATTCTCAGGACGGTTGTTTGGCTCGTCCCTTCCGCGCGCGCGATTGTCCGGCTGCTAACACTCGGATCGTTCTCGATCCGGCGAAGTACTCTCTCATCCAAACCGCGAGGGCGGAGGTTTCGGCTACCCGCTGCAGCTTTGTCAAAGCTGCCTGTAGCTCGCAGTCTGTCTGCGAGTCTAGTGAAAGTCCTCGAGCAGGGAAGTTGTTTATTCGGAAACGCAGCCTGGTACAAACGCCGTGCCTCCGCGGCATTTCGGTCCGTCTGCCCATAACATAAATGCATTTCTTGCATTTCTTCATTTGAATACATTTTTTTTCACGTCACACAATCGGCACTGGTAACTGGTATATCACTTTAATGTGCACACGTTAATGGCAACAGACGAAGTGATAGAGAGGCGCTTCGATTCCATCGATTCGCGTGAAACATTCGCAAGCACCAAACAAAATGATAAAGCTATCTTTAACAACCAAATGAAAACAAAAACAATAACGCTCAGCAATGAACGGAATAAGATATCCCTCTTGTCGATGCAGAGGCACGGTAATTTCGTCGACGATTGTTTTACACGTACTCATCGAGACATTATGCTTTTCCGACACATCGGCAACCTGTAACCATTTACGAATATGGGCATGCCAATTGCATTAAAGAAGAATATTCAATATGCTTTTTGAACAACTGCTCAGTATGCGGAAAACTGAATTGCTCCGAATAGTAAAAGCTATTAGGCTCGCAATTACGTAGAATCCCCAGAGCCTCTAGATTCGTCACATGCAACATCGGACACATGTACAGTTTCACCCTGTATATGCGTATTTGCTAGATTAACCTACACCTATGAGATGTCGGAATTGTTCGGAATTGTCGAATACCAGACCAGTTAATGTTGACAATATTAGCATATTCGATAGGGTATACTTCGCCCCTTCAATTTGTAGATATATATGTACATAGAGACCACGAGTATTTCCAGATTTGAGTGTGAGGATTTCGTGACGTTTGTAATATTTTACTTATATTTGCGCCGCCTTCGAAAAGTTGCAGAATATTTAGGCTTAATGCAACTTTCTGTATCCATGACAACAAGAAGTTACTTTTCACTTTTCAGGGTATTTTTTGTGTTCGTTTGAAGGTGGCTACTTTCTGACACTGCTTAACCTCTTTCGGTAGCTGGTTAAATTGCTTAAAACCTTCGTTAAATAGGCTTCTCTGACCCTTTCTAGTTTTTACGTCGTTAATATATATATTTCCACTCTGTCTTGTGGTCCGATTTGAACGGGTTCCCACATATTCCACCTTCAAGCACAACTCCGGCGCAATTTCATACTTTACCATCTTAAAGATAAGTATAAGTACATTTCTCATAATACGCATTTTTACAGGCATAAAGTTGAGGATTTTCCTCATTTCATTTGTCGAAGTATATATGTCGCAGTGTAATATTATTCGCATCGCCCGGTTTTGCAGAAGTTGCAGTCTATTTATCTCGCTGTCGTTCGCATACGTCAAGATAGATGAACAATATTCTACGACAGGAGCTATCATCGTTTTATAGATATGGCACCTAGTAAGTGGTCCCACTAATCTACCTACTTTATTCAATAAACCTAGCCTCGTCCCAGTTTTCTCTTCTAGATAATTCACATGTTTCTTAAAATTTAAATGTTCATCTATATAAACGCCCAGATATTTAATCTCCTTCCTTCTTTCAATCTGTAGATCTCGATAAAATATATTTAGATCTTTATGCATATGTACTCTCTCGCTACGTATTACCATATAATTATTTTCCTGCATCCATTCGTTCATTTTTACCATTACATTGTTCAGTTTAGTTTCTATGTTTTCTAAGTTTTGGTCCATTACGTAGAGTAGCGTGTCGTCAGCGAACATACGTACATTGCAGTATTCTCTGAGATAAATATTAAGATCGTTTATATTGTTACATATTCATCCTCATCGGACTACTTTTCTTAGCCTTATTTCACACGTAGATTCAATAATTTTAACTCGCTAGTCTCCCACATAGTTTTCCCATGCGTATTTTTCGAGCCTTAAAACTGTGACTTCGACTCTTTCGTTCCGTCTTATCTCAAAAACACAATCCTTCGTTAGGGATCATCACAGCGTGCCCTTAACGAACTCTGCAGCTGTGCACTTAGTGCATCTCATAAATTCTTAGAACTCCAGCGTAGTCTCAGACTTCTGGCGTCTCTATCCCTACCTATGCCCCTTTTCACTGGATTTTTCGGGTATATAAACCCTTAATTTCTGGAGCAAAGGGGGAATCAGTTCCGAACTCTCATCGACGGCGAAGCTCTGTCAATCGGACCAGCGAAGAACACCGTAGTAGATCGAGCACTAGTCTCCTTCGAAGCAGTCACAATTACCGTACGTACATCGTGTCTCATCGCGATCGTTAGGCAAGTCACAGTTCTTTCGTTAGTTTTCCCCCGTTCAAATCGTAACGTAAAACGAACTCATATAATTTTGTAACAACATCTCAAAACCGCAGAAACTCTCATTGTATATTTTGTGTTTGTATTATTTACTATTCAGAATATATTACATTAATCTAGTTTTCATTAAGAAACCATTTGTGTCATCATTACTGAATTCCTGTTTGGTCAACCTTGTTTCAAATAAGCATAACAAGGAAAAGAATAACAAAAGATCCCACGAGGATACATCTTTACCGCTCGAGGTGTATCCGGCGAGCCATAGTAAGGTTTAACGATCTTAGAGCATATTTTCGGACTCGCGAAGCCTGGCTCGTAACAAATTGGTGACAGCGGTGGGATACTCAGATTTTATCAGTTCACAAACTGCCTAGTAAAGTTGTTTTTCTCCTTGCGCTTAGTTGAATTACATTATTACAATGGCTAAACAGGAGTCTGATATTAATGTTCTTATGCAAGAGTTGAAACTCAAGTCAACCATTCAGAAATTTGTTCAAGATATTCCTAATTTCGATGGAAAAAGAAATGAACTTAAATATTTTGTTCAATGTGTTAAGGACGGTGCAGATGGTTTGCCGTCGGCTTTAGAAACAAAATATTTAAGCGCTGTAATTAAAAAGTTAAAAGGTACCGCTAGAGAGAGCGTGGATGGTGAGACGTTCACAAGCATGAATGCTTTGTTACACCATTTAAAGAAATGTTTTGCCCCGGGTAGAAGTCTGTGGTCTTTTCAAGACGAAATTACGCGATTACGGATCTACCGGGATGAAAGTGTAGAAGATTACATAGACAGAACGCGTCACGTAACACATAATGCTCGCGCGGCAGTGAATCAAGAATATGAAGAGGAACATAGAGCAGCTGCATTAAAGTTTTTGGAACGCGGTGTAATTGATAAATTTATATACGGGTTACCGGAACGGTACTTGTCGCGAGTGAACCCGAAGAATTATAAGAAGATAGAAGAAGCGTTTGAAGAGGTCATGGAGATCACTCGAGGATGGAGTGAGCATAATCGGAGCTCGAATGGTTACCGTTATCGAAATAACGACGGGCCCCGACACTTTACCAACCAGCGACCATTCAATCCGAACTGGAGCCGACACCATGGATCCCAAACAGAGACTACATCTGGTGTGGAGGAAAACCCACGGGGTTACAGCCTTCGCTGTAGAGCGTGGCAGGCCAAGGACCCCGGGTGTCATAAATTTCCCCCATCAGCAGTTTCAACAACAGCATCCAAGGCAACCAGAAAGGGTCGAAAGGTATCAGAACCACGAGAGCTGTAAGTGCTGCAATTGCATGCACAAAAGCTGCGATGGCAATTATCATAATTTTAAGAACCAACCAAATTTTGCCCAGATGAGTAATAACTATGCTCAGCCTGGTAGTTCGTACGCTCAGCCGAGCAACGATATTAAGTCAAAAAATGCGCAGCATTTAAACTTCGATCGCGTTCACCGTGTTGGCGATCAGGTGAACAGAAGCGAACAAACTCGCCAGCAACATGTACGATTCCAAGAGAATCCCCAAAGAAAGCAGTAATTAAGGAAGCCCCGATTCCAAAAATTCGTGTAAAAGTACCGGAATTAAAAGGAGGGCTAGGAGAATTTTTAGTAGACGGAGGAG
Source organism: Ectemnius cavifrons (assembly GCA_964023945.1). Classification (NCBI taxonomy): domain Eukaryota; kingdom Metazoa; phylum Arthropoda; class Insecta; order Hymenoptera; family Crabronidae; genus Ectemnius; species Ectemnius cavifrons. The sequence goes on along the minus strand of OZ030384.1, from coordinate 976,210 downwards.
CGTCCGTAAATTTAATAACGTTTGAAGCTTTGAATTTACAAGAAGTAAGGATTCATAAAGAAGAAATTGAAGTAACTGGAGTTGCATCTATTCCAATTCTCACAACGGGAACCGTAACTCTTCACATCAATGAGACACCTTGTCTATTCTATGTGATAAAGAATTTTCAATTGCCAGCCAGTGGTTTACTCGGTAGCGCTTATCTATTACAAGAAGAGGCTGAAATTTCGTATTTCCATAAAACCCTCGTAATTAGAGATAGACCGACAAAACCCATAGGGTTCATAAATTATCGAAGCCCAGAGGAAGAAGAAAATCAATCTACGAAGAAGCAACATTTGATACCGGCACGAAGCAGTCAGTGCATTACAGTTCGGTTAGCGAACACAACTCTCCGCGAAGGTTATTTACCACGAATAAAAACTCAAGACGACGTTTATATCGGAGAAGCAGCAGTTTTCAACAACAATGGCACTTGTCACGTAATGGCAACTAACACAAGTGACCAAGATGTTCGATTTGATTTATCACCTCAAGAAATTTATCCGTACGATATTATTAGTTCATCCGAAGAAGATTATTACATGAAGAATTCTGGACATAAGTTTATATCACCTCAAGAACGAGTCAAGGAAATTAAAAAGACCCTTGATATGGACCACATGAATAGTGAAGAAAGGCAACATGTGCTACAACTCGTGCAAGAATACTCGGACAGGTTCTTTCTACCTGGAGACAATTTGGGAAAGGCACCCAACTTCCAACACTCCATTCACACTACGGACAATATACCCATAAATATCCGGCAGTACAGGTATCCGCCAGTGCATCAAAAAGAGATCGACGATCAGGTAAAGGCTTTGCTTAAAGAAGGAATAATTAAACCTTCCAGTTCTCCTTACAATTCACCTTTATGGATAGTATCAAAGAAACCAGATGCCCAAGGTAACAAGCGTTGGCGTATGGTTATAGATTTCAGAGCTCTTAATAACAAAACAGTTAGCGATAAATTCCCGTTACCACAAATAACCGAAATTTTAGATAGATTAGGAGGAGCTAAATATTTTTCAGTGTTCGACTTAGCTAATGGTTTTCATCAAATAGAAATGAATCCGCAAGATCGTTCAAAAACAGCATTTACTACTCCCACTGGTCATTATGAATTTGCTCGCATGCCTTTTGGTTTGAAAAATGCACCACCTACTTTCCAACGTCTTATGAATCAAGTTTTAACCGGATTACAAGGAACTGAATTGTTTGTATACCTTGATGATATTGTTGTTTATTCTTCATCTTTGAGAGAACATGAAATTAAAATTCGAAAATTAATGAATAGATTGCGTGAAAATGGATTAACTTTACAAACCAGTAAATGTCAATTTCTCCGTAAGGAAGTTGGTTATTTAGGACACATTATTTCTGAACAAGGCGTTAGACCAGATCCGAAAAAGTTAGAATCTGTCGAAAAATTCCCAGTACCAACTAATCAAAAATGTATTCGTCAATTTCTTGGATTAGCAGGTTATTACCGACGTTTTATTGAAAATTTTACTACAAAAGCTAAACCATTAGTAGGTTTATTAGGAAAAGGAATTAGATTTGTTTGGAATGAAGAACAACAACTGAGTTTTGATCAATTGCGCAAAGAGCTTTGTCAACAACCAATTTTACAATATCCTGACTTTTCAAAACCTTTCGTTATTACCACTGATGCATCCGAATTCGCAGTAGGAGCAATTCTTAGTCAAGGCGAAATAGGAAAAGATTTACCAATTGCATATGCTTCACGTACGCTAAATAAAGCTGAGAAAAATTATTCAGCTGTTGAAAAAGAATGTCTCGCTATGGTATATGCAGTACAACATTTTCGACCTTACGTATATGGCACTAAATTTACTTTGGTCACCGATCATAGACCGTTAGTTTGGTTACACTCAGTTAAAGATCCTACCTCTCGTTTAATGAAATGGAGATTAAGACTTCTAGAATTTGAATATGATGTAGTTTATAAAGCAGGAAAGATCAATCAAAATGCAGATGCTTTGTCTAGAAACCCAGTTCATTGTTTGCCGTTGATCCCTAAAGATGATGATCCAGATTTCAAGATACAAATTCCTAAAGCTCCAGCAAACCCTGAAGGTATTGGTAGTCGTATTAAACAGTTAACACGTGACAGGCAAAAGAGACCTTTAGTCAGACACTCAGAAAGTGAATCAGATGGAAGCAATTCAGACAACGACCGTCCTCGTAGATACCCTTTTAAGCCAAGTTTTCTTCCCAGCACGGAGAATTTCCGCCCAAATCCTCGTCTTTCAGATCCTATACATCCATCTGGTAGTAATATCCTTCCCGGCGACCTGATGTCCTTCAATGAAGCGTCCAGTAATTCTACGCCCATTCCTGCACAGAGTCTAGACGACACAGAGATTTACAATCGTTCCGCCAACACTTCACGATCCACTTCTTTACCCTTAGATGACACAGACCAGACTGTTCTTTTACCTGAACCCCTTGTACCCATGCAAGCTGCCTCACATAACCTAAACCCTCAAATTGCATCCCCCAGAATTTCGGATACTCTCCTTGACTTTAAAGAACATACCCTCTCAACCGATAGAAATAGCGATAGTGAGGACACGGAAGGTTTCCAGATGACCTTTTCCCCAACTCCTCTTTTGTCCCGCAAAGCAAACTTTGTTCACTTTATCTCAGCCGACTGTAATTCAAACACTCCAATCACTAAATCCTTAGAAGAAATGGACTATTTAGATATCGAATCCATTAGGAGTCAGTCCCCTTCTAAGAATCAGGTCTTGATCTCTGACAGGAATAATAGGAGGATTGTGAGTGTGATCGCCACCAAACATTTTTATGATCAATTAAGTAAAGAGAAATTGCTGAAAGGTTTAGAAGTTTTACGTAGTACTCTCAAAAAGTCGAAAATTTATTCGTTTAGGATCTCCGCAGTAGGAGATGGTCATGATCATATCCCACATAAAGAATTTGGAGAACTTGTGAGGAAAGTGTTCCAACACTCCAATGTTAACATCGTTATTTGTACGTCTAATGTTATTGTTCCACCCACTGAAAATAGACAATTAATAATTGAAGAAGCTCATAGTAGTTTGTTAGGAGGACACAAAGGTGTCACTAAAACTTATAATCGTTTGCGACCACACTATTCCTGGCCTGAAATGAAAACTGATATACAAAATTTTATTCGTACTTGTACTAGTTGCCAAGAACAGAAGTTAGTTAGATTGAAAACCTGCCAACCAATGCTTATTACTGACACACCATCTGAACCCTTTGAAAAGATTTCTTTAGATACAGTTGGGCCTTTGCCGATATCACACAATGGAAATAAACATATTCTTACTATGCAAGATAATTTGACTAAATATTGCCTGGCGGTACCAATTCCTGATATCCGTGCAACAACAATAGCATATGCCTTTGCTCGTAATTTCATCGCCATATATGGAGCGCCTAAAGCAATTCTTACTGATAGAGGAAGTAGTTTTATTGGAAAAATCCTTACTCAATTAGCAGAAATATTCAAAATTAAAAAGGTAACAACGTCAGGTTACAGACCACAAACTAATGGTTCACTAGAAAGAAGTCATATTGTCTTAACAGAATATTTAAAGCATTACATGGATTCGTACGAAGAATGGGAAAGTTTATTACCATTTGCAATGTTTTCATACAACACGTCAGTTCACGAAGCTACCGGTTTCACCCCATACGAGTTAATTTTTGGAAGATCGCCAAGACTACCATCAGCATTTCCGAAAGGAGAGAGTTTACGAACATATGATTCCTATCTGATAAAGCTGATTAAACAAATCGAAACTATGAGAAATGAAGCTACAGATACTTTAATTAAAAACAAATGTCGTTGAAAACAGTATTATGATAGACGTGCAAATCCTGTCAATTTCAAACCTGGAGATTTTGTTTATGCTCTGAAGGAACGTCGTCTTAACAAATTTGATCCTCATTACGTTGGATCATTCAAAATCATTAATGTCACTGATTTAAATAATATAGTTTTGCAAACGTCAGAAAATAAAATATTAACAAAACATGCTGACAAGTTGAAAGCAGCTCGCGTGTAGAAAGAAAAGGATCACTCGTTTTAAACAGGTAACAATAATATACAAAATTGGAGATTGATAGAAACTAAATAGCATCCTGCATTTTCTCTGCCACATTCGACTAGATGATTATCTGCATAAACCATAGGTAAGACAGCCGTAGATTTAAGTTTGCGAAAATGTATCTATCCGAACCATCATAATCTGTAAAACCATTGTAATATCTTGTATTTTAGCAATTAGGTACACTTCACTACTCACTACATTGCGTTTCAAACATGCGCCACATATTCTCACCTACTGTTAAAAGAAAATTCGCCCGATTTCTTTTATGAAGCATCACGATTTGCGCGATGTTCAATCTAAGGGGGGAGGTGTTACATATTCATCCTCATCGGACTACTTTTCTTAGCCTTATTTCACACGTAGATTCAATAATTTTAACTCGCTAGTCTCCCACATAGTTTTCCCATGCGTATTTTTCGAGCCTTAAAACTGTGACTTCGACTCTTTCGTTCCGTCTTATCTCAAAAACACAATCCTTCGTTAGGGATCATCACAGCGTGCACTTAACGAACTCTGCAGCTGTGCACTTAGTGCATCTCATAAATTCTTAGAACTCCAGCGTAGTCTCAGACTTCTGGCGTCTCTATCCCTACCTATGCCCCTTTTCACTGGATTTTTCGGGTATATAAACCCTTAATTTCTGGAGCAAAGGGGGAATCAGTTCCGAACTCTCATCGACGGCGAAGCTCTGTCAATCGGACCAGCGAAGAACACCGTAGTAGATCGAGCACTAGTCTCCTTCGAAGCAGTCACAATTACCGTACGTACATCGTGTCTCATCGCGATCGTTAGGCAAGTCACAGTTCTTTCGTTAGTTTTCCCCCGTTCAAATCGTAACGTAAAACGAACTCATATAATTTTGTAACAACATCTCAAAACCGCAGAAACTCTCATTGTATATTTTGTGTTTGTATTATCAGGAGACTCGGTAGAATCTCGCGCCAAGTAGTAGTTATATATATAGTACAGCGCGCGACTACCGAGGATACTTATCCCGAAGTGTAGCGGTTTTCGTCCGCTATAAAACTTTCACCTCGATTTATGGAAAAGTTACAGCTCCAAGGATTTATTTCTGAATTTTGTATTTTTTCGTTGATTTTTCTGAATCGAATGAGCCAAGAATCAAGCGAATCGGTTCAGTCGTTCAAGGGATATAGATTTCTCCTGCTTATTCTTCTCGTGAAAACGGCAAGGCAAATTAAGATTCAGGGGAACATGTTCCTAAAAATGTGACTTTCACTTTTCTCATACGAGATGGCAGCAAACGGAAATATCGTATTTACGTTACCGATCTAGAATCTGTAATCTGTGTCATACCGACACATTGGTTAAGCCGGTTATGCCATGGCTGGTTATGTGTCATAATGGTTATGTGACACAGTCCAATTTTATTATTTTATTTTATTCCAGATTCCATGCTTTTATTTACTTAATAAAAGAGTATAGTGTCCTTGCCCCTGTCCCTGTAATCTTGTCATTATTAAGAATTATGAAGTGTCAAATGCGTTTGGTGAACGAGTGCTGATTACCAATAGTTAAAATTGTCAAGAGTGTAGCATATTTATCTTTAAAGGAATATTAACAATTATTTATTTACAGTTCAAGGGAATACTCGGTATTAGTAATCAGTACTTGCTTACGTAGACTAATTTCAGCACTTTAGGTTTGCGCTCCGTCAGCTAGGTATTTGACAGTCAGGAATAATTTGTAAAGTATTAAGCCCAATCATTTAAAATTTCAATATATTATAGCTATTGGGAATCTCTCTTTTGCTACTCTGAATCATTATTTGATTTAACGCTTTAGAATTATAATATATAAACCAAGCAGAATGCTCATAGGCAATCTAATTTAGTTATATTATGATCATGACTGTCAAGTTCTTCGCTCAAGGAACACTTCAGCTAAAGAATAAAATGAATCAAGCAAGCAATAATTATCAATCATGTGTCATTGGCGATATACTAGCTATTGATAATCAGTACTTGCTTAGTAAATTTCATTACTTTAGGTTTGCGCTTTGTCAGCTAGGTATTTGACAGTCAGGAATAATTTGTAAAGTGTTTAGTCCAATCATTTAAAATTTCAATATATTATAGCTATTGGGAATCTCTCTTTTGCTACTCTGAATCATTATTTGATTTAACGCTTTAGAATTATAATATATAAACCAAGCAGAATGCTCATAGGCAATCTAATTTAGTTGTATCATGATCACGACTGTCAAGTTCATCGCTCAAGGAACACTTCAGCTAAAGAATAAAATGAATTAAGCAAGCAATAATTATCAATCATGTGTCATTTAGCGACATACTAGCTATTGGTAATCAGTACTTATTTAACAAATTTTATTACATTAGATTATGCGCTCCCTGAGCTACGCATTTGGCTGTCAAGATACACCAATGTTACAGTGGGTATGAGGGTATAGCTTATCTAATTTGCAATTTAAATGTATCCTAGCTATTGGTAATTTTTCTTTTGCTAATGTGAATTTGTCAAGTGCAAAGTATATTATCTGAGGAATCTATGTTCTCACATTCAGCTCAATTTCTTAGATCTCCTCCTATGTGCATGATTAAGTTATAAATACATTGTAACATTAAAGTTACATTATAACATAAACAGGCACATAGGTGATGGTGCATATTTGAACAGAAATGGCACTTGACATTTTAATAAAATTTTACTTTTAAATTTATTAATTAAACCATTGATAAATACTTAGAATTTTTATTGTCTTTATTGTTAAGCATTAACTAACAAAAAGGCATGAAATCCGTCGAAAAACATTAAACTGTAAAAAAATGCGCCAAGTAGCAGTTTGATTTTCCCACAAAAATGAAATATTGATAAATAATTAAAAATTTTATTGTCTTTATTGTTAAGCATTAACTAACAAAAAGACATGAAATCCGTCCAAAAACATTAAAATGTAAGAAAATGCGCCAAGTAGCAGTTGGATTTCCCCACAAAAATATAACAAATATAATATATAATGAAATATAACAAAAAAAAATAGATATCATACAAGAAAGCCAAGCTTTCATTCAAAGATACTTCGATTTAACTCGCATTAGCAATTAACAATAAGTTAACAATAAATTACCGATTAACAATACAACAAATCTTGGCGTGTGCGCGCTTCATTCCGAGGTAAAAAGGCAATGGAAAACTGATTTAACACTAGAACTATCAACGATTGTTATGCTGTTATAACGAACCACGTCAAAAAAAGTCATTTCAACTCGTTCGGTAGTACTGGTGTTAAACCTAACACTGACTTTACTACAAAATAAGTAAATCGTAATAAATCTTTCATTTTCAATCATATATACTATATACAGCGGCCTTGTTATCCCATTTTTGCCTCCGATATATGAATATTCTCCGATTTCATGAGCATTGTCCAGTGCCTCATAACTGACAAGGAGATCATTTTCCCGATATTGATAAGAAGGAGGTTCTCAGTTCATCGCGTAAATGTTTCTTTAAAAGTTTTTTAGTAATATTACCGGAGCAAGTGCTTCGAATGAAGCGCGCACACGCCAAGATTTTTTGTATTGTTAATCGGTAATTTATTGTTAACTTATTGTTAATTGCTAATGCGAGTTAAATCGAAGTATCTTTGAATGAAAGCTTGGCTTTCTTGTATGATATCTATTTTTTTTTTTATATTTCATTATATATTATATTTGTTATATTTTTGTGGGGAAATCCAACTGCTACTTGGCGCATTTTCTTACATTTTAATGTTTTTGGACGGATTTACTATTCAGAATATATTACATTAATCTAGTTTTCATTAAGAAACCATTTGTGTCATCATTACTGAATTCCTGTTTGGTCAACCTTGTTTCAAATAAGCATAACAAGGAAAAGAATAACAAAAGATCCCACGAGGATACATCTTTACCGCTCGAGGTGTATCCGGCGAGCCATAGTAAGGTTTAACGATCTTAGAGCATATTTTAGAACTCGCGAAGCCTGGCTCGTAACAATATAGAGAATAAACAATACTGGCCCTAATACTGATCCTTGTGGCACACCCCATTTTACATCGCATTCGTCTGACATAATGTCATTTAACTTCGTCCTTTGTTTCCTATTTTTAAGATAAGATTCGAACCATGCAAATACGTTCTCTTCTATTCCATAGAGATGCAGCTTATGAAGCAGCAAGTCTTGGTTGACAGTTTCGAATGTCTTCCGATAGTCTACGAATAGAACTCCTACGTATTTTCTCTCACTGATTGATGTCACCCATTCATTTAAAGTAAGTTGAAGAGTAGTCTCACATGAATAGCCTTTTCGAAAGCCTGCTTGAGATGTCTCTAGAATATTATTTAATTCAATGTGCTTTTCTAGTTGCTGCTTTACCACAAGTTCCAGTACCTTCTCGTAAACTGGCAGTTGGTTTATCGGTCGCAGGTCAGTAGCCTTATTTGAATTGGTTACTTTTTTTATGGGAGTTATTATCGAGGTTTTCCATTTTGTAGGAAAGACCCCCAAGGAGAGAGACATGTTTAATACCTCCAAGAAGGCATCACCTATGGAATCACAGACATTTCCTACTAATTTTGCATTTAGCCCGTCTATGGAGCCTTTATTTTGGTCAAGGTCTTTTACGATTTGCCTTAGGTTTAACATTGTAATGTTTTCAAATTTGTCCATTTTTTTTATATTCGTAATTCCCCGAATAGAGTATTTCTTTATGTCAGAGCATTTAGTATTGTCATTGCCTTTTGTAATATTTTCAATACTTTCCACAAAGAAGTTGTTTAATTTATTTGCAATTTCTTTACTGTCATCTAAGAAAGTACTGCTATTTCCGAATTCTATATTGTTGAAGTTAATTTCCAATTCTTTTTCTTTACGCAATAGTTTTTTTATTGTTCTTACCATTTGCTTTGGGTCATTTTTTATCCCTTCAATTTTATGCTCGTAGTAGGACTTTTTGAGTTTTGCTATGAGTTTTACAATGTCATTCCTCATTCTTACATACTGAGTCCAGTATTTGCTGTGATTCGTGCTTTTATATAATTGAAACATATTGTCTCTGTCTTTTATTTTCGTTTTTACTTCTGGTGTGAACCACTTTTTTTTACATCTTCTTAGAGGGATAACCTTCGTTGGTGCCATCATGTCTAATACATTTACCGCTGTATCAACTAATAAATCAGCTTTCCTATTGAAGTTGTCAAACTCATTTAAACTAATCTTTGGTACTACTTCAGTCGTCATACAATTATTATTGTACGATTCCCTTAACTTTTTAATAAATAAATTATCATTAAAATCACTAAATATTCTAATCGTTTTACTAGCTTTGCTAGTTTCGTCCGTTTTATTAAATATTACTGATATCCATGAATGATCAGAGATTTTAGGTGAACTTCTGACATTACAAGTGAGGTGTATATTAGAAAAAATTAAGTCAATCATCGTGTTGCTTTTTGGAGTCAATCGCGTTGGTTTATTTATTAGTTGCTTCATTCCCCTAGTCAAAAATAAGCTTTTTAATTTATTCCCATAGTAACTGTGTTTTAATAAATCGATATTAAAGTCACCCATTACTATGAGATTGTCACTCTTTAATAATTTATCGCATGCCTCGTCTAGAAATTTTAGAAACGTCACATCAGATGCATTAGGGGAATGATAGACAACCAGTAAATTACCTGTATATTGTGGAGTATTTATAAATGTTATAATGCACCAGTAATTTCCTTCTATTTTTGTAGTTGTTCTAGCTTCTGTGCATGCAAGGATATCCGTATTTATATTATCATTTAAGTATTCTTCAATTTCGTCAATCTTATTATATAAGCTTTGTACATTTAAAAACGATATTATTTTACATTCTTTGTTTGTCATCTTCTTTGGTTGCTATTTTGTGTTCTTTACTTTATTGACAGCTCTTATGTAGCACGGACAATTTCTATCAGTAGCCACATGATCGTCTTTAAGATCTTGTACGTTATGCTTACTTTTGTAATTGGAACAATTTACACATTTTTTAGCTACTTTAATGTTTGGGCATGACTTACTATCGTGTTTGTCTGCACAGTTCTTACAGGTTTTCTCATTTTTACATGATTTTGATGTATGACCATAGCCCCAACAATTAAAACATCGCCTGACATTTACCAAGTCATACACGTTGTATTCCTGCCATCCCATATACACGTTTCCTTCATCCGTGAGCTGTTTATGGACTAAGTCACTACACTCTAGGATTATAGTGCCTCTTTGTATATTGTCTTGTTCGTCTTTATACGTTATCTTTTTAATTATTTTCACAGTCGTGTCGTCGCTTAGTATAGAGTTCTTTAGTTTAATTTCATTTCTCAGTTCCAAATCGTTTTTCTTAATTTCTTCCGGTTTGATGCCTACTACTTTAACTCTGTATGTTTTATTTATTGATTCAATAATGTCAACCTCGTCACCTAATTTATTTTTTATTTCCGATTCTAGTTTGTTTCTGTTTTGCTTCTTTCCACTGCAATTTATGACAACTGTACCTGATTTATTTGTTTGGATTTTATTTACTCCTACTTCCATAGTTGTTATGTCAATGCGTTTTTTTATAATATTTTCAATATTTATAGGGCTTTTATCGATTTTATTTTTGATAATAATTGGTGTATTTCTTGACCCTGTCACTTCCGCGTATGTTGTGTGTTTTGCAGTCTCTACTTCTTTTAGCTTGTAGCTATGCAACTCGTCCTTTAATGATTTAATTTAATTTTTCAATTCTTGTACTTTTTGTTCAATCAGACTTGAGATGTACTCCTTTAATTCGACAATGTAACCATTCATACCAGCACTCTCATTCATACCACATTCATCATCATACTTCCTTTTTTTACCTAAGCTACCCTCAGATCGTTTATTTTCCCTCAAACATATTGAGCAACCAATTACTTCTCCGGTGCCGTCCTTATTTTCATACACGATTCTCGTCTGCTTGCATCTTTCATGATAAGGCCTACTGCAGACATTGCATCTACTGTCCTCATACACTACAGTTTTGCAGTGGCAACATTTGTTTGAGTTGAAAGTCTTTGTTGTACTCATCGTTACGAATTGTCAGTTGTCAGTTGTCCTTGTGTCAGTGTTAGCTTTATCTTGTTATCTTTCGTCAAGCTCAGTCCTCGTCCAGCTTCCACCAGTCTGTCATTCAGTTGTCATCTGTCATTCCACGTCTTTAGGTGATTGAGCCCTCGAATTTGTTACTCGTGTATATGCTTATTAAATAAATATATATAAATATATATTTATTCACCTCACATACGAGTAGTTCGAGGGTATGGACTGGAAATTTAATACTCGCACGTGCGACGTTAATTGAATGCCTTCACGACATGTGTGATGGGGTTAGGAAAGGGTTAACTCGCAAAAACGTTAAGTCTCTCAACTCCTCCTTTCACTCTCGCAGAGATTATATTATAGGTAGACAGAAAAAGCTCAGAGGTGCACAATGAGCACAGGTTTTTGCTACCACTTGTCAATACTTTGGGATGACTACGATTTGTGACAGAGCATACTCAGTAGGCTGTGATACTTGAGAGAGAGAGAGAGGGGGGGGGGGGGGAGAGGCGGGAGGAAGAGTACGAAAGCAAGAGTGAGTAAGCACGAAAGATAGATTTTCTAAGAAAGAAAATGCGGATAAGCGCGGGTAAGACACACGATTGCCAGTAATATTTTACTTATATTTGCGCCGCCTCCGAAAAGGTGCAGAATATTTAGGCTTAATGCAAATTCCTGTATCCATGACAACCAGAAGTTATTTTTTACTTTTCAGGGCATTTTTTGTGTTGCTTGTTTTTTACTTTTCAGCGCTTTTAGTTTTCAGCTCTCTGGAACTCTGTCAGTTTTCGAAGTCGGTCACATTTTTTTTATTACTTTTCAGCTCTTTTAGTTTTCAGCTCTCTGGAACTCTGTCAGTTTTCGAAGTCGGTCACATTTTTTTTAAATATTTTTTTTTTATTTAATGCTTTTTAGTATAGGAAATCAATAAATTGATGGTTCGCGGTCGATTTCATTTTGAATTTCATCGTTGCACTGGTGTAACAGTCATAGACGAAGAAATGTAGCCGAATTTGTTGAAGAAAGAAAAGCTTGTACATTCCGAAATTTATGCAAGAGGGTGTACCGCGAGAACTTCCCTTATAAGTTACTCAAAGTTTCATCCCTATCGCACAAGCGATCCCAAAGCTACCGCCGGACAATCGAAAGTTCGGTTTTTATGCAATAACAATTGTTAGCGTTAAACAATTTAGGGAAAATTTACATTGGGACCAAGCCGTGAGCATCCTTTATAAGATAGGCAAAGTTTCATTAAGATCGGTCCATCCATCTCGGAAATATCGCCGGACAAACGAAATTTGTAGTAGAAACGTGAAATCAGCGCGAAATTTGATTTTTAAGCAATAACAATGGTTGATGTTAATCAATTTCGAAAAAATTTATAATGGGACCAAACTGTGAGCATCCTCTATAAGATAGGTATGGTTTCATCCCGATCGGTCCACCCATCTCAGAGTTCTCGCCGGACAAACATTAAAAAAAAAATTTTTTTAAAATATAGTGGTCGAATTGAGTACCTCCTCCTTTTCGAAGTCGGTAAAAAGGATTCTATACTAACACCACGACACACCCCTAGGCGGACACCTAGGCATTAAAAGAACTCTCGATCGAATTAAACTATACCATAATTGGCCGACCATCAGAAAAGATGTCGAGGAATACATTTCCAAATGCGAAAAATGCCAGAAAAACAAAAAATGGGCTCCAAGTAAAGCACCGATGGTAATAACGGACACTCTCACTAAATCTTTCGAAAAATGCGCATTAGACATCGTAGGACCTTTAACTATAACCAAACAGAGCAACAAATACATCCTAACGTTCCAAGACGCGTTAACTAAATTTAGCATAGCTATACCCATACCCGACCAAGAAGCCGGAACCATCGCAAAAGCTCTCGCGACAAAAATAGTATGTGTTTTCGGAATACCGGAAAAAATCCTTACCGACCAAGGAGCAAACTTTCTAAGCGAGGTATTTAAAGACGTATGTAAACTGCTAAAAATAAACAAAATTCAAACCAGCGCATACCATCCGGAATCTAACAGCGCCCTAGAAAGAAGTCACCGAACACTAGCCGACTACCTCAAACATTACATTAACGAAGATCAAACTGACTGGGACGAATGGCTCCCTTATGCGATGTTCACGTACAACACCACACCACACAGTGCTACCGGACACACTCCATACGAGCTTACCTTCGGACAAACCGCGACTTTACCGACATCCCTCCAACAACCTCCGCGTTTGACCTACACGTACGACAAATACGCCGAAGTACTACGCGAACGAATCCGATCGACCCACGAAGTAGCGCGAGAAACCCTACGATCAAAGAAAGAAAAATCTAAAACCGCCTACGACAAACAAACTAAAACACCGACCTACAAACCCGACGACAAAGTCCTACTTAAAGACGATACTGTCCGACGAGGACGATCAAAAAAGCTAACTCCTAAATGGATCGGACCATATAGAATAATGAACAAACACGATAATGAAACCTGCACTATTAAAAAGGGTCACCGAACCCAACGCGTACACGCGAACTGTCTCAAACATTTCATTGATTAACGAAACGCGAAGGAATAACAAAAAAAAACTATATATATATAAAAGAAACAAAATAATACAATATAAAACATACTTACCTCTTTCTCTTACATATAGACTTATACTATCTTTAAAAACTAAACTAAAACTAAAAGGAAGGAAACTGGATTGGGAAGAGGGAACCGCAAGGATCAGTATCACCGGTCAAAAACAACGCTAAACACCATATAAAGGAAAATATTTAGTCTTTATTTGTACATAGGCACAAGGCCTTAATCCGGGCCCAGCGTGTCCGTTCGTGCCTTGCTGCAACAAAGAATAAAATGTACCCATTAATAAATTTACATACATCCCCAATTCAAAAAAAAAAAAAAAATAGTTATATTACTGCACTAATTTACCAAACATGGCCGCTAGGCCCCAATGGTCGGCCTCCGGGCCGCCCCATGGATCGTCCAGGTCCTCCTGGGCGACCCACCGCCGACGTTTCTCCCACCGGATTTCTTCCACCATTGCGTGATACGCGCCCCTAAACAAAACCAAAATAACACACCGAATTAGAGGATTCTAGAGAGAACTAGAAGAGAATAGAAGAATCAAATTAACTACACAGAGCAAAACTCTTTACAATAATAACGATAAGAAACTCATAACATCTCCGCGAACAGTTTTCTCCACCGACATGATGTAGATTGGCCAACATCGCTCAGCATCCACATCTTATACCCCATTCCCTCTCACGACCTCGCGAGAAATTCGTCAACTCTGCACCTCCACACTATTCCCACGTAAGATCTCTCGGTAAGATAACACTCGTTCCTCGGAAGCCCCCCGGTCCCTCCGCGGGAACCTTTTTCCTCCGAGAAGAACAATCACACACATGCGCATAGGCACCCCTGCCCCTCAAACAAATAACCAAAAACACAAGAAAACAAAAACAGTCGTTTTCGTTCTCATTACAGAGCCACCCTCCTCGCTATTAGAGCTATCGCGACACAGGGAACAGTACCTGATAAATACTTCAGCGTCCGAAAATTCACGCACCAACCAGGAATCTATTTCGAAAGAATAGGAACCCTGCAAACCTACCAAGACACCTGGAAACTGGTATTGCACCTTAATCTATCATCAATCTTTCAACGCGAATCAACCATCCGAAACATTCTCTACGAAACAATCGCGACATGCAAAAATCCCCCCACAGACACATCGGCACACTTCTGCCAAACCTTCACTACAGGAATCCAGAAAAAATTAGACCGCGTAACAGATTTACTCGCCTATATAGAACAGACCATTGGCTCAGACACACGAACAAATCGCGGCCTAATCGATGGACTGGATCTATAGGAAAATCACTATTCGGAATAATGGATACAGAAAACAGAAACGAAATTAACGAACAAATTGCACTCCTGCAAGAGCAAACAGGAACACTCAAAAGCATTATAAAAGGACAACTCCACGTAATCAGTACCAACGCAAAATTACTAAACGAAACCATACACAACGTCGAACAAAACGAACTGACGCTACTTAACGCTACTCGCCAGCTACAATATGCACTTCAGCAGAACAACTTAAACTTCAAACATCGAGAAATAATTGACGAAAACTCTATACTCCTAAAAGCTACACCAGAGACCCTACTACGAGACCCACAAGACGTACTAGACTTCGTCGTCGATATTAGAAAAGGCATCCTCAATCCACGAGTACTACCGCCCGCGGAAATAATAAAACACTTGAACGGTGTGACAACGGAACTAACAACCGGATTCCTTGCTCCTATTAAGGAATTGGCATAAGGTCCGTATTGGTCCATGTGTTCAAGAGATATGAATTTCCTCCTCTTATTTTGTCGTACGAAAACGATTCAGAAGAAGATTCAGACCAAAAAATGTAGGTCACATATTTTCCACGCTAGGAGGCAGAATGTTCATATATTTCTATATTTCTAGCTGCGAGATGATGTTATGCTAGAGAGAGAAGGCAGATGTGAGCTGATGTTAGAGAGAGATGCTAGACATGTAGAAAGAGACTAACTAACACGAGATGGGTAGATGTCTTATTTCCTTGACGTTCGAGTGCTTGGTTATGTAGGCTATTTTATGACAGGAATATGTGACAAATTTAACAGTTTTATTCTCTTATTGGTACAGCTTTATGACCCTACTCAATCTAACACTGTTAACCAATATCCTCCTATTCAATACAATTATAGACTACCAAAGTTGCCAAGTGCATAACCAGGACCCACTTAAATGAAAAAGCAACAATTTGTTCACCAAGTGATACTTCAGGTCTTCATGTAAATGATTTCTGAACTACGAACCTTACTAGTAATCAGTATTTGCTCAGTAAACTTTAGATCTTTCGCTTCTGTAGTTTTGAATTATGTATCTGTTCAGCAAGTTTGAAATCTATGACTGAACTGGTTCTTGGGTACGCCCTTGTCAAATTTGACATTATAAATGTGTTGAATAAGAGATAGAACTTATTAAGTATTGAGCCTAATCGTAATATTAATTTAGGGGCATACTAGTCGTGGAAAATTAGTATCCTGCTCATCAAGTTTCAAGTCTGTCGCTTAAGTCGTTCTTAGCCTACACATTTGACAAGTTCCATACTTTTTACATGTGTTGAATGAGGAGAGGATGTATAACGTAAGCAAAGGACTCCAAACTTCGTATGTTACATTTGTTACGTCCTTACCTCCTGAATGTAACACATTATACAGATAAGCTGCATCCTCCTCTTATTCGTCATATTGTTGAAGTATTAAACATATCAAATGTGTAGCTTGAGAATTACTTAAGTCAAAGACCTGAAATGTACGGAGCAAATACTGATTGGTAATGGCGGCCTGTTTCTAAGTTGTATCAGTATTAGTATCTACTCATCAAATTGCAAACCTGTCGCTTGAGTGGTTCTTAGCTTCACATTTGACAAGTTCCACACTTCACAAATGTCTTAACTAACAAAAAGAACTGAGATACCCCCCAAAACATTAAAATGAAAAAAAACGGCAAGTCCCCCCCCCCCCCCCCCCCCCCCCCGCCACCCAACAACCCAAACCACCGACTCACAAACCCACCAATCTTGCAAAAGTCATTTAAAAATGATCAAACATAGAAATGGATATCATTGGTAAACGAAAGCCAAGTTATAATTCAGATATATAAATAATAACATACAAGAAACCCAAGTTTTCGTTCAAAGATACCTTGATTTAACTCGCATTAGCAATTAACAATAAATTCACAATAAATTAGCGATTAACAATAATAATAATAAAAAACTTGGCGTGTGCGCGCTTCATTGCGAGGTAAGAAAGTAATGAGAAATTAATTTAAATGTAACATTGACTTTACTACAATATAAAATCCTAAGAAATATGACATTTACATTTCAATCATATCAGGAGACTCGGTAGAGTCTCGCGCCAAGTAGTAGTTATATGTATGGAATGGCTATTCCATGTGCTCTTGCAGTAAGGACTCGGGTGGATTCACTTAATGATATTTATTCACAGAGATACAGGAAGTGCGGCAGAACATCGGACACAGCCGAGATGCCGAGGAACAAAAAGTAGTAGACAAAAGTGCGCTACACATGTGGCGTGTGCTCAAGATGAAAACAAAAGACCAACTAACTATCCGTGCGACACAAGAGCACCTGCTTCCGGCGATGGCGTGACGGCGCACACGAGGCACCGGCACGCCCTGCTGCGGATGGAGATGAAGGCACTACAGCTCGGTTGCCGCTAGGTTGAGCCGCCTTGGACGCCACATATATATACAGCGCGCGACTACTGAGGATACTTATCCCGAAGTGTAGCGGCCGTCGTCTGCTGTAAAACTTTCACCTCGATTTATGAAAAAGTTACAGCTCCAAGAATTTATTTCTGGATTTTGTATTTTTGCGCTGATTTTTCTGCATCCAATGAGCCAAGAATCAAGCGAATCGGTTCAGTCGTTCAAGAGATATGGATTTCTCCTGCTTATTCTTCTCGTGAAAACGGCAAAGCAAATTAAGATTCATCAGGGGAACTATTTCCTAAAAATATTTTTAAAAAAATGTGACCGACTTCGAAAACTGACAGAGTTCCAGAGAGCTGAAAACTAAAAGAGCTCTCTCTCTCTCTCTGTGAGTACCATTAGTCAAGCTTTGCTTCGCTCTTACTTCTAGAACATTTTTCTGCTCTCTCTGCCCTGTGGGGCCTGTTCCAGGGTGCTCGCTCGTTTCTCGACTCGGCCCGCTTTCTTTTGGCCTATAAATCTTCATCGGCCTCTTTATAGCCGACGAGAAATTTGAGCCTACAATCTGTGCTATCTCTGACAGATTTTCTAACCCCATTTTGGGTGGGTGAAGACTTTCTGTTACGCCGAAGAATTTTTGAATTTGTCGACGTCTGTCTGCTGTGCGCCCTCTCGTCGGTGACTAGCTTCACGGCTGCCATCCGTGCGCTCAGCTACTCTCTGCTGCCACCCTCGGTCCACCTAACCTGCCATGGAACGGGATGCATCAACCTCTTCGTCTTCCACCACCGTTTCTTTCTGCTCTCAATGCAAGAAGGAAATCAAGAGGGATATTATACGGTGTCTGCCCTGTGATGTTGCTGTGTACCCGGGATGTCTGAAGTTCCACTTGAACCAGCCGCCTCATAAGCCTGCGCCGTCACCTGCTGGATCATCCGGGTCTTCTGCTCTGCCACTGACAGCCTCGCTTTCTTCTGCTGTACCGTCCCAGGAGGCATCCGTGGTACCTGCTGGGGAAACTTTACACGTGCTGGCCGCCATCCAGAAGCTTACTGACCGTATCGAGGCTCAAACTAGCAGGTTTGACGCGGTCCTCGATAAACTTTCGGCCGCCTCGGCCCAGCATGCTGAAAGGCTCACCCGGCTTGAAAAGCGTGCTGCCACTCTCGAGGCTAATTCGGGCACTGGCACTGCGCAATTAGCTGCTCTCACGGAGTCTGTAAACACGCTCCGTACTGAAGTGAGTACGCTCCGTGCTGCTCGCCCCGCCCCTTCTACTGTCGGTGACGCCATCTCCTCGCGTGTTGCGCGTCTTGAAGTGGCCTCAAGGTCAAGCGATCTCATGATCTCTGGTTTCCCAGAGACCCCTGGTGAGGATCTGAGGTCCCATGTTTTGCTGCTCGCGCAGGTACTGGGGGCTCCGGTTACAACTGGGGATATACTCCAGGTAACGCGCCTGCGTGGCACCCCCACCGCTGACCGATCGCGGACCATCTGCGCGTCACTTGCTACTCCCGTCGTGCGGAACTCCCTTCTTGCCGCCAAGCGTGCGAAACGTGACTTACTGGCATCGGAGATTGACGCTTCCTGTCCACCGCGTAAAGTTTACGTTAATGAGTTCCTCCCTCGCGACACTGCAGCTCTCTTAAAGAGCTGTCGTGTTCTTGCTCATCAACGCGGCTACTCACGAGTCTGGCATCGCTCCGGGTGTATTTATGTCAGGAAGACTGACTCCTCTTCTCCTATACGTATAGACTCCGCGACTGATTTCAACACTAAACTCGCATGAGGATCGGACTCTCGCACGACGCCGTCTTCCACTGCCGCCGCTCCCTACACTCTCAAAGTCGGGCATGCCAATGCCCAATCTCTTTTGGCGCACCTTGACCGCTTCTCTTCCTTCGTTATCTCCTCTAACTTCGATATAGTTGCGGTCTCGGAGTCCTGGCTGTCTACTGCCATCTCAGACAGCCAATGTGCCATACCTGGCTACTTCTTGCTCCGATGCGACAGGGATGGCAGAATGGGTGGAGGCGTATGTCTCTACGTTCGCGATTCCTTTACCTCCTCTGTAGTTGCGTCGTCTGCCTCCTCTCTAGCTTCTAGTCCTGAATACCTCTTTACAGAGGTGGTCATCCCCTCTGTTGGTTCTCTTCTGGTGGGGGTCGTCTATCGCCCCCCACACGCACCTCTCTCCGCTTTCGAGCCCCTATTCGCTGACATCGTCTCGGATTACCCTAATAAGGTAGTTCTTGGCGACTGGAATGCGGACATGGGCTCCTCCTCTTTCGACTCCGTCTACCTTGGAGACCTTTTTTCTCGCCTAAATTTACATTCTATCCCCTATTCTCCCACTTTTCATACCTCTACATTCTCTACCTGGCTCGACCTTGGGCTGGTGGACGACACTAGCAGGGTTGTCTCTTTCTTTCAATCCAGAGAGCCTCGCTGCTCCAATCATGACTTCATTTCTCTCGAGTACGCATTAACTTCACGCCTTGCTCCTTTTAATGACCTTCGTCGGAGGTATGGCTCAATTAACGGTGACGCGCTTCTCAATGATATTGCGCAGCTCAGCTGTATTCGTCTCACTACGAACTCTTGTGAGAGCAGTGTCGATCGGTTGGTTGACAGTCTTAACTCGGGCTTGCTTGGTGTTTTGAATGAGCATGCCCCACTTAGATCCCTGCGTGTCAGACGGCCCCCTGCTCCCTGGATCACTCCCGAGATTCGTTGCGAGATGCGGTCTCGTGATTCGCTCAGGAGATCCTATATTAGATCTGGAAATCCGTTGCTGCGGGCACAGTACAGAGCCTGTCGTAACAGAGTTCAGTCTCTTCTAGCGCGAGCCAGATCTGCCTTTCTCTATGACAGGTTCTCCAACCTTACCAACCCGAACGAAGTTTGGCGCGAGCTAAAATCGTTCGGTGTTCTTCCTCCTTCTTTCTCTCTGCCTATGCTTCCTCTCCTCCGGCCGTCCCCGCATGTTTGTCTCCGTCTAGCTGTCTCTCTGACGATACGTCTTTTTATTTCTCTCCCGTCACTGAGGAGAGTCTTACTCGCGCCCTACGCCTTTCTAATTCGTCTATCTCGCCCTCGGATGAGCTGAGTGCGAGGTTTCTTTCTCTCTCCTTTTCTGCTATCTACCCTACTGTTCTTCAAATCTTTAACTCCTCTCTCACTTTCTCTATTTTCCCCGCCGCTTGGAGGCGGTCCTTTATTACCCCCTTGCTGATTTTCGCCCAATCTCCATCATTCCTGAGCTTTCTAAGATCCTTGAGAGGTTGGTCCTCACTGACCTTCAGAATTTTCTCGATAACTCTGGAAAGTTGGACCCCTCGCAACATGGTTTTGTAAAAAACCGTTCCACCCAGACTGCTCTCCTAACACTCCTGGAGGACGTCCGTCTTGCTGCTGATCAGCGGATGGTCACAATCCTGGTCTGTCTCGACTTTTCCAAGGCCTTTGATACCGTGGACCACTCTCTTCTTCTCACTAAACTCCACTCTTTTAATCTTTCTCTTCCGGTCCTACGGTGGATCTGGTCCTACCTCACGAATAGGGTGCAGGCGGTCAGAATCGCTCGGTCCTCCTCTCACTGGTCCCCGGTCTACTCGGGCGTGTCGCAAGGCTCCGTCCTTGGACCCTTCCTTTTTTCCCTCTATATACATGATCTAAACTCTGCTATTTTCTACTCCAAGGTGGTCAAGTATGCGGACGATGTACAATTGTACATCTCTGCCCCTTACAATGAGTTAGAGGACGCAATTACTAGGATTAACTCCGACCTTGCCAGCGTCTCTGCCTGGTCCTCGATGAATTCTCTCAAACTTAATATCTCTAAGACGCAGTGCCTGATGCTTGGCTCTGCTCGTGCCCTGGGCTTGCAGCGTGTTGCTGGTGCCCCCCTGGTTCAGATGGACGGTACACCCATCCCGTACGGCTCTCGAGTCGTCTCGCTGGGCTTGCACATATCGCCCACTCTCGACTGGGGGGATCACACGCGACATGTCTGCAGTAAGGTCTATGGCGTGCTTGCGGGGCTGAGACGTCACGGTGCTGCGTTACCGCGGGGCCTTAGGATTAAGCTCGTTTCCTCCCTCATTCTGCCACACCTGGATTACTGCTGTCTGGCTCTGCTGGGCACCAGTGTGCTCCTCGATCTTAAGCTCCAGCGTGCGCTAAATGCCTGCGTGCGTTTTATCTTCGATGTACCTCGTGATGCGCACATTACCCCATTCTATGTACGTTTGGGCTGGCTTAAGGCTCGGGAAAGGCGTCTCCTCTTCTTGGGGCTGAGCCTGTACCGCGCCATCCAGCCTGGAACCTCTAGCTTCCTTCGGCAGCTCCTCACTCCTCGTGTGGTGGGCCCCCACCCCTCCCGTCAACTGGGGACCCTCTTGGTGGTGCCCGCTCACCGTACCTCCTTTTTCGGGGCCTCGTACACCGTACGGGGTCCCCAATTTTGGAATGGTCTCCCGGCCTCCATTCGGGCATCCGCCTCTGAGGGAGCCTTTAAGGGGCACTTACTGCCCACCTTCTTGCCTCCTACACTTAGGCTAAGTAGACTAGTTTGCGTTCCTACAGTAATATTAAGTTCCCTTTCTATTTCGGCGGCGACTCGCGGGATTTTTTCCCCTTCTTTCTCTGCTTATTGCAGTATTTTCTTTTGTTACTCATTCCTTTTAATTTTTATTTTTATTTCTTTATACATCTTTATGTTCAGTACTGTTGTACTCTATTCTTGCGCTAATGTTATGTGTAATTTTCTTTTGTACATTTTCTGTGTCGGGTTCTGAGAGGGCTCTACTGCCCTAGAACCATACTAATAAATCTAATCTAATCTAATCTAATCTAATCTAATCTAATCTCTCTCTCCCTCTCTCTCTCTCTCTCTCCCTCCCTCCCTCCCACCCTCCACATCACACGAGACTAACGTACTAATAAAGCACGTGCGAGTAAATACTTTGTTACAGAAACACCCACGGGGTGCTTGTTGGTCGTGTAAATAAATTATATATTTATTGTACGAGCATATAAACGAGTATCTAGAAAGGGGACTTCTGACATTGACAACTGAACGACGACGAAGGACAGACGAAGGCTAAGCTCGGACATCTACGACAATTCACAGCTATAAGGAGACTGAACTACGAGACAAGGACTACAATCCGACAGACTTCAGCGATGAATACTGTAACGAAAACTTTCAACTCCAATAAATGCTGCCACTGTAAGAAAGTGGTTTATGAAGACGTCAAATGCAACTCATGTGAGCGGCCGTATCACGAACGTTGTAAGGGTATCAGAAATGTGTATAAAGACAATGATAGCTCGGGTGAGTTACTAGGGTGCACAATCTGTATAAAACCTGATAGTAGTAAAATTGGCATAAAACAATCAAAAAAGAGAAAGCATGACGAACATGGTGAGGAATATGGGCATATGCTAGAAATGACTCCAATACAGAGTATAGTGAATGAACTGAAACTTTACCTGGAAGACATAATTATTAGAAAAACACAGGAATTACATAAAGAAATAGCAGAATTAAAAGAGGAGTTGAGGAAGGAAAAAGTAAAATATACTGGGGATAGTAGTAAACCAAAGTACTCTGATAAACTAAAGGAGAATAAGAAAACAGAAACAATAATGATAGTCAGACCTAAAACTACTGAAAATATAATCGATATTGAGAAAGAAATCATGGAGAAAGTAGACATAGCCAAACTTAATATGGGTGTAAGGACTATTAAAACAAATAAAAATGGAACAGTACTAATAAAATGCAATAAAGAAAAAAATAACTGCCTGCAAAAGGAAACAATAAAAAGCACTACGTATAGACTGAAAGTAGTAGGAATAGCAAGCGAGGAAATAAAGAAATCAGACCAAGACCTACTAATCGCGATCAAGGATCAAAATGAAATTTTAAAAAGCGACGAAACTCTAAAAGTGGTGAAACGAATAAATTATAAGGTAGGCGTGAAAAATAAAACATGGTCTATGATTATAGAACTGCAAAAGGAATACCACCAGCGCCTACTAGAGGAGAAGGTAATATACCTTGGTTGGAGCAGATGTAAGATCTTTGATTGCATAAACATCAAAAGGTGCTTTAAATGCTGGGGCTATGGGCACACTAGTACAATATGCAAAAAAGACAGTGTATGCAATGTCTGCGCGGAAAAACACGAGACCAAGGAGTGCCCAAATGCAGGTAAAACAATTAAATGTATAAACTGCTATAATCACCAGAGGAAATATAATATAGAGAACGCAGATGTAAACCATAGAGCAACTGATAGAAATTGCCCACAGTACATGAGAATCGTTGAGAAATTGACTAAAGAAGAATAGCAACTAAGGAAAATTAACAAGGCAGATGAGAACATAAAAATATCGTGCATTAATGTACAAAGTACAATTAGCAAAATAGACCAGACTGAAGAACACATAATAATCCTAAAAGGCTGGAATGTTGTATTATGCACAGAAACACGAGCAACAGAAGACATAATCGACACTGAATTAAAAATAAATGAATACGATATGATACGTTGTAACGCTGAAACAAGAACTACAGGGGGGATAATTGTATATATAAGCAAAGAGATACGATTTAAAAAAATAGCGCTTTACCAAATGATTAAGAACTACTGGGGAATATCCTTTACTTTGTACTGCGAAAAACAATGCCCTAAGGTAACGGTATTAGCAATATATCACTCACCAAATGCCTCTGATAAGACGTTTCTAGAATTTCTAGAAGAAAAATGTGACGACTTAATAAAAAATGGAAACCTTATAGTTATAGGAGACTTCAACATTGATATGCTAAAACGCGACCATTATAGTAATGCGCTTGTAAATATGTTTGAAGGGAGGAATATGAAGCAGATAGTGAAAGGAGCAACAAGAATAACACCCAATAGTAAGAGCTTAATAGACTTAATATTCACCAATATTAAAACTCAGTGTACGGTCACGAGCACACCAAAAATAGCCGACCACGAATGGATAAACCTATGGATAAACTGTACAAAGAAATCTGACGTAATACGATGTATTAAAAGAAGGTTGTGAAGGAACAACACCTTGGGCCGCCCCTGGGATTAAGTCTAGAAGATTCGGGAGGCGGCGGGGAGCAACGATTCCGCTCCAATCCGAGCAGCCGCATGCTTGGATACCGCGTTGTTGATTGCGGCGACGGCGGCTCGGCTTACCTAGTAACGATCGTGTATAAGAATCGCGATCGCGGACGCGCTCGCCCCTTTTTCGCTGGATTCTCTTGGGAGAGGACGAGGTAAGACCACGGCCGCCCAAAAGAATGAGGAGAGGGCGAAGCGTTGCTATCGGCCGCCTGACAGCGCAGGAGAGTACAGGAGTTAGCTCCTGGACGCCTCTTGGAATGGAGAGATCGGCTATTAAAGCCGGTCGCCTTCCGGAGGAGAGTACAGGGCAGCTTCCTGGACGCCTGTGGGCTACCCGGAGAGTACAGGGGACTATCGTCTGGTCGCCTCTTGGAGAGGAGAGATCGGCTATTAAAGCCGGTCGCCCTCCAGAGGAGTGAACAGGGGTCTACCTGGACGCCGGTCATCCACGGGAGAGTACGATAGTTACTCCGGGACGCCTCGAGGAAGGGAGAGATCGGCTATGAAGCCGGTCGCCTGACCGAAAAGGAGAGTACTGGAGGACTACTCGGATGCCCCGTGTCGTATTGCGATATTTCATATTACCCTACGAAAAGGAGAGTTCGGTTATGAAAGCCGGACGCCTGATCGTAGGTGATGGGAGAGTTCGGCCAAGAAGGCCGGACGCCCTCGCGTTGTCAAACCGTTACTAGGTTGCCGTTCAAAGAAATCAAATAAGCCTATCACAACCTAATTCATTCCTTATGTTGAAACCGTTTGTAAAGAAAGCCGAAACCTGTACCATTTCCACTCCTCAATAAATCCCATTCTTGTTCATTCCTAGTATCCTGTGTTTCCTGAGCCATTACTCCAAACTCAACAAAACCTTCCTTACAAGGTGTTTTAAGAATTTTGACGATAGCATGTTTAAAAGAAAACTAATAGAGACATATATTAGTCAGTCACGGGTGGATACTATAATGACTCGTGGAAATAGAATTAATGATAATGAAAAGGACAAATTAAATCATAAGGCTGATAATCTAATTGATTCAATTACAAGAGTTCTAGATGAGATGGTGCCGATGGGAGAAAGTAAGGTGAAAGGGATAACAAAAAAATGGTTTACAAAGGAGGTAAAAAAAACAATACAAAATAGAGAATATGCGTACAAGATGTATAAAATAACAATAACATTAAGCACTGGATCCAATATAAAGCCTTGAGGAATAAGGTAGTAAAAATAATCAGGAAAGAAAAAACAAGGTACTATGAAAACAAAATTGAAAAGGCGAAAGGTGATACAAAGATGATGTTTAAGACTATAAAGAGTATAATAAGAAATGACAGTGATGGGATTACATGCTATAAAAGTATTGAATTTGAAAATGGCGATGAAACTGAAATAAGCAATAACAAGGACATGGCCGACAAGCTTAATCGATACTTCATTGAAAGTATAGAAAAGACCATAATACAGAATAGGAGAACAAATAGTACTCAAACAAACCATATATATGAAAAATCACATGATAGAAATAGCAATCTAGAAAAATTCAGTAAAATAAATATGGAGGATTTTAAAAAATTAATGCTGGACTTAGATAAGAATAAGCGCCCACTGGACGGAATAAATAAAGAAATTTTAATGCATGTACTGGAAACCCTAGGCAGCGAACTGCTAGAGCTACTGAATTACTCCATACTAACAGGAGAATTTCCTGAAAAATGGAAAATCGCCACGGTGACACCAAGAAGGAAAATAAGCAATTCTAATCAAGCAAAGGACCTCAGACCGATAAACCAACTACCATTGTATGAGAAAATAATGGAATTAGTAGTAAAGGAGCAACTAGAAAGATATATAGAAAGAAACGAGATCCTAGTACACGAACAGGCTGGATTCAGGAAAAAATATTCGTGTGAAACAGGACTGCAAGTAGCTATAGATGAATGGGTTACAGAAATAGAGGAGAAAAAATTTATTGGGATAATATTCGTTGACTATAAAAGGACATTCGAAACGGTAGATCGCGAAATATTACTGCAAAAATTAGAGAAGTATGGTGTGACAGGCATAGCCCTAAAATGGTTCAGAAATTATATAACAGGAAGAAAGCAACGAACTTATATAAATGGAGTCCTATCCGAGGAATGTACTGTAAAGTATAGTGTTCCACAAGGCTCTGTACTTGGGCCGATCTTATTTATATTATATATTAATGATTTGAAAACCGCTCTTCAAAAATACTGTAAAGTAAGAATGTTTGCGGATGATACGTTATTGTATGGTGCGGACAGGGATATTAAAAAAGTAGAAAAGCAACTAAATGACGCTTTAATAGCACTTGACGAGTGAATGAGGAGCAATAATATGTTCCTGAATCCGCAAAAAACGGTATACATGATAGTAAGGCATAGACAGCAGAGAAAGGATACGGAAATAAACGTAACATACAATAATGAAGCATTGAAAAGAGTAAAAGCGACAAAATATCTAGGGTACATCTTGGATGAACACCTGATGTTCAATAAACATGTCAATTATATAGAAACAAGGATCGGGTGCAAACTGGGGCAACTAAGTAGATTAGGGACGTGTGTAGGAAATCAGACACGATGCACAATCTATAAAACAATGGTAGCACCATGTATAGAATACTGTGCATCAATCCTTTTATATCTAAATAAAAGAGAAAGGGAAAGACTGCAGAAGTTACAAAATAGAGCTATGCGTATAATATTAAGATGCGATATATACACACCGGCAAGGGAAATGCTCCAGAAGCTAGAATTTCTAACCATTGTAGAAAGGATAGAGCGAGCGGCATTGCTACTGATACGTAAAATGGTAAAGAAGGACGTCACATCAGAAATGTGTGAGAGAATAATTTATATAGAATCTGTAAGGGAAAGAAACACGCGCCAAAATGGTGAAATAGCGTATTCGGCCAGAAGAAGCAGCAAAGCGATGAAAAGTATCTTCTATGTTGGGTTTAAAATGTATAACGAACTGCCAAATGCAGTGAAAAACGCCCAGAGTTTACCGGGGTTTAAAACACAATTAACAAAGTATCTGATAGGAAGGAGATTAATGTAAAGTAAATGCAATGTACATAGTTGTTATTGTTATTGTTATGTTTATTGTTAATTGCGATTGAGAACATAATTACCGATTAAACAGGTAAAAGAGAAAGAAATGGGTTGTATAAAAATGTGTAAGACTAAAACTGTGCTTAAACTAGGTGTATAAAGCTAAAAATAAAAGTCAAAGTCAAGTCAAGTCTCTCTCTCTCTCTCTCTCTGTGTGAGCACACCCAGACACTCTTTGCGCTACTCTCTGCTTTAGATACAGATCTCTGCTGTTTATTGCCCTGTGGGGCCTGTTTCAGGTGTCTACCTTTTTCTCGCTCGGCCCGCCTTCATTTTGGCCTATAACTCTTTATCGGCTCTTCTCTAGCCGACGAGAAAAAGGCACTTCTTTCTGTTGCCAAATTTGACAGAATTTCTCACCCCATCTTTGGTGTGGGTGAAATTACTGTTATTTCTCCTCAATTTTGAATTTTCTCTGGACTGACGTTGCGCCTTGTGCGCCCCCTGGCTCTACTTCCTACACGGCTGCCACCCACGTACGCTACGCTTCGTCTTCTTCCACGGCTGCCAACTCACTCTGCAACCTCTACCTGCGATGGCTCCAGCTACCTGTCCGCACTGCTACAAGTGTGCCAAGATGGGGACTGAGACCTGTCTAACCTGCAAGGGCATGTTCCATCCAGAGTGTTTAAAAATACACACCGAGCGGGGCTGTAAAGTAGCTCCCTTGCACTCAGCCTCTCGGCCTGCTTCGCCTACGTCTGTACCTATGCCATCAACTTCTGCTGGGCTGTCTCGACCTGGGTCTTCATCGCTGCCTACTACTCTTCCTACTGCCTCTGACATTGCTTCTATTCTGGATGCCATAAACAAGCTTACATGCTCGCTAAACAGCTTTATGGCTGAGCAGCGCGCCCAAACAGAGGACCTCAAGAAGTGCGTAGACAAGCTGTCCTCCACCTCCGCACAGCACACTGACCAGCTCCTCGGCCTCGACAAGCGCACCTCCGCTCTTGAGGTAAAGATTAGTGATAGTGCTTCTCGTTCTCAGCTTGCCGAACTCTCTACGTCGGTCAGTGCGTCGATCGACTCCCTTCGAGCTGACATCCGTCGGGGTAATGAGCGTAAGTCTGCGCTCACTGAAATATCCGACTCCGCCGTCTCCCGTCTTGCTAGACTCGAGGTGGCGAGCATGTCGGCTGAGCTCGCGATCGCTGGGCTCCCGGAGTCCCCCGGTGAAGACTTGCTTGCGGTCCCTTGTTGTTCGTACTGCGCAGGCTCTCGGTGCCCCGCTCTCCCCCGCAGACGTCGTCATGGTGTCACGGCTTCGTGGTACCCCCACTCCTGAGCGTCCGCGCACAGTTCATGTGCGCCTTACTTCGTCTGCCGTGCGGAACGCTATTCTTGCGGCCAAGCTGGCTAAGCGGGACTTACCCGCCTCTGATCTTGACCCGTCTTTCTCTTCACGCCTTATATATGTAAATGAGTTCCTTCCTCGTGATGTCTCCTTACTGCTCAAGCGGTGCAGATCGCTTGCGCGCGAGCGTGGTTACCCCCGCGTCTGGCACCGATCGGGCTCTATTTATGTGAAGAAGTCCGAATCTGGCAGCCCTGTCAGGATTGACACCCTTGCAGATATAGCGAGCAAGCTCGCATGAGGACCTACCCCCTGCGCGTCGTCTCTTAACTCCGCCGCCTCCCCCACTACACTGCGCATTGGGCATATTAATGCCCAATCTCTTGCGGCGCACTTTCAAGTTTTTGTGCCTGTGCTGTCGTCCGCTTCTTACGACATTATTGCGGTGTCGGAGACGTGGCTTACTTCGACCACTCCGGACGCTCTGTGCGTGGTGCCTGGGTAGTCGTTACTCAGGTGCGATAGGGATGGCAGAATGGGCGGAGGCGTCTGCCTATATATTCGCGATTCTTTCTCGTCCGCTGTACTTGCGTCTTCCTCTTCTTCTTTAATTTCTGGCCCTGAATACCTCTTCGCAGAGGTGGTACTTCCCTCTGTGGGCTCCCTTCTCGTCGGGGTCGTTTATCGCCCCCCCCCCCCCATGCTTCTCTCTCTCACTTTGAGCCCATGTTTGCTGACATCGTCTCGGACTACCCGAACAAGGTGGTGCTTGGCGATTGGAATGCGGACATGGGATCTTCTTCTTTTGACTCTGGCTACCTTGGAGACCTCTTTTCTCGTCTCAATCTCTACTCTATTCCTTACTCTCCACCTTTTCATACTTCTACTTCCTCCACTTGGCTTGACCTTGCGCTTGTTGACGAATCTAGCAAGTTCGGTGTTCTTCCTCCCTCTCGTACTTCCGCTCCCACTCACTTGTCTCCGGACATTCTCAATACCTTCTTCCTCTCGGCTCACGCCTCTTCTCCTCCGGCCGTCCCCGCATGTTTGTCTCTGTCTAGCTGTCCCTCTGACGATACGTCTTTCTATTTCTCTCCTGTTACAGAGGAGAGTCTTGCTCGCGCTTTGCGCCTTACTAACTCGTCTACCTCGCCCTCGGATGAACTGAGTGCGAGGTTTCTTTCTCTGTCGTTTCCGGCTATCTACCCCGCTGTCTTGCAAATTTTCAATTCTTCTCTCACTTTTTCTATCTTTCCTGACGCCTGGCGTCGCTCTTACATCACGCCCATACCTAAAAAACCGAACGCTTCTGCACCTGCCGACTTTCGCCCTATTTCTATCCTTCCTGAGCTCTCTAAAATCCTTGAGAGGTTGGTTCTCACTGACATTCAGAGTTTCCTCGATAGCTCTGGGAGATTGGACCCCTCGCAACATGGTTTTGTCAAAAACCGCTCCACACAAACCGCTCTCTTGACACTCCTGGAGGACGTCCGTCTTGCTGCTGATCAGCGGATGGTCACAATCCTGGTGTGTCTTGATTTCTCTAAGGCCTTTGACACCGTAGACCACTCTCTTCTTCTCTCCAAACTCTACTCTTTCAATCTCTCTCTTCCGGTCTTACGGTGGATCTGGTCTTACCTCACGAATAGGGTGCAGGCAGTCAGAATCGGACGGTCTACCTCTCAATTTTCCCCGGTCCATTCGGGCGTGCCGCAAGGCTCCGTCCTTGGGCCGTTCCTCTTTTCTCTCTATATTCATGATCTCAATTCTTCTATCTTCTACTCCAAGGTGGTCAAATACGCGGATGATGTACAATTGTACATCTCCGCGCCATACAAAGATCTGGAAGACGCAATTACAAGGATCAATTCTGACCTTGCCAGCGTCTCTGCCTGGTCCACCATGAACTCTCTTAAGTTAAACGTTTCTAAGACGCAGTGCTTGATGTTGGGCTCTGCTCGTGCCCTTGGCCTGCAGCATGTTGCCGGTGCCCCTCTGGTTCAGATGGACGGTATACCCATCCCGTACGGCTCTCGGGTCGTCTCGCTGGGTCTGCACATATCGCCCACTCTTGACTGGGGGGATCACACTCGGCACATCTGCAGTAAGGTCTATGGTGTGCTTGCGGGGCTCCGGCGTCACAGTGCTGCGTTGCCGCGGGGCCTAAAGAAGAAGCTCATTTCCTCCCTCATTCTGCCACACCTAGATTACTGTTGCCTGGCTTTACTGGGCATCAGTGCGACTCAAGAGCTTAGACTGCAGCGTGCTCTCAACGCCTGCGTGCGCTTTATTTTTGCCTCGTGATGCGCACATCACGCCGTTTTTCCGGCGGCTCGCCTGGCTCAAGGTTAGGGAACGGCGTCTCTTCTTTCTTGGTGTTAGCCTCTTCAAGGCAATTAAGTCTGGGCCCCTCGCATCACTGCGGATGCTCCTTACACCTAGGGTGGAAGGCTCCTCTGGCTATCCTTCTCGGCAGAGAGGGACTCTTCTTTTGGTTCCCTCTCATCGCACCGCATTCTTTGGGGCCTCGTACTCCGTACGTGGGCCCCAATTCTGGAACTCCCTTCCCGCAAATATCCGGGAATGTGACTGCGAGTGGTCTTTCAGACATTTTCTCACTGCCTTCCTTCTTAACACCTACGAAGAGGTGTAATTGCTCGTAGCTTATAATCTTGATCTTAACTTAATTTAGTTTCACTCTCAGTTTTTCTGTACTGAATCTTTCTCTATTTTCTTTCGTGGCGATGTATCGGGTTGTGCTATTTTCTTTATTATTTTTCTGTATTATTCATTTTCTATCAGGAGACTCGGTAGAGTCTCGCGCCAAGTAGTTAGCTACAGCTATACAGCGAGAGAAGCCGAGGCTACTTATCCCGACGCGTAGCGGTTTTCAATCGATATAAGAGTTTCACCTTGATTTCCGAAAAAGTTACAGCTTGCAGGCATAACTTATGAATCAAGCACAGCCTAATTTATTTTTCTGAATCCAATAAGCTAAAGAGCAAGGAAATTGGTCCATGCGTTCAAGAGATATGAATTTCCTCCTCTTATTTTCTCGTGCGAAAACGATTCAGAAGAAGATTCAGACCAAAAATGTAGGTCACATATTTTCCACACTAGGTGGCAGAATGTTCATATATTTCTAGCTTTGTAGCTGCGAGATGATGTTATGTTAGAGAGAGAAGGCTGATGTGAGCTGTTGTTAGAGAGAGATGCTAGACATATAGAAAGAGACTAACTAACACGAGATGGATAGATGTCTTATTTCCTTGACGTTCGAGTGCTTGGTTATGTAGGCTATTTTATGACAGGAATATCTTACGCGAGGATATCTGACAAATTTAACAGTTTTATTCTCTTATTGGTACAGCTTTATGACCCTACTCAATCTAACACTGTTAAGCAATATCCTCTTATTCAATACAATTATAGACTACCAAAGTTGCCAAGTGCATAACCAGGACCCACTTAAATGAAAAAGCAACAATTTGTTCACCAAGTGATACTTCAGGTCTTTCATGTAAATGATTTCTGAACTACGAACTTTACTAGTAATCAGTATTTGCTCAGTAAACTTTAGATCTTTGACTTCTGTAGTTTTGAATTATGTATCTGTTCAGCAAGTTTGAAATCTATAATTGAACTGGTTCTTGGGTATGCCCTGGTCAAATTTGACATTACAAATGTGTTGAATAAGAGAATTAATAGAACTTATTAGGTGTTGAGCCTAATCGTAATATTAATTTAGAGGCATACTAGTCGTGGAAAATTAGTAGTGCTCATCAGGTTTGAAGCATGTCGCTTAAGTCGTTCTTAGCCTACGCATTTGACAAGTTCCACACTTTTCACATGTGTCGAATGAGGAGAGGATGTATAATTTAAGCGAAGGACTCCAAATTTGTTAGACGAATATGAATTGCCAGTAGATTGCATGCCTTTGAACTCCATATAATGAAGTCCAACGCTTCATATATTATATTTGTTACATCCTTCGCTCCTGAACGTAACACATCATACAGATAAGCTGCATCCTCCTCTTATTCGTCATATTGTTGAAATATTAAACATGTCAAATGTGTAGCTTGAGAATTACTTAAGCCAAAGATCTGAAATGTATTCAGCAAATAGTGATTGGTAATGGTGGCATGTTCCTAAGTTGTGTCAGTATCAGTATCTACTCATCAAATTGTAAACCTGTCGCTTAAGTGGTTCTTAGCTCCACATTTAACAAGTTTCACACTTCACAAACTTAAGCGAAGGACTCCAAATTTGTTGGACGAATATGAATTGCCAATAGATAGCATGCCTTTGAATTCCATATAATTAAGTCCAATGCTTTGTATGTTACATTCTACAGCCAAGATGTGTCCTTGTCACATTGTTGAAGTATTAATTAAATCTTTCACTTTTGTAGTATTTGAATTATGTATCTGTTCAGTAAGTTTGAAATCTGTTACTGACGTGGTTCTTGGGTATGCCCTTGTCAAACTTGATACTACAAATAGATAGATAGCATACCCTTGAATTGCATCTAATTAAGACCAACACTTCGTATGTTACATTATACAGATAAGTTGTATCTTCCTTCTATTTGTCACATTGTTTAAGTATTAAACTTGTCAAATGGGTAATAACAAATTATATTTTTATTTTACCAATTAACTAACAAAATGAATTGAAATCCCCCCAAAACCATTAAAATGAAAAAAAAACGCCAAGTAGTCGCCCCCCCCCCCCCCCCGCCATCCCGGCTCCGCAACCCACCAACCTTGTCAAAATTATTTAAAAAATTACCAAAAATAGAAATGGATATCATTGGTAAACGAAAGCCAAGTTCTCATTCAAAGATATCTCGATTTAACTCGCATTAGCAATTAACAATAAATTAACAATAAATTACCGATTAACAATACAAAAAATCTTGGCGTGTGCGCGCTTCATTCGAGGCACTTGCTCCGGTAATATTACTAAAAAACTTTTAAAGAAACATATACGCGATGAACTGAGAACCTCCTTATCAATATCGGGAAAAATGATCTCCTTGTCAGTTATGAGGCACTGGACAATGCTCATGATATCGAAGAATATTCATATATCGGAGGCAAAAATGGGATAACAAGGCCGCTGTATATAATATATATGATTGAAAATGAAAGATTTATTAGGATTTACTTATTTTGTAGTAAAGTCAGTGTTAGGTTTAACACCAGTACTACCGAACGAGTTCAAATGACTTTTTTTGACGTGGTTCGTTATAACAGCATAACAATCGTTGGTAGTTCTAGTGTTAAATCAGTTTTCCATTGCCTTTTTACCTCGGAATGAAGCGCGCACACGCCAAGATTTTTTGTATTGTTAATCGGTAATTTATTGTTAATTTATTGTTAATTGCTAATGCGAGTTAAATCGAGATATCTTTGAATGAGAACTTGGCTTTCGTTTACCAATGATATCCATTTCTATTTTTGGTAATTTTTTAAATAATTTTGACAAGGTTGGTGGGTTGCGGAGCCGGGATGGCGGGGGGGGGGGGGGGGCGACTACTTGGCGTTTTTTTTCATTTTAATGGTTTTGGGGGGATTCTCTATTCTCTGCGTGCGTTCCTGTTTCTGTTTTGCGTGCGTTTTGTGTTTGTTTGTACGCTTACTGCCTTATGTCTCTGTTTAAACTTTCTTGTACTGCGTTTTTGTTCTGAGAGGGCTCCCGTATGCCCTAGAATTCAATAAACATTCATTCATTATCTCTCTATCTCTCTATCTCTCTATCTCTCTACCTCTCTATCTCTCTATCTCTCTATCTCTCTATCTCTCTATCTCTCTATCTCTCTATCTCTCTATCTATCCTTATATATCTACCTGTCCAACCACAGGATGACTTTAATGATTGACGAAGAAAAAACGGTACACAGGAGAGTAACGATAGTTCTATTGCCTGCAGTCTATTATATGTATATGCGTATTTGCTAGATTAATCTACACTTATGAGATGACGGAATTGTTCGGAATTGTCGAATACCAGACCAGTTAAAGTTAACAATATTAGCATATTCGGTAGGGTATACTTCGCCGCTTCAATTTGTAGACATATATGTACATAGAGACCACGAGTATTTTCAGATTTGAGTGTGAGAATTTCGTGACGTTTGTAATATTTTACTTATATTTGCGCCGCCTCCGAAAAGTTGCAGAATATTTAGGCTTAATGTAAATTTCTGTATGCATGACAACCAGAAGTTATTTTTTACTTTTCAGGGCATTTTTTGTGTTGCTTGTTTTTTACTTTTCAGCTCTTTTAGTTTTCAGCTCTCTGGAACTCTGTCAGTTTTCGAAGTCGGTCACATTTTTTTTAAATATTTTTTTTTATTTAATGCTTTTTAGTATAGGAAATCAATAAATTGATGGTTCGCGGTCGATTTCATTTTGAATTTCATCGTTGCACTGGTGTAACAGTTATAGACGAAGAAATGTAGCCGAATTTGTTGAAGAAAGAAAAGCTTGTACATTCCGAAATTTATGCAAGAGGGTGTACCGCAAGAACTTCCCTTATAAGTTACTCAAAGTTTCATCCTCATCGCACAAGCGATCCCAAAGCTATCGCCGGACAATCGAAAGTTCGGTTTTTATGCAATAACAATTGTTAGCGTTAAACAATTTAGGGAAAATTTACATTGGGACCAAGCCGTGAGCATCCTCTATAAGATAGGCAAGGTTTCATCAAGATCGGTCCATCCATCTCGGAAATATCGCCGGACAAACGAAATTTGTAGTAGAAATGTGAAATCAGTGCGAAATTCGGTTTTTAAGCAATAACAATGGTTAGCGTTAAACAATTTCGACAAAATGTATAATGGGACCAAACTGTGAGCATCCTCTATAAGATAGGTATGGTTTCATCCCGATCGGTCCACCCATCTCAGAGTTCTCGCCGGACAAACATTATATATATATAAAAAAAATATATATATATATAGCGGTCGAATTGAGTACCTCCTCCTTTTCGAAGTCGGTAAAAATGTGGCTTTCACTTTTCTCATACGAGATGGCATCATTGTAAAATGCTGCGTGCTGCGGAGATAATATGGCTGTATCGTGTTTACATTACCGACACATTGGTTAAGCCGGTTATGCCATGGCTGGTTATGTGTCATAATGGTTATGTGACGCAGTTCAATTTTATTATTTTATTTTATTCCAGATTCCATGCTTCTATTTAGTTAATAAAAGAGTATAGTGTCCTTGCCCCTGTCCCTGTAATCTTGTCATTATTAAGAATTATGAAGTGTGAAATGTGTTTGGTGAACGAGTGCTGATTACCAATAGTTAAAATTGTCAAGAGTGTAGCATGTTTATCTTTAAAGCAATATTAGCAATTATTTATTTACAGTTCAAGGGAATGCTCGGTATTAGTAATCAGTATTTGCTCAAACTAATTTCAGCACTTTAAGTTTGCACTCCGTCAGCTAGGTATTTGACAGTCAGGAATAATTTGTAAAGTGTTAAGTCCAATCATTTAAAATTTCAATATATTATAGCTATTGGGAATCTCTCTTTTGCTACTCTGAATTATTATTTGATTTAACGCTTTATAATTAGAATATATAAAGCAAGCAGAATGCTCATAGGCAATCTAATTTAGTTGTATCATGATCACGAGTGTCAAGTTCATCGCTCAAGGAACACTTCAGCCAAAGAATAAAATGAATCAAGCAAACAATAATTATCAATCATATGTCATTTAGCGATATACTAGCTATTGATAATCAGTACTTGCTTAGTAAATTTCATTACTTTAGGTTTGCGCTCCGTCAGCTAGGTATTTGACAGTCAGGAATAATTTATAAAGTGTTAAGTCCAATCATTTAAAATTTCAATATATTACAGCTATTGGGAATCTCTCTTTTGCTACTCTGAATCATTATTTGATTTAACGCTTTAGAATTATAATATATAAACCAAGCAGAATGCTCATAGGCAATCTAATTTAGTTGTATCATGATCATGAGTGTCAAGTTCATCGCTCAAGAAACACTTCAGCTAAAGAATAAAATGAATTAAGCAAGTAATAATTATCAATCATGTGTCATTTAGCGACATACTAGCTATTGGTAATCAGTACTTGCTTAGTAAATTTCATTACTTTAGGTTTGCGCTCCGTCAGCTAGGTATTTGACAGTCAGGAATAATTTATAAAGTGTTAAGTCCAATCATTTAAAATTTCAATATATTACAGCTATTGGGAATGTCTCTTTTGCTACTCTGAATCATTATTTGATTTAACGCTTTATAATTAGAATATATAAACCAAGCAGAATGCTCATAGGCAATCTAATTTAGTTGTATCATGATCATGAGTGTCAAGTTCATCGCTCAAGAAACACTTCAGCTAAAGAATAAAATGAATTAAGCAAGTAATAATTATCAATCATGTGTCATTTAGCGACATACTAGCTATTGGTAATCTGTACTTATTTAATAAATTTTATTACATTAGATTATGCGCTCCCTAAGCTACGCATTTGGCTGTTAAGATACACCAATGTTAGAGTGCGTATGAGGGTATAGCTCATTTAATTTGCAATTTAAATGCATCCTAGCTATTGGTAATTTTTCTTTTGCTAATGTGAATTTGTCAAGTGCAAAGTATATTATCTAAGGAATCTATATTCTCACATTCAGCCCAATTTCTTAGATCCCCTCCTATGTGCATGATTAAGTTTTAAATACATTGTAACATTAAAGTTACATTATAACATAAACATGCACATAGGTGATGGTGCATATTTGAACGGAAATGGCACTTGACATTTTAATAACATTTTACTTTTAAATTTATTAATTAAACCATTGATAAATACTTAGTATTTTTATTGTCTTTATTGTTAAGCATTAACTAACAAAAAGGCATGAAATCCGTCGAAAAACATTAAACTGTAAAAAAATGCGCCAAGTAGCAGTTTGATTTTCCCACAAAAATGAAAAATTGATAAATAATTAAAAATCTTATTGTCTTTATTGTTAAGCATTAACTAACAAAAAGACATGAAATCCGTCCAAAAACATTAAAATGTAAGAAAATGCGCCAAGTAGCAGTTGGATTTCCCCACAAAAATATAACAAATATAATATATAATGAAATATAACAAAAAAGATAATAGATATCATACAAGAAAGCAAACCTTTAATTCAAAGATACCTCGATTTAACTCGCATTAGCAATTAACAATAAATTAACAATAAATTAACAATAAATTACCGATTAACAATACAAAAAATCTTGGCGTATGCTCGATATACTACATAAATCGAAAAGGATGAGGGTCTCAATTCGTCGCGTATATATTTCTTTGAAAGTTTTCCAGCAATATTACCAGAGCAAGTGTCTCGAATGAAGCGCGCACACGCCAAGTTTTTTTTTATTATTATTATTAATCGCTAATTTATTGTGAATTTATTGTTAATTGCTGATGTAATAACTGACTTTTGCAAGATTGGTGGGTTGGTGAGTCGGTGGTTTGGGTTGTTGGGTGGCGGGGGGGGCTACTTCGCGTTTTTTTTCATTTTAATGTTTTTGGGGGGTACATTTATTATATAAAATAATGCGTATCACGGCATACTCTGATGTGAAATCTGTAATATGTAATCTGTAAAAATCTGTAAAATCTCGTAAAATCTGTAAAAAATCGACGTCCCCTTAAGGAACGGACGAGTTTTGAAATTAAACAAAGCGCACCCGGTACCAACCCGCAAAAAGGCTCAGTCTACGCTTACCTCGAATCCGTCGAACAGTACGTAACGGTAGACCAGTCGACGTCGCAATACGTGACTCTCAACAAGGACGACCTCGACAAATGTAAGATAATACATAGTACATACCTATGCGCTTCTCACCACCCGATATTCACTGTAACATCAGATAGTCCATGCGAAGTACAATTATATAGCAAACTTACTCGAAAACAATCACCAAGCTGTACCACACGCATCATGACACTAAACCGCACTATCCTAATCGAACTACTACAACCCGGCGCCTGGATCTATGTCGCACCAAACCCCGTAGAATTCGGCGTAACATGCGATAAACAAACGGAAACGAACTTCGTCACTATCGAAGACTCTGGTATACTGTCTGTTGCAGAACCAAGCAGTTCCGCGATATTTGTTTAGTATTTAGTTAGAATAAGTTACTCTAGTTTAGGTTTAGATAGTTTTAGAGTAGTTGTAAATTAGTTTTAGATTAGGATAGTTAGTTTAGGTGTAGAAAAAGTTTTAATACTTTCTTGGATTCTCAATCACTGTAATTATTATTGGTTATTTGATTAATAAACACTTGTGAAAACCAGTTACTTGTACAACTCCCAATTTCTTCTTGCGTGTAGATGTAAGTGCGATTTACAGTTAGAGTAAGCGACTCTGATACAGACAAGTGAGTAAGGGACTCGCAAGCTTTGAATAAGCGACTCTGAAGCTTGTTACAGTAGCAGATCCGAGCGAAGAAGAGGAGAGCGAGCGATAAGCTTTCGTCTATTTATAGACTTGTACCTTCTGGAAAGTTCCAAAATATTCGAAAGCGGATATGACATATTAATTGGAACCTTCCAGAGCGCAGTGACGTAAGGTAGAGCAAAAACTAATTCTGAGTGTGGTGAAGTGCCGGTAATTAAGCAGGTACAAAACAAAGTGTCGCCACACTCCGAATTAGATGCTACCGGGCGGACTCAGAGCTAGTAAGTAGGTGCACAATTTTCAAGATCTTGAACACTATCTATAAGAGGAAAATGTATAATCACCGCTACAGAATTCACTATCCAAACCGGAAAGTACTACGGAATAGAAGCAACTTGGAACTACTTACCAGCATATAACTTAACGATAGAACACTTACCTTCCGATCCCGTACAAGCAAACTTACTAAATTCATACAATGGCACAAACTTCAAACTCAAACGAATTATAAAACACCCGGAAGAATTAGATAGAGTCAGCAAAAAACTAAGCGACTTACAAGAAACATTTAAACAGACCGACATTACACAAAAACTTCTTCACACCCCAACATGGCATCATTATGGATTTTTCACATCCGCTTCACTCTCTTTACTTATTATACTTTCACTAATCGCACTCGCCACACATAAGTATATCACTCGTCGTAGAAACGCCGACCCACGCGCTATAGCACAAGAGGCGCCAAGTACAAAGCCGAGTCAGCGAAACAAAAATCAAGGTACGCAAATGCAGATACCTGAACCTTTCATCAAAACCTTGTAACACCGATTTTTTACCGACTTCAAAAAGGAGGAGGTACTCAATTCGACCGCTATTTTTTTTGTACTCACTAGGCGCCAACGAAAACACAAAAAAAATCGCATTATAGTACTTCACATATATTATATCGTACCATACTATATATTACCGTATTATCCTATATTATCGATACATCATATTATACTACCATGTAGACAGGTGCGCATAATGTACAGGGTGATGCGCGAATCGGGGAATCAGCTTTTTACCATCGAATTATTGGTAATATCGACCTTGCGTAATTGTCCCGGCGGCCGTGTGACGTCGCCTGTGTCGCGTGCCGCTGAGTGCTACACGAAGTGAATCAGGGCCGATATCGGCAGCCTATCGATCAACTGGAGAGTGCAGAATCTGTAAATAACATGCTTAGCGTAGCGTGCGACAGATGGCATAGCCATTCAGTATTTTGTGAAATGAATCATTACTCGTGCTCTCCGATGAAACTGGGCAAAGGAGCGGGTGAGCAGGCGGGACGTGGGTGAGCGGGTGGCGGCATATTGTCCAGAAAGGATTGAGTTTCCATAGGAAAAAAACTTGGGGACGCAACAGATGTGCAAATAGCATTAATTTTAGTTTGTCTCCTTTAATTGCAAAGTTCCTCGGCGGCCGTATTGTCATTGTTATGGAAATTCACTCGTAGACTTTACGGGGTGCCCTCCAGAGATCCTGGCAGTATCGTTTAGCAACATCCCGGATCTTCCGAGTTATAAAATAGTAACCCAAGGCCATTATTGTTCCATAACTCTGAGGATGCAAGGCGTTGCGAACCGAAATTCGCAGGGTTAGCGGAGGACATTCCAGTGCACCTACCAAAGCGATTTCAATGACACGGAAACGGGCCTTTGGCAGATACTTTCAATTTAAGAAGATGATCTGGAATTGTTAAAATTACAAACGACTGCTCTCTGACTTCCTCGAGATTTTTTTTTTTTTTTTGGTAATCCGACATGTTTCCAAGCGATATTAACTGGGTCTGCCGAGATAAATGTAAGGAGATATAAATACGTCTCACGGAGATATGTGCAATTAAATAAAGCAATTATTATTTTAACAGTTTTCCAGTAAGGCTATTTCTTCGCTCTCTCGCTCTCTTTGTTATTCTTTCTTTTTCTTTTTTTAAAATAAGAATTCGCCCGTCACCTCAACGACTATGTCCTTTTGCGCAATTATTCCATTCGGTGCACGGAGATTTTTTGCGAGACACACTTTGGACTCGCAATCCCCGTGCAATTTACCGATGTTTCAATAGCTTTCAATTCTGCGATGCGAAGTGCTGCGAGCATAGTCGCACGCATTCAATGTGCAGTCAGCCTTAATTTCATATTGGGCCAATCGCATAATTTTCTGAATATATCGCTTGGCCAAGTTCACGCGTGAGTATAGATTTTCCATGTGCGCCTTTATTTAATTTGATTTAATCACACACAGTATCTGCTTCTTTCAGCTAGGACAACATGGGCGATGAGAAGAAGGAGGACGCGGTGAAGGCGGAGGCTGAAACCGCAGCAAAGAAGGGTAAATGAAATTATAAAAATACCACCGTCTCCCTCTAATCACAACACCCCTCCTAACCGCTCATCGCACTTTCATAATTTTCAGAAGCGCAGTCTGAGGAAACCACCGTCGCTGAGCTGCAGCGGCAAATAGAAGTCCTGCAGCTGCAGCTGCGGCTGCGGCGGCGGCAGCTGCAGGACCGCCTTGGATCTCAGCCCCCAAAGAAGGAGGAGGAGGCTACCGCGGCGGTGCCGAGGCAGCCCACCGCCTCACAGATAAGTAAGTGATTGGTATTATCCTATGCAAGTACCTATTGATAATTAACAATTTTTTGCATTGTTATTGTTTCAGGGCGAGTGAGGGGTGCTGGGCGATCCCGCGCAAAGGGGTCGCGGTGCCGCCGCGGTGGCTGGCCGTATTATTCGTCGCGGGGCGGCCGGGGCAGAGGTGATAACGGTGGCGGTGGCGGAAAATACTATTTCACTTTATTATAGCGTACGGAATAAATAAAAAATATATGTTATATATAAAATGTCTATTCGCCTACATTTATTTATTAAAGTTAAGATAGTTGGGTCGCGACAGTACCAGCCTTTTAGGCTAGAGTTTTGTCAGTGCCTGTCCCCAACACACGCAAGCTTGCATATACCGCACGCAAGCTTGCGACACCTTCTAGAGCGGCAACGTCACTCCACTCAGCTTCTTTAGTCAACAAGCGCCTTCAATTTTTCATAAATTTGAATTTTATTAACTATATTACCTATTTATGAACAATTGAGGAGAAAAGTATTACTTACACCAGCACACCCACATCCAGCCAATCCCTGCAATATGTTTTATCGAAGCAGTAAAGTAACAACACGGTTCACCCACAATACTTTTATTTATTTATGCAATTATAGATTATCATACATTTTATTACAATTTTTTATCCCAAGCAACATTAAGTGGGGCTTGTCATAAAAATTATATTTATTAAATTGTTGAGAACTGTCGACAAGTCAAGACAGTTGGTTCTATGCTGTCGACAAATCAAGACAGAAAAGTTAGAACTGTCGACAAATCAAGACAGTAAATTTAGAACTGTCGACAAATCAAGACAGTAAATTTAGAACTGTCGACAAATCAAGACAGAAAAGTTAGAACTGTCGACAAATCAAGACAGTAAATTTAGAACTGTCGACAAATCAAGACAGAAAAATTAGAACTGTCGGCAAATCAAGACAGGCATGAAAATATATGTTTGAAGCTACAGCTGTTAGAGCAAATGTTCGAAGACATTGCCATTCTCATCTACACACAAGGCAATGGAATTTATCTGGATTGCCAAAAAAAAAAAAAAATCTCGAGGAAGTCAGAGACCACTCACGCCCGGGCGCCGGGGTCCAGGCCTCGCGTTCTCCGGCCACTCCTAATTCACTCCCATCCAGAACGCGCTGGCCGCGATCAGAGGAGGGCACACCTCCAACGTACACGACCGGTCACGGAGGGAAGAGATCGCCTTCCGAGGGAGGGTTTCCGAGCCGATTGTTCGTGGAATCTATCGACCACCCGTCGATCTCTCTCACACCCGTGCGCTCGATGGAGGCCCCCATTACGCGTGGACCCGGGTTAATCGAGATCGCCAACTTCGCGGAGTACGCAGGGCTGGAAAAGGAGGCAGTCGGCCGCTCGAGTCAATCCCATACTCGCCTGGTAGACGATATCAGGAGGTCGTCTTGTGTCCAAAAGTTCCCCGCTCTCCGTCCGTCTCGTGTCCATGTCAGCCTCTAGCACCGAGCTCGCCTGGAATCCTGCGCTCGCGAGGGCCCTAATACGAGGAACGCCCGCGTCACGGCATCACGGACGGCTCGCAGACGGGGCGGGCCGTGGGACAGCCAGAGAGGGTCCCACGAGTCAAAAACGCGAGCAAATGACTGTGGGGACTTCGTCAGCCCTCGCCCCCCCCCCCCCCCCCCCTTCCGGAAATCGTTGCATCGTTCCGGGGTTGAGAGTCGACGCGTTGAGTCTCCGCGTTCTCGCTGTTCTTTATCTCGGAACGAGAACCGATGTGAGTCGATGGAAGCCCTCCCGAGTCG
The DNA here is from genome assembly GCA_964023945.1 of Ectemnius cavifrons. Classification (NCBI taxonomy): domain Eukaryota; kingdom Metazoa; phylum Arthropoda; class Insecta; order Hymenoptera; family Crabronidae; genus Ectemnius; species Ectemnius cavifrons. Next base: position 932,174 of record OZ030384.1, on the reverse strand, counting down.
GAGTCTCCCCTTTCCCTCGACGCTTAACCTGTCTCTCGTGAAGCGCACGAAAGGCATTTTCTGCGGTGCGGTGCCCGATTGACACCGCATCGAGTAGGCGCCCGCGGAGCTCCCTCCCTCATTACTGCCGACTCGTACAGTTCGCCTCTGGAAAGAAGGCGCCTGGCTCTAGAATTCGGAAAGAGTGGGACTGATGGGCTACGCCTTATAAGCCTGGAAAACTCCGCCTTTTCTATCTTTCCTCGGACGAAGCCCCCGATGGCCTTGACCTGGCCTTTCGTATACCTGACAGAGATCGTGTTCGGCTCAGGTCAAATATCATTGTCTGATATTTACTCGCCTTGTCTTTGTTGGCGAGACGAGAAAATAATACAAATTACTGTTTCCAAAACCGGACTATTATTTTCTATTGTACAAGATAGCTTGAAATACTGGGGGAAACTAGTCCATAGCCTGCTCGAAATTGCGGTGCACTTATAAAACTGAATACTGCTGCTATTTGGCAGTGGTTTAAATTTCAGGAAAATTTTAAAAGCTTTAGTCTACTTATCATCTGCTAAGAAGTAACTTCGTCATGAGTATCATGAGTTTTCGCAAGCCTGTTTCAAGTGAAACTATATTTGAAGATGTGTTCAGTTCAATGGGCTAACGTGCATTTTTGAAACAGATAAGTATTTTTGTACAGTGCTGTTTAATTTGCTTCATTATAAGAATAAATAATTATTATGCAGATTTCCAGGTGCGCGTGGAACCAGCGGCAATAAGGGATCGCTTTATGAGTTGGACGAAAAGGTCGCCGCCGACAGGGTCCGCAAAATCTTGACCGCGCCGCAGGTAAGAAAAAGATAAGTATGGGCAGCCCACTCCCACAGTTTTCTACTAGCCAATAGAAACTAGACTTCAAACCGCTAATAATGAAACCTTTTGTTTCCATTCCTAGGTACCGGATTTTGAAGGAGGAGACAAATTTTTCGCCAAATCAGAGCCAGGCGCCTTCTTTCCAGAGGTGAACTGTACGTGAGGTTCCGTCGTCACGCGCACGAAACTCACATTGCTACCTATTATGTGCTACCGCCGTGATGCTTTCGAGTGGTCTCATCACTTGCAAGAGGCCGGCCCGGCCCGCTGGTCTAGCTAAGGTTGCCCGTGGAATCCAGGAAGAGGGACAGAAACGCGGGACACCCCTACTCGGATCTTGTATCAACGACGTCCCGCGAGTCTTTCCCTGATTGTCCAGCAAACGTTTTTAAGAGCGGGGAAGTCTATTCCCAACACGACTTATACTACTTCAACCGTACGTGGCGTGATGTCTTGTCGTCCGTCTGACCTCGGCGGAGTCGTTCCACTGCCGCCCAGAGCGATTAGCATCGCAGAGCGGCATCCAGAAAAGGAAACGAAAAAAGAGGGATAGCCCAAATTCTAGTTTTGTCATCGCTAATGGGCAGTGCTACTGGCTAGCTCGATTCTCGTTGATTGGTACGTTCATTCATACGGGAGTTCACTCATTCTTGCGGCGCTCGGAATCCCGGCCACTCGCGTATACGCCTAATGCACTTTTTCCCATGCCTGCATACCTACACTCCGTGGTACAATGGTGCTGATAAAGTGTGCGTGTGATTTGTCAACGAGAATCAGGCTCACCCAAATAGTTACGAGAGAACTAAGTAGCTCCGCTTCGGCCCAGTCCATGCAGTGTCCATGTCTAGTCGGAAAAGTTCTTGTTTAGGTGTGTGTGCAAATGTGTATGTTCGACGTGTGTCAGTATGCGTTTCGCAGAAAGAGAAAAGAAGGGTGTGCGTCTGTGTGTCGATCGCTCGCTCGCTGTTGTGTGTCCCGACTCGGACACGGCCAGTTCCACTGCCCCGGGGGTCATACTTGGTGGCGCGCTTAGCTATCCCCTCGAATATACGATAACCTTTCAACGAGTGCATGACGGCACCCGCACGGGGCGAGTGATCGCACGGTCCAGTGTCATCGGTGCCAGTTTCCTTAGTATCTCATCCCCTTCTTTCCCGTTCGTCTTCGCCTTCGTGATAAACCGGAGAGTCCTGCTTCCGCCTCATCCTGGCACGCGGTAGTTCTTCCCTCTTCGTATTTTCGTATTTCATTCTTCTGTTCCTTCAATCCTTCAGTCCCCAGTTTTCAGCTTTCCTTCCCCGCGTTCCAGCTTCCAGTCCTCGTCTGTATCCCACGGGTGAATTTTAACTCCTCCGTTCGAATTGGTTTGGAGGAGCTCGCGAGGCATACCTCCTCCTCCAACTGGCATATATCCCCTGCAATGAAAGGAGAGAACAACAGCAGAGGGAGGAACAATGATGAGCTACAAAGATTCGTGTTAGCAGTCGAAGAAAGGGCAGCAAAAGCAGTAGCAGACAAGTTGAGCTCAAGAGGCGATAAGGGAGAGTGAAGTTCCTGTTGGTACAAGCAAGCAAGATACAAAACAAAAACACCCTATAACCCCATCACACACACAGTGCTGCATGTCGCCTCCTTCGTCCACCCCGTCCTCTTCAGTGGGATCGCTGAAAGGAGCAAGGTAGGAGGACCGCGAGGGAACCCTCAGTAGATTTCACAGCTGCGCGGAACCCGATCTAGCAGCCACAGCGTCAGAGTCAACTCCTGTAAGAATCTCAGCCGCGTCAGATCTGCGGTCAAACCGGAGTTTATACTATCGCGAGGAGCGACTTATCATGACTTCGCACAAGAAGTTTGCAATTAAATTTTATTTTACTTAATTTAATTCGGTGCCGAGATAGGCTCCCAGGGGGTCCTGTTGCTATTTATTTATAGCAATGGCTCAGAACCGAGAAGTTTCTAACGCCCGCGCAGTCCTGGATCGCGCATGCTCGAAGTTGGTCTGCCGGCTGGCGCTGGCGTCGAGACCATCAGTCACTGAGGCATGTGCTCGACACGCTGACTCCGAAACGTCGCCCAACCTTGTCTGTTGCCCGCAACTGTTATCAACACCAATGTTAGGCGTGGTAACCGCGAACCGTGCCTCAACTGATTTCAGTCAGATTAAGCCGCAGGGCGGCAGCTAGGGCGGAGCTCAGTGGAGCAGCCATCCATGGGGGTAATGCAGCTACGTGTGCGTAATTGTGAAGAGGGCTGAATTGTGTCTATCTTCTGTGACATCTTTCCCGTAGTGAATGGAGGCGAGCTACACCGCCACGATGCGCTGCAACATAGCAAGGAAGGCGTTGGCTCACCTTTGGTGCACGGGAGAAGGAATCCTCGTGTTTGTGGGAATCACCTCACAATCTGAAAGCAAAATAGCAACAAGGACGTGTCCCCTGCCCCTGAAAAGAAATAGAAATAGTGAGGTCCAATACATAGGTATGTCTTGGCAGATGGATTACTTTATTGCTATACCGTCCTTGTTATTATTATCAAGTGTGGCAATATGTGGGGGGCCGTGCTAATACATTTGTACATTTGTTAAGTGTTTGGTTTCCAGATGCCAGGAGTACACCGCTGCCAGTTATAGCTCATCGTCACCCGCTCACACCACATAGTGATATATGTGTTTGTGGTGTTTAGTGGAAAGTTATGTTCTGTGTGTTAGCAGCATGAGCGGATGAAGGCCAGCTCCAATGGAATCAGTATGCCCTTTCGCATCTCATCTTGTGAGATCAGCTGCGAGACTACAACTTACCGTGCAAAGAGTGCTAACAATTGAAGACTGCATGTACCAGGTGATAACTAGCGTCGGGGCACTCCTAGCCTCTAAACGTGTTGAGTGTATTTCTTAATTGCGGTGGCTGCAACGCGTGAGTCCGTTCCAGCATCCAGCCCCTGCGCGTTATATGCCATGAGAAAAGAGCCACCCTTCTCGAAACTCTAAGTGGTTGCGAGCGAGGCTAGGTCAGGGCCAGCCGGCAAAGAGAGGAAGTAGGTAGAGTTAACGTTATGCTACTAAAGTCCAGTCATAGGTTTATACTTTAATCAGGAGACTCGGTAGAGTCTCGCGCCAAGTTGTAGTTATATATATAGTACAGCGCGCGACTACCGAGGATACTTATCCCGAAGTGTAGCGGTTATCGTCTGCTATAAAACTTTCACCTCGATTTATGTAAAAGTTACACCTCCAAGGATTTATTTCTGAATTTTGTATTTTTTCGTTGATTTTTCTGAATCGAATGAGCCAAGAATCAAGCGAATCGGTTCAGTTGTTCAGGAGATATGAATTTCACCTCGTTATTATTCCCGTAGTAAAGGCAAGGCGGATTAAGAGTCATGGGATTCATGCAGAATTCCTAAAAATGTAACTTTCACTTTTTTCATACGAGATGGCAGCAATCAGAAATGCTGCGGGCTGCGGAGATAATATGGCTGTGTTGTGTTTACGTTACCGACACGTTGGTTAAGCCGGTTATGCCATGGCTGGTTATGTGACAGTCTAATTTTATTTTATTATTATTTTTCAGATCAATTCTTTATTTAGTTAATAAAAGAGCATATTATCCTTGCCCCTGTCCCTGTGATCTCTTGTGACTATTGAGAATTATGAAATGTGAAAAGTGTTAAGTGCGTAGTTCACAAATCACTGTTCACTGTATTTGGTAAACAAGTGCTCATTATCAATAGCTAAAATTCTCAAGTGTCCAGCATATGAATCTTTTAACCAATAATTAGTTAGGAATTATTTACAATTTAAGGGAATGCTAGCTATTGGTAATCAGTAGTTGCTAACGTAGACTAATTTCAGCACTTTAGGTTTGCACTGTCAGCTAGGCACTTGATAGTCAGGATACATAAAAAAACTACACTGAGAATAAGAGAGCTTGCATATATAGCTTATCAAATATAACTTCTAAAGTATTAAGTCAAATCATTTACAATTTCAATAGATTCTGGCTATTGATAATCTCTCCTTTGCTAATCTGAATCATTGTTTCATTTAATGTTTTAGTGTTACAATATTAACCAAGCGATATGCTCATACGCAGCCTAATTTAGTGTAGTTGTATCGAGACTGTCAAGTTTGTTGCTCAAGGCACGCTTCAGCCACAGAGCTAAAATGATTAAGTGATTGTTGTGCTACGCACTGAACAATTTTCAGACCTTTAAATCAAACTAATTTCAGCACTTTAGGTTTGTGCTCCATCAGCTAGGTACTTGACAGTCAAGAATAACTTGTAAAGTATTAAATCAAATTATTTCCAATTTCATTACATTCTAGCTTTTAGGAATCTCTTTTTTGCTAATCTGAATCATTGTTTGATTTAACGCTTTACAATTAAAATATATAAACCAAGCAAAATGCTCATACGCAGTCTAATTTGTATCTTGACTGTCAAGTTCATTGTTCAAGGAACGCTTCAGCTAAAGAACTAAAATGATGTAGGCAAGTACTAATTACCAATCACATGTCTTTTAGGGATATAATAGCCATTGGTAATCAGTACTTGTTTAGTAAATTTCATTACTTTGGATTGTGTGCTCCGTGACCTATGCATTTGGTACTGAAGATATACCAAAGTTAAAGTGTGTATGAGGGTGTAGCTTATCTAATCTGCAATTTAAATGCATCCTAGCTATTGGGAATCAGTAAACAGGTGTTAATTATTACCAATTACTAGCATGCTTCTAACTTCCAACAGACTAAAGTTAAAATTTTAAGTTATATTAGGCAAGCTGTAAATCTCATACTGTTTAACTTTGGAATATTGAATTTGTTAAGTGCAAGCTATATATTATGTAGGGAATCTATATTCTCACATTCAGCTCAATTTCTTAGATCTCCTCCTATGTGCATGATGAAGTTATAGATACTTTGGGTTTGTTCGGAGTGGCGGTTTGCTCGGTTTCCAACCAGTTTGGGATTTGCTTTCCCGTAAGGTGCTGCTGCATCTGACGATTGGAAACTGGTTGGAAACTGAGCAAACTGCCACTCCGAACAAACCCTTTGTAACATTAAAGTTACATTATAACATAAACATGCACATAGTGATGGTGCATATTTGAACAGAAATGGCACTTGACATTTTAATAAAATTCTACTTTTAAATTTATTAATTAAACCATTGATAAATAATTAGACATTTGATTGTCTTTATTGTTAAGTATTAACTAACAAAAAGGCATGAAATCCGTCCAAAAACATTAAACTGTAAAAAAATGCGCCAAGTAGCAGTTTGATTTTCCCACAAAATTGAAACATTGATAAATAATTAGAAATTTGATTGTCTTTATTGTAAAGCATTAACTAACAAAAAGACATGAAATCCGTCCAAAAACATTAAAATGTAAGAAAATGCGCCAAGTAGCAGTTAGATTTCCCCCAAAATTGCAATATAACAAAAAAGATAATAGATATCATACAAGAAAGCCAAGTTTTCATTCAAAGATACCTCGATTTAACGCGCATTAGCAATTAATAATAAATTGACAATAAATTAGCGATTAACAATAAAAAAAACTTGGCGTGTGCGCCCTTCATTCGAGGCACTTGCTCTGGTAATATTGATAAAAAAACTTTTAAAGAAATTAAATTGTAGTAAAGTCAGTTTTGGGTTTGAATCAGTTTCCCATTGTCTTTTAACCTCGCAATGAAGCGCGCACACGATAGCCATCTTGTTGGGAAGGAGGCGGGGATGATGATGCCGTTTTTAAAAATTTGCGTTAGGCCTCCAATTCCGAGTTATTCAACAACAAAGTTAGGTAACGCCCACCGAGCTCTTGGCGAGTCCTGGCCGGTTATCCCTTGCTCCTAGAAAAAGGGAGGTGACGAAAAACATCTTGCCGGTCGGCCTGCGAGAATTGCGATGGAGGACCAACCGATGCTCAACGAGGTAATTGCTGTCTTGGTGTGCTCGCACCGATGGCCCAGCCGGCGGCCCGCTCCGTGTGCTGTTCTCGACGCCCGAATACGGCACGGCATCGCCCGCTTCTTTGCCTTTCCTCTTGCTTTCCCACTTTCTTAATATGCGCTTGCAATAACCAATACCCCTGATTAGTTGTTTCGCGACGTCCGATTAGATCCAATTGAATCCGACCAAATCCAGTGAATCAACTTTATCAGGGGCCTGTGATACTTTTTCTTACAAATATCGAAGTGGCGCCGTGGCAAAGCGTTGGAACAGCGACCGTTGTGACCCGGGTTCGGTTCCCCGTTGTCGCAATTGTTTTTTTTGCATTTTCTTCGCCTATTATCATCATGTTCAATACCCGGCAGTGGTGATACTTTTTCTTTGACAGTTCCCCGCCTTTCCTCCTATTTCCTCATTTTCGTTGCATGCTTGCGAAAAGTGGTCCCGGACTAGTTGTATCGCGATTCCTGATTAAATTCGTTCAAACCCAGGGAATCGACTTTATCAGGGACCTGTGATACTTTTTCTTACAAGTATACAGCAATCAATATGAAACTCGATGGTACCAAGTTTCATAATGATAGTTCTGATAGGTTTGCTGGACAAAAATTCGGAAGAACGTGTATTTTCTGGCCATCTCAATGGGAAAAACGATTTTCAGAGTGAAGGTTGCTTATCGGAAATGAATGCTACAATAATGAAAAAGTAGGTGGATGGTAAACAGTCGTAAAAATAAAATATTACCGTTACTACTAGGTATTGAAAAATTAACGAAGAAAATGCGGAGAAACGCAAAAAAGTAATCTCGCGCCGACGGGAAGCCGAACTCGGGTCATCACGATCGTTGTTCTAAAGCTTTAATACGGTGCCACTTCGGTACTTGTAAAAACAAATTTACAGGAGCCGGATAAAGTATAATGCAGCTGGAAGTGTAAAGTACTCATTGAGAAAAAGAGAAACGAAGCCATGTTCTCAAGATTAGAGACTATCGTTTTAAACTACTGACTACATTTCGTACCATATCAAGAAATGTGTACCGGGAGTAATTGATGCTTAACATAATTTAACAAGATAATCCAATTTCAATAAAGTTTGCACAATCGTAGTTCAAAAGGTTAACATTTATTCTACTTTATTTGGGAGTCGCGAGACGACTAATCAGGGGCTTTACTTATCGTAAGCATATACAAGGAAAATGAAAATATCGGAGAAAAGACGTAAAACTGTAAAAGAAAAAGTATTACCACTGCTGGGTATTGAAGATGGATCAAGACAGAGCAAGAGAAAACCAAAAAAATAACCGCGACGGCGAGGAATCGAACTCGGATCATCACGAGTACCGCTCCAACGTTTTGCCACGACGCCACTTCGACACTTTTCAAAAAAATGTATCATAGGCTCCTGATAAATTTGATTCACTGGATTTGGACGGATTTAATTGGATCTAGTCGGGAGTCGCGAAACAACTAATCAGAGATATCAGTTATCGTAAGCGAGTTTTAAGAAAGAAGAAAAGCAAGAGGAAAAGCAAAGTGTGTCCATCGGGCTATTGCATACCGTGCCATGCTCGGGTCTTCAAAATGGCACATGCAAGGGGCTGCTGACCGCTCGGTTTCGAAGGAACCGAGCGGTTGAGCACTCGCCGGTCCTCCATAGCAATTGTCGTAGGCCGACCAGCAAGATGTTTTCTGTCACCTCCCTTTTTCTAGAAGTAAGGGATAATCGGTCAGGACTCGCCAAGAGCTCGGTGGGCATTACCTAACTTTGTTGTTGAATAACTCGGAATTGGAGGCCTAACGCAAATTTTTAAAAACGGCATCATCATCCCCGCCCCCTTCCCAACAAGATGGCTATAATATTATCCAACATTTTTGGGACGCCCTGTATAAACTTATACTATCATTAAAAACTAGCACATATAACTAAAACTAAAAGGAAGGAAACAAGAAGGAAGGAAAGGAGATGCAACCGGAACCACCGGCCAAAAAATAAACTACACAAGCCCACACACACATACGGAAAATCCAAATATATTAATTAAACATCCTATACTAAACTACAAACTACAAAGATAATACAAACGCATATGTGGTCCGCACCGTTCGGAGCTCCTCCGCGGACCCCTCGTATATTAGGAGCAAGTGGAACCCGGGGTCAAACGCCAACTCCTCCATAAAGCCTTCCAATGCCTCCAAATCCCCGGCACCTAACACCCCAGACCAGACGCACCACCTCCGGAAGCTCTCGCCTCCCAAGACCTCCAAAGCAAGCCAATACGCGACGACCCCGGACACCACTCTGTGGGACGCCCAAACCGTCGCGACGGCCACCCACCGTCCGTCTCACGACACGCATGACGCTCTGTAAAACAACAAGACAACCATTACGACACAAATACACAACACACCCTTCATTGATTACGTAAAAGAAGTACCACTTACCAAAAAGAGCCGCCAGGCCCCAATAATCCTCCTCCGGACCCCCCCCCAGGGATCGTCGAGGTCCTGCAGCGCTTGACGCGCCCTCTCCCTGGCCTGACGCACAGCCCTCGCATGCCTCCAGTATACAGCACCCTGCAACAACATAAAAATAAAAATAAAAATAAATAAATAAAAACAAAAATAAACTAAAACAAAAACAAAATCTTTTAACCACGCAACTCACCAATCTTGCAAATGCACTACTCATTTCTCGTTTTTTTTTTCTTTCGACCACACTCTCCAAACACTCCCGGCACAATGGCAGAAGCCAAGCGGGGAAGAAAAGACCGCACCCAGGCAAACGTAACGTCCCACAAAGTAGCAAACGTAAGCTCTGACTCCCCACCATATAACAAGAAGTGACGAATGCATCTCTTCCAGACAACTTCTCTTGCTAATGGGGACGATAACATGTATACACACCACGGACCCCGAATTCAGTGTAGGACACTTCAAACACCAACCAGGAATATATTTCGAAGACCTGGGGCACCTCCAAATATACCGCGACACCTGGAAACTAGCAATCCACGTGGATACGGAACCAATACACAAACAAGAACAGTCTACCAAAAATATCTTACACGAAATAATACACCTGTGTAGGCAACCCCCCACACCAAACTTAAACGAATTCTATAAACGATTCACAACCAGTATCCAAACAAAACTAGATAGAACCTCAAATACAATTACCTATGTAAAACAACTCACGGGCAACCGCGAAAACATGCGCGCGGACGGAATCATAGACGGAATCGGATACGTAGGAAAGTCCCTCTTCGACTTAATGGACGCCGACGATCGGAAAACCATAAACGACGAAATACATGCGCTACAAAAAACGGGAGAGACATCGCGCACCTCACTCATCAACCAACTCCAAATCGTCAAGCCCAATTCACGACTTTTAAATGAAACAATTCACAACGTAGAAGTTAACGAAGCCAACCTAATGAATGCAACCAGACACTTACAGTACATTATCCAACAAGACGAAAACATCTTTAAATTCCGAGAATCAACAGATGAACACCTCATAGTAATAAACAACGCCGTAGAAAGTCTCCAAACAGCAGCTAACGACCTACTAGACTTCGCGGTTAACGCAAAAAAGAATATACTACACCCTAGAATAATACCGCCCGAACAGGTTATAAATTACCTACGCACTGCAACCCTATTAATAAACTCAGGGCTGAGTTTCCCCATCGACATTACCCTGGAAAATATACATGCTATATACAACATAGCTAAACTATCCGCGTATTCGGAAAAAACCTCCATCACGGCAATTCTAGAAATCCCACTCCGCAATTCCAACAAATTTTTTAACCTCGCCAGAGCACACCCCGTACCTACCAGAGTCAGATCACTATACGCGTACATGGACACGTTAGAACCTTACATTGTGGTAGACACTGCCAACTTAGATTACATCCGCCTCAGCGAAAATGATCTCAACTCATGCACCGCTATAAACGATAACTATCTCTGCGCCTTACATCACCCAATTCTCAAGGCCTCAAACAACGGCCCTTGCAAGGTACAGCTTTACGCAAAACTAGAACAAAAACCCAGCAACTGCAAACTACGCCCTATGCTACTAAACCAAACCATACTATTAGAACTCCACCAAAGGGGTACCTGGATTTTCGTCACACCCAAACGAAACCGACTAGCAATCACGTATAACAACAAACCAATACGCTATACCTTCATAGAAAACTCAGGCATCTTAACTATAAAAGGCAAATGTAGAATCACAAGTAATGAGTTCTCAATCGAAACGAACAAACAATACGGCTTAGAAAGACAATATAAACCATTAAAATGAAAAAAAACGCCAAGTAGTCAGCCCCCCCCCCCTCCGCCATCCCGGCTCCGCAACCCACCAACCTTGTCAAAATTATTTAAAAAATTACCAAAAATAGAAATAGATATCATTGGCAAACGAAAGCCAAGTTATAATTCAGATATAACTAATAACATACAAGAAAGCCAAGTTTTCATTCAAAGATATCTCGAGTTAACTCGCATTAGCAATTAACAATAAATTCACAATAAATTAGCGATTAACAATAATAAAAAAAACTTGGCGTGTGCGCGCTTCATTGCGAGGTAAGAAACCAATGAGAAACTAATTTAAATCTAACATTCACTTTACTACAATATAAAATCCTAAGAAATCTTACATTTACAGTTCAATCACATGTACTATATACTACACAGAAAAGCAGGTTCTCAATTCGTCTCGAATATATTTCTTTCAAAGTTTTCCAGCAATATTACCAGAGCAAGTGCCTTGAATGAAGGGGGGGGATTTCAATTCTTTTTGTTAGTTAATTGGTAAAATAAAAATATAATTTGTTATTACCCATTTGACAAGTTTAATACTTCAACAATGTGACAAATAGAAGGAAGATACAACTTATCTGTATAATGTAACATACGAAGTATTGGTCTTAATTAGATGCAATTCAAGGGCATGCTATCTATCTATTTGTAGTGTCAAGTTTGACAAGGGCATGCCCAAGAACCACGTCAGTAACAGATTTCAAACTTACTGAACAGATACATAATTCAAATACTACAAAAGTGAAAGATTTAATTAATACTTCAACAATGTGACAAGGACACATCTTGGCTGTATAATGTAACATAGAAAGCATTGGACTTAATTATATGGAATTCAAAGGCATGCTATCTACTGGCAATTCATATTCGTCCAACAAATTTGGAGTCCTTCGCTGAAGTTTGTGAAGTGTGAAACTTGTTAAATGTGGAGCTAAGAACCACTTAAGCGACAGGTTTACAATTTGATGAGTAGATCCTGATACTGACACAACTTACGGACATGCCGCCATTACCAATCAGTATTTGCTGAATACATTTCAGATCTTTGGCTTAAGTAATTCTCAAGCTACACATTTGACATGTTTAATATTTCAACAATATGACGAATAAGAGGAGGATGCAGCTTATCTGAATGATGTGTTACGTTCAGGAGCGAAGGATGTAACAAATATAATAAATGAAGCGTTGGACTTCATTATATGGAGTTCAAAGGCATGCAATCTACTGGCAAATCATATTCGTCTAACAAATTTGGAGTCCTTCGCTTAAATTATACATCCTCTCCTCATTCGACACATGTGAAAAGTGTGGAACTTGTCAAATGTGTAGGCTAAGAACGACTTAAGCGACATGCTTCAAACTTGATGAGCACTACTAATTTTCCACGACTAGTATGCCCCTAAATTAATATTACGATTAGGCTCAACACTTAATAAGTTCTATTAATTCTCTTATTCAACACATTTGTAATGTCAAATTTGACAAGGGCGTACCCAAGAACCAGTTCAATTATAGATTTCAAACTTGCTGAACAGATACATAATTCAAAACTACAGAAGTCAAAGATCTAAAGTTTACTGAGCAAATACTGATTACTAGTAAGGTTCGTAGTTCAGAAATCATTTACATGAAAGACCTGAAGTATCACTTGGTGAACAAATTGTTGCTTTTTCATTTAAGTGGGTCCTGGTTATGCACTTGGCAACTTTGGTAGTCTATAATTGTATTGAATAAGAGGATATTGCTTAACAGTGTTAGATTGAGTAGGGTCATAAAGCTGTACCAATAAGAGAATAAAACTGTTAAATTTGTCAGATATCCTCACGTAAGATATTCCTGTCATAAAATAGCCTACATAACCAAGCACTCGAACGTCAAGGAAATAAGACATCTATCCATCTCGTGTTAGTTAGTCTCTTTCTACATGTCTAGCATCTCTCTCTAACATCAGCTCACATCTGCCTTCTCTCTCTACCATAACATCATCTCGCAGCTACAAAGCTAGAAATATATGAACATTCTGCCACCTAGTGTGGAAAATATGTGACCTACATTTTTGGTCTGAATCTTCTTCTGAATCGTTTTCGCACGAGAAAATAAGAGGAGGAAATTCATATCTCTTGAACGCATGGACCAATTTCCTTGCTCTTTAGCTTATTGGATTCAGAAAAATAAATTAGGCTGTGCTTGATTCATAAGTTATGCCTGCAAGCTGTAACTTTTTCGGAAATCGAGGTGAAAGTCTTATATCGATCGAAAACCGCTACGCGTCGGGATAAGTAGCCTCGGCTTCTCGCGCTGTATAGCTATAGCTAACTACTTGGCGCGAGACTCTACCGAGTCTCCTGATTACTTACCGGAATATAATATCACCCTCGCCGACTTACCTGCAGACATCAATTCAACAACGTTCACTTACGCGCACAAACTCTATTTAAAACCTATCATAAAAAGCCCACAAGAACTCAACGAAAGAAGTAAACAAGCAACCAATATAGTACACAACCTACAAACCGCCCGAGACACACACACATTTAGATACACGATATCGTTCGCAACTGCGTTCACCTTACTTACCACCGCTACGATCATATTCGGTATCAGGAGACTCGGTAGAGTCTCGCGCCAAGTAGTTAGCTATAGCTATACAACGCGAAAAGCCGAGGCTACTTATCCCGACGCGTAGCGGTTTTCGATCGATATAAGACTTTCACCTCGATTTCCGAAAAAGTTACAGCTTGCAGGCATAACTTATGAATCAAGCACAGCCTAATTTATTATTCTGAATCCAATAAGCTAAAGAGCAAGGAAATTGGTCCATGCGTTCAAGAGATATGAATTTCCTCCTCTTATTTTCTCGTGCGAAAACGATTCAGAAGAAGATTCAGGCCAAAAATGTAGGTCACATATTTTGCACGCTAGGTGGCAGAATGTTCATATATTATATCAATCCCCCCTAAAACATTAAAATGAAAAAAGACGCCAAGTCCCCCCCCCCCCCCCCCCCCCCCCGCCGGCGCCGTCGCCACCAACAAGCCAAACCACCGACTCACAAACCCACCAATCTTGCAAGTCATTTAAAAATTATCAAACATAGAAATGGATATCATTGGTAAACAAAAGCCAAGTTATAATTCAGATATAATTAATAACATACAAGAAACCCAAGTTTTCATTCAAAGATACCTCGATTTAACTCGCATCAGCAATTAACAATAAATTCACAATAAATTGGCGATTAACAATAATAATAAAAAAAAATTTGGCGTGTGCGCGCTTCATTCGAGACACTTGCTCTGGTAATATTGCTAGAAAACTTTGAAAGAAATAGATACGCGACGAATTGAGAACCTTCTTTTCGATGTAGTATATAGTATTGTTGCAAGCCGTGTTGCAAGTATTGCGCGTCGCGGTTGAGGAACGCGTGAGAGGCATTAAAAGACACAAAAGGGAAAGGAACGTTTGTATATTGGGACTGGCGTAGGATATGTGCGCACGATACAGGATCCGGAGTAAGACTGATTAGAAGTCGGTGTTGTACAAAGGACTCGCGATATCGTCAAGGACACTCTTCAGAGCTTCATATCAGGGATGTCGGATATTCGGTTGTCTTGGGGAGTCAAGAGGGGGACCAGGACCGTAACAGTATATATGATTGAAACGTAAATGTAATATTTCTTAGGATTTTATATTATAGTAAAGTCAATGTTACATTTAAATTAACTTCTCATTGCTTTCTAACCTCGCAATGAAGCGCGCACACGCCAAGTTATTTTTTATTATTATTGTTAATCGCCAATTTATTGTGAATTTATTGTTAATTGCTGATGCGAGTTAAATCGAGGTATCTTTGAATGAAAACTTGGGTTTCTTGTATGTTATTAATTATATCTGAATTATAACTTGGCTTTCGTTTACCAATTGTATCCATTTCTATTTTTGATCATTTTTAAATGACTTTTGCAAAATTGGTGGGTTTGTGAGTCGGTGGTTTTGCTTGTTGGGTGGCGACGGCGCCGGGGGAGGGGGGGGGGGGGGCAACTTGGCGTTTTTTTTCCTTTTAATGTTTTTGGGGGGATTTATAAATATGTGCGTCGCCTAACATCAACAAAACGCACGGACAAACCTCATACCCAGGAGTCCGCCCCGTTAGGAAAAATACAAGTAGCATACACAAAAAAACGACCGCGAACCGACACATTGTAATATAGCGCATTATATTATACCATTATTATGTTATACTATTATTACGTTGTACTACACCGTATCTTACGCTAGAACACCCTATTTTTATAACTAACAAACATTGTAACAATTATGCCTTAAAGCCACAACAACTAAATATTGCATTATATAGAAGCATATTAACTAACAATACTATTAAAATATTATATAACAACGCCAGGCCCTAACACGTGACTAGGCGCCACCTCGCCAAGGGGGGAGGGGTTGTTGTGCCCTCACAGACACCCAACACACAAGCGCCTTACACATAATCATCTCTCGAAGGACAGAGCCCAGTTGAACTTACGCTAACGTAGCATAAGGACAAAGTCCAAATGAATCAGGCAGCCTCGCCCGATCAACAGGGCGCGGCCCATCCCAAAACTGCATGCTCAGGGAAACCCTGAGCTGCCGACATAGTATAAGTATTGGTTTTATTAATACTTATAAACTGAAATTAACTGAACACAACCGAGAACTTTTATTACTCGGGAGAGATATTGTAGAGAATGCGAAAAGGCTGATGGCTTACACAAGACTGGCAGTTATTAGAAATTAAATCAATAAGGAGTCAGAAGAACAACGCTCCTTCACTACCAATTCAGTTAGATATATATAATACAGCTAAAGTTCATATAGTGAACATAGCATTAAAGAGTATTAATTATTTTTGAGAATTCTAACAATAAGAACTATTGCCGACATCCGAGCGCCTCTCAGATAAGCATTAGTGATAACTCTGTCAACACGTGTGTGTTATCAACGTGCCTGTATCTTCGCAACTCAGTAATCGTCAATAAACCTGATCGCTGGACCATCCGGTGAATCCGAATCCTTTAACCGATCACGAACTCATGATCGCCTATTCCGCTATCGCCCTACGCTTTACCGCGCCAGGGCACAACACAGGACAGACCAGGGCACACCAGGACAGGACAGGGCAGAACAGGATAGAGCAGGACGGAAGAGGGCAGACCAGGACAGACCAGAACAGAACACTCCAAAGCAAAACAGACCAGAACAAAACTGAACAGGACAGGACACACCAGAACAGAATATACCAGAACAGAACGCGCCAGAACAGACCAGGACAGGACACCTAAGAACAGAACATACCAGAATAGGCAAGAACAGATCAGAACAGCTCAGGACAGACCAGAACAGAACACACCAGACCAGAATATACCAGAACAGGCCAGGATAGACCAGAACAGACCAGAACACATAAGAACAGAACAGGACAGACCAGAACAGAACACCTAAGAACAGACCAGGACAGAGCAGAACAGAACACCTAAGAACAGAACACACCAGAACAGAGCATACCAGAACACACCAGAATAGATCAGAACAGACCAGGACAGACCAGAACAGAACACATCAGAACAGAACATACCAGAACAGGCCAGAACAGACCAGAAGAGACCAAGACAGAGTATACCAGGATAGGCCAGAACAGATCAGAACAGACCAGGACAGACCAGAACAGAACACCTAAGAACAGACCAGGACAGACCAGAACAGAATACCTAAGAACAGAACACACCAGAACAGAACATACCAGAACAGGCCAGAACAGGACAGGATAGACCAGAACACATAAGAACAGAACACACCAGCACAGAACATACCAGAACAGGCCAGAACAGACCAGAGCAAATCAGAACAGACCAGGACAGACCAGAACAGAACACCTAAGAACAAAACACACTAGAACAGAACATACCAGAACAGGCCAGGATAGACCAGACCAGATCAGAACAGACCAGAACACATAAGAACAGAACATACCAGAACAGGCCAGAACAGAACAGAACAGACCAAGACAGAGTATACCAGAATAGGCCAGAACAGATCAGAACAGACCAGGACAGAACAGAACACAACAGAACAACTAAGAACAGAACATACCAGAACAGGCCAGAACAGACCAGGCCAGAATAGGCCAGAGCAGACCAGACCAGAACACATAAGAACAGAACACACCAGCATAGAACATACCAGAACAGGCCAGAACAGACCAGAGCAGATCAGAACAGACCAGGACAGACCAGAACAGAACACCTAAGAACAAAACACACTAGAACAGAACATACCAGAACAGGCCAGGATAGACCAGACCAGATCAGAACAGACCAGAACACATAAGAACAGAACATACCATAACAGGCCAGAACAGACCAGAGCAGATCAGAACAGACCAGGACAGACCAGAACAGAACACCTAAGAACAACACACACTAGAACAGAACATACCAGAACAGGCCATGATAGACCAGACCAGAACAGAACAGACCAGAACACATAACAACTGAACACATAAGAACAGACCACACCAGCACAGAACATACCAGAACAGGCCAGGATAGACCAGACCAGATCATAACAGACCAGAACACATAAGAACAGAACACATAAGAACAGAACATACCAGAGCAGGCCAGAACAGAGTATACCAGAATAGGCCATAACAGATCAGAACAGACAAGGACAGACCAGAACAGAACATACCAGAACAGGCCAGAACAGACCAGAACAGAACACCAAAGAACAGAACACACTAGAACAGAACATACCAGAACAGGCCAGAACAGAGTATACTAGAATAGGCCAGAACAGATCAGAACACACCAGGACAGACCAGAACAGAACACACCAGAACAGAACATACCAGAACAGGCCAGAACAGAACACATAAGAACAGAACATCCCAGAACAGGCCAGAACAGACCAGAACACATAAGAACAGAACACACCAGAATAGGCCAAAACAGATCAGAACAGAACAGAACAGACCAAGGCAGAGTATACCAGAATAGGCCAGAACAGATCAGAACAGAACACCCAGGAACAGACCAGGACAGGCCAGAACGGAACACATAAGAGCAGACCAGGACAGACCAGAACAGAACACCTCAGAACAGACCAGGACAGACCAGAACAGAACACCTAAGAACTGACCAGGACAGACCAGAACAGAACAACTAAGAACAGAACATACCAGAACAGGCCAGGATAGACCAGAGCAGATCAGAACAGACCAGGACAGACCAGAACACAGAAGAACAGAACACACCAGAATAGGCCAAAACAGATCAGAACAGAACAGAACAGACCAAGACAGAGTATACCAGAATAGGCCAGAACAGATCAGATCAGACCAGAACAGACCAGAACAGACTAGGACAGACCAGAACAGAACCCCCAAGAACAGTCCAGAACAGAACACCCAGGAAAAGACCAGGACAGGCCAGAACGGAACACATAAGAGCAGACCAGGACAGACCAGAAAAGAACACCTCAGAACAGACCAGGACAGACCAGAACAGAACACCTAAGAACTGACCAGGACAGACCAGAACAGAACACCTCAGAACAGACCAGGACAGACCAGAACAGAACACCTAAGAACTGACCAGGACAGACCAGAACAGAACAACTAAGAACAGAACATACCAGAACAGGCCAGGATAGACCAGAGCAGATCAGAACAGACCAGGACAGACCAGAACACAGAAGAACAGAACACACCAGAATAGGCCAAAACAGATCAGAACAGAACAGAACAGACCAAGACAGAGTATACCAGAATAGGCCAGAACAGATCAGATCAGACCAGAACAGACCAGAACAGACTAGGACAGACCAGAACAGAACCCCCAAGAACAGTCCAGAACAGAACACCCAGGAAAAGACCAGGACAGGCCAGAACGGAACACATAAGAGCAGACCAGGACAGACCAGAAAAGAACACCTCAGAACAGACCAGGACAGACCAGAACAGAACACCTAAGAACTGACCAGGACAGACCAGAACAGACCAGAACAGACCAGAACAGACCAGAACAGAGTATACCAGAGTATACCAGAATAGGCCAAAACAGATCAGAACAGACCAGGACAGATCAGAACAGAACAACTAAGAACAGAACACACCAGACCAGAATATACCAGAACAGGCCAGGATAGACCAGACCAGATCAGAACAGACCAGGACAGACCAGAACACATAAGAACAGAACACACCAACACAGAACATACCAGAACAGGCCAGAACAGACCAGAACAGACCAGGACAGACCAGAACACATAAGAACAGAACAGGACAGACCAGAACAGAACACCTAAGAACAGACCAGGACAAAGCAGAACAGAACAGACCAGGACAGAGCAGAACAGAACACACCAGAACAGAGCATACCAGAATAGGCAAGAACAGATCAGAACAGCTCAGGACAGACCAGAACAGAACACACCAGAACAGAACATACCAGAACAGGCCAGAACAGAACACATAAGAACAGAACATCCCAGAACAGGCCAGAACAGACCAGAACACATAAGAACAGAACACACCAGAATAGGCCAAAACAGATCAGAACAGAACAGAACAGACCAAGGCAGAGTATACCAGAATAGGCCAGAACAGATCAGAACAGAACATCCCAGAACAGGCCAGAACAGACCAGAACACATAAGAACAGAACACACCAGAATAGGCCAAAACAGATCAGAACAGAACAGAACAGACCAAGGCAGAGTATACCAGAATAGGCCAGAACAGATCAGAACAGAACACCCAGGAACAGACCAGGACAGGCCAGAACGGAACACATAAGAGCAGACCAGGACAGACCAGAACAGAACACCTCAGAACAGACCAGGACAGACCAGAACAGAACACCTAAGAACTGACCAGGACAGACCAGAACAGAACAACTAAGAACAGAACATACCAGAACAGGCCAGGATAGACCAGAGCAGATCAGAACAGACCAGGACAGACCAGAACACAGAAGAACAGAACACACCAGAATAGGCCAAAACAGATCAGAACAGAACAGAACAGACCAAGACAGAGTATACCAGAATAGGCCAGAACAGATCAGATCAGACCAGAACAGACCAGAACAGACTAGGACAGACCAGAACAGAACCCCCAAGAACAGTCCAGAACAGAACACCCAGGAAAAGACCAGGACAGGCCAGAACGGAACACATAAGAGCAGACCAGGACAGACCAGAAAAGAACACCTCAGAACAGACCAGGACAGACCAGAACAGAACACCTAAGAACTGACCAGGACAGACCAGAACAGACCAGAACAGACCAGAACAGACCAGAACAGACCAGAACAGACCAGAACAGAGTATACCAGAATAGGCCAAAACAGATCAGAACAGACCAGGACAGATCAGAACAGAACAACTAAGAACAGAACACACCAGACCAGAATATACCAGAACAGGCCAGGATAGACCAGACCAGATCAGAACAGACCAGGACAGACCAGAACACATAAGAACAGAACACACCAACACAGAACATACCAGAACAGGCCAGAACAGACCAGGACAGACCAGAACACATAAGAACAGAACAGGACAGACCAGAACAGAACACCTAAGAACAGACCAGGACAAAGCAGAACAGAACAGACCAGGACAGAGCAGAACAGAACACACCAGAACAGAGCATACCAGAATAGGCAAGAACAGATCAGAACAGCTCAGGACAGACCAGAACAGAACACACCAGAACAGAACATACCAGAACAGGCCAGAACAGAACACATAAGAACAGAACATCCCAGAACAGGCCAGAACAGACCAGAACACATAAGAACAGAACACACCAGAATAGGCCAAAACAGATCAGAACAGAACAGAACAGACCAAGGCAGAGTATACCAGAATAGGCCAGAACAGATCAGAACAGAACACCCAGGAACAGACCAGGACAGGCCAGAACGGAACACATAAGAGCAGACCAGGACAGACCAGAAAAGAACACCTCAGAACAGACCAGGACAGACCAGAACAGAACACCTAAGAACAGACCAGGACAGAGCAGAACAGAACAGACCAGGACAGAGCAGAACAGAAGACACCAGAACAGAGCATACCAGAACAGACCAGAATAGACCAGAACAGAGTATACCAGAATATACCAGAACAGGCCAGGATAGACCAGACCAGATCAGAACAGACCAGGACAGACCAGAACAGAACACCTAAGAACAGACCAGGACAGAGCAGAACAGAACACATAAGAACAGAACAGACCAGAACAGAACACCTAAGAGCAGAACATACCAGAATCGGCCAGAACAGAACTGACCAGGACAGACCAGAACAGAACAACTAAGAACAGAACATACCAGAACAGGCCAGGATAGACCAGAGCAGATCAGAACAGACCAGGACAGACCAGAACACAGAAGAACAGAACACACCAGAATAGGCCAAAACAGATCAGAACAGAACAGAACAGACCAAGACAGAGTATACCAGAATAGGCCAGAACAGATCAGATCAGACCAGAACAGACCAGAACAGACTAGGACAGACCAGAACAGAACCCCCAAGAACAGTCCAGAACAGAACACCCAGGAAAAGACCAGGACAGGCCAGAACGGAACACATAAGAGCAGACCAGGACAGACCAGAAAAGAACACCTAAGAACAGACCAGGACAAAGCAGAACAGAACAGACCAGGACAGAGCAGAACAGAACACACCAGAACAGAGCATACCAGAATAGGCAAGAACAGATCAGAACAGCTCAGGACAGACCAGAACAGAACACACCAGAACAGAACATACCAGAACAGGCCAGAACAGAACACATAAGAACAGAACATCCCAGAACAGGCCAGAACAGACCAGAACACATAAGAACAGAACACACCAGAATAGGCCAAAACAGATCAGAACAGAACAGAACAGACCAAGGCAGAGTATACCAGAATAGGCCAGAACAGATCAGAACAGAACACCCAGGAACAGACCAGGACAGGCCAGAACGGAACACATAAGAGCAGACCAGGACAGACCAGAAAAGAACACCTCAGAACAGACCAGGACAGACCAGAACAGAACACCTAAGAACAGACCAGGACAGAGCAGAACAGAACAGACCAGGACAGAGCAGAACAGAAGACACCAGAACAGAGCATACCAGAACAGACCAGAATAGACCAGAACAGAGTATACCAGAATATACCAGAACAGGCCAGGATAGACCAGACCAGATCAGAACAGACCAGGACAGACCAGAACAGAACACCTAAGAACAGACCAGGACAGAGCAGAACAGAACACATAAGAACAGAACAGACCAGAACAGAACACCTAAGAGCAGAACATACCAGAATCGGCCAGAACAGAACAGACCAGGACAGACCAGAACAGAACACCCAAGAACAGACCGGAACAGAACACCCAGGAACAGACCAGGACAGGCCAGAACAGAACACATAAGAACAGAACAGACCAGAACAGAGCACCTAAGAGCAGAACATACCAGAATCGGCCAGAACAGAACATACCAGAACAGGCCAGAACAGACCAGAACAGACGAAGACAGACCAGAACAGAACACCCAAGAACAGACCGGAACAGAACACCCAGGAACAGACTAGGACAGACCAGAACAGAACACCTAAGAACAGAACATACCAGAACAGGCCAGAACAGACTAGAACAGACCAAGACAGAGTATACCAGAATAGGCCAGAACACATCAGACCAGAACAGACCAGAACAGACCAGAACAGACCAGAACAGAGTATACCAGAATAGGCCAGAACAGATCAGAACAGACCAGAACAGACCAGAACAGACCAGGACAGACCAGAACAGAACACCCAAGAACAGACCGGAACAGAACACCCAGGAACAGACCAGGACAGGCCAGAACAGAACACATAAGAACAGAACAGACCAGGACAGACCAGAACAGAACACCTAAGAGCAGAACATACCAGAATCGGCCAGAACAGAACATACCAGAACAGACCAGAACAGACGAAGACAGAGTATACCAGAATAGGCCAGAACAGATCAGAACAGACCAGAACAGACCAGAACAGACTAGGACAGACCAGAACAGAGCAGAACAGACCAGAACAGACCAGAACAGACCAGAACAGACCAGAACAGAACAGACCAGAACAGAACAGACCAGGACAGACCAGAACAGAACACCCAAGAACAGACCGGAACAGAACACCCAGGAACAGACCAGGACAAGCCAGAACGGAACACATAAGAACAGACCAGGACAGACCCGAACAGAACACCTAAGAACAGAACATACCAGAACAGGCCAGAACAGACTAGAACAGACCAAGACAGAGTATACCAGAATAGGCCAGAACACATCGGAACAGAACAGACCAGAACAGACCAGAACAGACCAGAACAGACCAGAACAGACCAGAACAGAGTATACCAGAATAGGCCAAAACACATCAGAACAGAACAGAACAGACCAAGACAGAGTATACCAGAATAGGCCAGAACAGATCAGAACAGACCAGAACAGACCAGAACAGACCAGAACAGAACACCCAAGAACAGACCGGAACAAAACACCCAGGAACAGACCAGGACAGGCCAGAACAGAACACATAAGAACAGAACAGACCAGGACAGACCAGAACAGAACACCTAAGAGCAGAACATACCAGAACAGGCCAGAACAGACCAGAACAGACGAGAACACATAAGAACAGAACACACCAGCAGAGTACATACCAGAACAGGCCAGAACAGACCAGAACAGATCAGAACAGACCAGGACAGAGCAGAACAGAACACATAAGAACAGAACACACCAGAACAGAGCATACCAGAACAGGCCAGAACAGACCAGAACAGACCAGAACACATAAGAACAGAACACACCAGCAGAGTACATACCAGAACAGGCCAGAACAGACCAGAACAGATCAGAACAGACCAGGACAGACCAGAACACATAAGAACAGAACACACCAGCAGAGTACATACCAGAACAGGCCAGAACAGACCAGAACAGATCAGAACAGACCAGGACAGAGCAGAACAGAACACATAAGAACAGAACACACTAGAACAGAGCATACCAGAACACACCAGAATAGATCAGAACAGACCAGGACAGACCAGAATACATAAGAACAGAACACACCAGCACAGAACATACCAGAACAGGCCAGGATAGACCAGACCAGATCAGAACAGACCAGGACAGACCAGAACAGAACACCTAAGAACAGACCAGGACAGAGCAGAACAGAACACATAAGAACAGAACAGACCAGAACAGAACACCTAAGAGCAGAACATACCAGAATCGGCCAGAACAGAACATACCAGAACAGGCCAGAACAGACCAGAACAGACGAAGACAGACCAGAACAGACCAG
This sequence comes from Ectemnius cavifrons, assembly GCA_964023945.1. Taxonomy (NCBI): domain Eukaryota; kingdom Metazoa; phylum Arthropoda; class Insecta; order Hymenoptera; family Crabronidae; genus Ectemnius; species Ectemnius cavifrons. The sequence continues at coordinate 907,607 of OZ030384.1, read as the reverse complement.
GACAGACCAGAACAGAACACCCAAGAACAGACCGGAACAGAACACCCAGGAACAGACCAGGACAGGCCAGAACAGAACACATAAGAACAGACCAGAACAGAACACCTAAGAGCAGAACATACCAGAATCGGCCAGAACAGAACATACCAGAACAGGCCAGAACAGACCAGAACAGACGAAGACAGACCAGAACAGAACACCCAAGAACAGACCGGAACAGAACACCCAGGAACAGACTAGGACAGACCAGAACAGAACACCTAAGAACAGAACATACCAGAACAGGCCAGAACAGACTAGAACAGACCAAGACAGAGTATACCAGAATAGGCCAGAACACATCAGACCAGAACAGACCAGAACAGACCAGAACAGACCAGAACAGACCAGAACAGAGTATACCAGAATAGGCCAGAACAGATCAGAACAGACCAGAACAGACCAGAACAGACCAGGACAGACCAGAACAGAACACCCAAGAACAGACCGGAACAGAACACCCAGGAACAGACCAGGACAGGCCAGAACAGAACACATAAGAACAGAACAGACCAGGACAGACCAGAACAGAACACCTAAGAGCAGAACATACCAGAATCGGCCAGAACAGAACATACCAGAACAGGCCAGAACAGACCAGAACAGACGAAGACAGAGTATACCAGAATAGGCCAGAACAGATCAGAACAGACCAGAACAGACCAGAACAGACTAGGACAGACCAGAACAGAGCAGAACAGACCAGAACAGACCAGAACAGACCAGAACAGACCAGAACAGAGTATACCAGAATAGGCCAAAACAATCAGAACAGAACAGAACAGACCAAGACAGAGTATACCAGAATAGGCCAGAACAGATCAGAACAGACCAGAACAGACCAGAACAGAACAGACCAGGACAGACCAGAACAGAACACCCAAGAACAGACCGGAACAGAACACCCAGGAACAGACCAGGACAAGCCAGAACGGAACACATAAGAACAGACCAGGACAGACCCGAACAGAACACCTAAGAACAGAACATACCAGAACAGGCCAGAACAGACTAGAACAGACCAAGACAGAGTATACCAGAATAGGCCAGAACACATCGGAACAGAACAGACCAGAACAGACCAGAACAGAGTATACCAGAATAGGCCAAAACACATCAGAACAGAACAGAACAGAACAGACCAAGACAGAGTATACCAGAATAGGCCAGAACAGATCAGAACAGACCAGAACAGACCAGAACAGAACAGACCAGGACAGACCAGAACAGAACACCCAAGAACAGACCGGAACAGAACACACCAGACCAGAATATACCAGAACAGGCCAGGATAGACCAGACCAGATCAGAACAGACCAGGACAGACCAGAACACACCAGCACAGAACATACCAGAACAGGCCAGAACAGACCAGAACAGACCAGAACAGACCAGAATAGACCAGAACAGAGTATACCAGAATAGGCCAAAACAGATCAGAACAGAACAGAACAGACCAGAACAGAGTATACCAGAATAGGCCAGAACAGATCAGAACAGACCAGAACAGACCAGAACAGACCAGGACAGACCAGAACAGAACACCCAAGAACAGACCGGAACAGAACACCCAGGAACAGACCAGGACAGGCCAGAAAATAACACATAAGAACAGAACAGACCAGGACAGACCAGAACAGAACACCTAAGAGCAGAACATACCAGAATCGGCCAGAACAGAACATACCAGAACAGGCCAGAACAGACCAGAACAGACGAAGACAGAGTATACCAGAATAGGCCAGAACAGATCAGAACAGACCAGAACAGACCAGAACAGACTAGGACAGACCAGAACAGAGCAGAACAGACCAGAACAGACCAGAACAGACCAGAACAGACCAGAACAGAGTATACCAGAATAGGCCAAAACAATCAGAACAGAACAGAACAGACCAAGACAGAGTATACCAGAATAGACCAGAACAGATCAGAACAGACCAGAACAGACCAGAACAGAACTGACCAGGACAGACCAGAACAGAACACCCAAGAACAGACCGGAACAGAACACCCAGGAACAGACCAGGACAAGCCAGAACGGAACACATAAGAACAGACCAGGACAGACCCGAACAGAACACCTAAGAACAGAACATACCAGAACAGGCCAGAACAGACTAGAACAGACCAAGACAGAGTATACCAGAATAGGCCAGAACACATCGGAACAGAACAGACCAGAACAGACCAGAACAGAGTATACCAGAATAGGCCAAAACACATCAGAACAGAACAGAACAGAACAGACCAAGACAGAGTATACCAGAATAGGCCAGAACAGATCAGAACAGACCAGAACAGACCAGAACAGAACAGACCAGGACAGACCAGAACAGAACACCCAAGAACAGACCGGAACAGAACACACCAGACCAGAATATAGCAGAACAGGCCAGGATAGACCAGACCAGATCAGAACAGACCAGGACTGACCAGAACAGAACACCTAAGAACAGACCAGGACAGAGCAGAACAGAACACACCAGAACAGAGCATAGCAGAACAGACCAGAACAGAGTATACCAGAATAGGCCAGAACAGGTCAGAACAGACCAGAACAGACCAGAACAGACCAGGACAGACCAGAACAGAACACCCAAGAACAGACCGGAACAGAACACCCAGGAACAGACCAGGACAGGCCAGAACAGAACACATAAGAACAGAACAGACCAGGACAGACCAGAACAGAACACCTAAGAGCAGAACATACCAGAACAGGCCAGAACAGACCAGAACAGACCAGAACACATAAGAACAGAACACACCAGCAGAGTACATACCAGAACAGGCCAGAACAGACCAGAACAGATCAGAACAGACCAGGACAGAGCAGAACAGAACACATAAGAACAGAATACACCAGAACAGAGCATACCAGAACAGGCCAGAACGGACCAGAACAGACCAGAACACATAAGAACAGAACACACCAGCAGAGTACATACCAGAACACACCAGAATAGATCAGAACAGACCAGGACAGACCAGAACAGAACACCTAAGAACAGAACATACCAGAATAGGCAAGAGCAGACCAGAACAGAACACACCAGACCAGAATATACCAGAACAGGCCAGGATAGACCAGACCAGATCAGAACAGACCAGGACAGACCAGAACACATAAGAACAGAACACACCAGCAGAGTACATACCAGAACAGGCCAGAACAGACCAGAACAGATCAGAACAGACCAGGACAGACCAGAACACATAAGAACAGAACACACCAGCAGAGTACATACCAGAACAGGCCAGAACAGACCAGAACACATAAGAACAGAACACACCAGAATAGGCCAAAACAGATCAGAACAGAACAGAACAGACCAAGGCAGAGTATACCAGAATAGGCCAGAACAGATCAGAACAGAACACCCAGGAACAGACCAGGACAGGCCAGAACGGAACACATAAGAGCAGACCAGGACAGACCAGAAAAGAACACCTCAGAACAGACCAGGACAGACCAGAACAGAACACCTAAGAACAGACCAGGACAGAGCAGAACAGAACAGACCAGGACAGAGCAGAACAGAAGACACCAGAACAGAGCATACCAGAACAGACCAGAATAGACCAGAACAGAGTATACCAGAATATACCAGAACAGGCCAGGATAGACCAGACCAGATCAGAACAGACCAGGACAGACCAGAACAGAACACCTAAGAACAGACCAGGACAGAGCAGAACAGAACACATAAGAACAGAACAGACCAGAACAGAACACCTAAGAGCAGAACATACCAGAATCGGCCAGAACAGAACATACCAGAACAGGCCAGAACAGACCAGAACAGACGAAGACAGACCAGAACAGACCAGGACAGACCAGAACAGAACACCCAAGAACAGACCGGAACAGAACACCCAGGAACAGACCAGGACAGGCCAGAACAGAACACATAAGAACAGAACAGACCAGAACAGAGCACCTAAGAGCAGAACATACCAGAATCGGCCAGAACAGAACATACCAGAACAGGCCAGAACAGACCAGAACAGACGAAGACAGACCAGAACAGAACACCCAAGAACAGACCGGAACAGAACACCCAGGAACAGACTAGGACAGACCAGAACAGAACACCTAAGAACAGAACATACCAGAACAGGCCAGAACAGACTAGAACAGACCAAGACAGAGTATACCAGAATAGGCCAGAACACATCAGACCAGAACAGACCAGAACAGACCAGAACAGACCAGAACAGACCAGAACAGAGTATACCAGAATAGGCCAGAACAGATCAGAACAGACCAGAACAGACCAGAACAGACCAGGACAGACCAGAACAGAACACCCAAGAACAGACCGGAACAGAACACCCAGGAACAGACCAGGACAGGCCAGAACAGAACACATAAGAACAGAACAGACCAGGACAGACCAGAACAGAACACCTAAGAGCAGAACATACCAGAATCGGCCAGAACAGAACATACCAGAACAGACCAGAACAGACGAAGACAGAGTATACCAGAATAGGCCAGAACAGATCAGAACAGACCAGAACAGACCAGAACAGACTAGGACAGACCAGAACAGACCAGAACAGACCAGAACAGACCAGAACAGACCAGAACAGACCAGAACAGAACAGACCAGAACAGAACAGACCAGGACAGACCAGAACAGAACACCCAAGAACAGACCGGAACAGAACACCCAGGAACAGACCAGGACAAGCCAGAACGGAACACATAAGAACAGACCAGGACAGACCCGAACAGAACACCTAAGAACAGAACATACCAGAACAGGCCAGAACAGACTAGAACAGACCAAGACAGAGTATACCAGAATAGGCCAGAACACATCGGAACAGAACAGACCAGAACAGACCAGAACAGACCAGAACAGACCAGAACAGACCAGAACAGAGTATACCAGAATAGGCCAAAACACATCAGAACAGAACAGAACAGACCAAGACAGAGTATACCAGGATAGGCCAGAACAGATCAGAACAGACCAGAACAGACCAGAACAGACCAGAACAGAACACCCAAGAACAGACCGGAACAAAACACCCAGGAACAGACCAGGACAGGCCAGAACAGAACACATAAGAACAGAACAGACCAGGACAGACCAGAACAGAACACCTAAGAGCAGAACATACCAGAACAGGCCAGAACAGACCAGAACAGACCAGAACACATAAGAACAGAACACACCAGCAGAGTACATACCAGAACAGGCCAGAACAGACCAGAACAGATCAGAACAGACCAGGACAGAGCAGAACAGAACACATAAGAACAGAACACACCAGAACAGAGCATACCAGAACAGGCCAGAACAGACCAGAACAGACCAGAACACATAAGAACAGAACACACCAGCAGAGTACATACCAGAACAGGCCAGAACAGACCAGAACAGATCAGAACAGACCAGGACAGACCAGAACACATAAGAACAGAACACACCAGCAGAGTACATACCAGAACAGGCCAGAACAGACCAGAACAGATCAGAACAGACCAGGACAGAGCAGAACAGAACACATAAGAACAGAACACACCAGAACAGAGCATACCAGAACACACCAGAATAGATCAGAACAGACCAGGACAGACCAGAATACATAAGAACAGAACACACCAGCACAGAACATACCAGAACAGGCCAGGATAGACCAGACCAGATCAGAACAGACCAGGACAGACCAGAACAGAACACCTAAGAACAGACCAGGACAGAGCAGAACAGAACACATAAGAACAGAACAGACCAGAACAGAACACCTAAGAGCAGAACATACCAGAATCGGCCAGAACAGAACATACCAGAACAGGCCAGAACAGACCAGAACAGACGAAGACAGACCAGAACAGACCAGGACAGACCAGAACAGAACACCCAAGAACAGACCGGAACAGAACACCCAGGAACAGACCAGGACAGGCCAGAACAGAACACATAAGAACAGACCAGAACAGAACACCTAAGAGCAGAACATACCAGAATCGGCCAGAACAGAACATACCAGAACAGGCCAGAACAGACCAGAACAGACGAAGACAGACCAGAACAGAACACCCAAGAACAGACCGGAACAGAACACCCAGGAACAGACTAGGACAGACCAGAACAAAACACCTAAGAACAGAACATACCAGAACAGGCCAGAACAGACTAGAACAGACCAAGACAGAGTATACCAGAATAGGCCAGAACACATCAGACCAGAACAGACCAGAACAGACCAGAACAGACCAGAACAGACCAGAACAGAGTATACCAGAATAGGCCAGAACAGATCAGAACAGACCAGAACAGACCAGAACAGACCAGGACAGACCAGAACAGAACACCCAAGAACAGACCGGAACAGAACACCCAGGAACAGACCAGGACAGGCCAGAACAGAACACATAAGAACAGAACAGACCAGGACAGACCAGAACAGAACACCTAAGAGCAGAACATACCAGAATCGGCCAGAACAGAACATACCAGAACAGGCCAGAACAGACCAGAACAGACGAAGACAGAGTATACCAGAATAGGCCAGAACAGATCAGAACAGACCAGAACAGACCAGAACAGACTAGGACAGACCAGAACAGAGCAGAACAGACCAGAACAGACCAGAACAGACCAGAACAGACCAGAACAGAGTATACCAGAATAGGCCAAAACAATCAGAACAGAACAGAACAGACCAAGACAGAGTATACCAGAATAGGCCAGAACAGATCAGAACAGACCAGAACAGACCAGAACAGAACAGAACAGACCAGGACAGACCAGAACAGAACACCCAAGAACAGACCGGAACAGAACACCCAGGAACAGACCAGGACAAGCCAGAACGGAACACATAAGAACAGACCAGGACAGACCCGAACAGAACACCTAAGAACAGAACATACCAGAACAGGCCAGAACAGACTAGAACAGACCAAGACAGAGTATACCAGAATAGGCCAGAACACATCGGAACAGAACAGACCAGAACAGACCGGAACAGAGTATACCAGAATAGGCCAAAACACATCAGAACAGAACAGAACAGAACAGACCAAGACAGAGTATACCAGAATAGGCCAGAACAGATCAGAACAGACCAGAACAGACCAGAACAGAACAGACCAGGACAGACCAGAACAGAACACCCAAGAACAGACCGGAACAGAACACACCAGACCAGAATATACCAGAACAGGCCAGGATAGACCAGACCAGATCAGAACAGACCAGGACAGACCAGAACACACCAGCACAGAACATACCAGAACAGGCCAGAACAGACCAGAACAGACCAGAATAGACCAGAACAGAGTATACCAGAATAGGCCAAAACAGATCAGAACAGAACAGAACAGACCAGAACAGAGTATACCAGAATAGGCCAGAACAGATCAGAACAGACCAGAACAGACCAGAACAGACCAGGACAGACCAGAACAGAACACCCAAGAACAGACCGGAACAGAACACCCAGGAACAGACCAGGACAGGCCAGAAAATAACACATAAGAACAGAACAGACCAGGACAGACCAGAACAGAACACCTAAGAGCAGAACATACCAGAATCGGCCAGAACAGAACATACCAGAACAGGCCAGAACAGACCAGAACAGACGAAGACAGAGTATACCAGAATAGGCCAGAACAGATCAGAACAGACCAGAACAGACCAGAACAGACTAGGACAGACCAGAACAGAGCAGAACAGACCAGAACAGACCAGAACAGACCAGAACAGACCAGAACAGAGTATACCAGAATAGGCCAAAACAATCAGAACAGAACAGAACAGACCAAGACAGAGTATACCAGAATAGACCAGAACAGATCAGAACAGACCAGAACAGACCAGAACAGAACTGACCAGGACAGACCAGAACAGAACACCCAAGAACAGACCGGAACAGAACACCCAGGAACAGACCAGGACAAGCCAGAACGGAACACATAAGAACAGACCAGGACAGACCCGAACAGAACACCTAAGAACAGAACATACCAGAACAGGCCAGAACAGACTAGAACAGACCAAGACAGAGTATACCAGAATAGGCCAGAACACATCGGAACAGAACAGACCAGAACAGACCAGAACAGAGTATACCAGAATAGGCCAAAACACATCAGAACAGAACAGAACAGAACAGACCAAGACAGAGTATACCAGAATAGGCCAGAACAGATCAGAACAGACCAGAACAGACCAGAACAGAACAGACCAGGACAGACCAGAACAGAACACCCAAGAACAGACCGGAACAGAACACACCAGACCAGAATATACCAGAACAGGCCAGGACTGACCAGAACAGAACACCTAAGAACAGACCAGGACAGAGCAGAACAGAACACACCAGAACAGAGCATAGCAGAACAGACCAGAACAGAGTATACCAGAATAGGCCAGAACAGGTCAGAACAGACCAGAACAGACCAGAACAGACCAGGACAGACCAGAACAGAACACCCAAGAACAGACCGGAACAGAACACCCAGGAACAGACCAGGACAGGCCAGAACAGAACACATAAGAACAGAACAGACCAGGACAGACCAGAACAGAACACCTAAGAGCAGAACATACCAGAACAGGCCAGAACAGACCAGAACAGACCAGAACACATAAGAACAGAACACACCAGCAGAGTACATACCAGAACAGGCCAGAACAGACCAGAACAGATCAGAACAGACCAGGACAGAGCAGAACAGAACACATAAGAACAGAATACACCAGAACAGAGCATACCAGAACAGGCCAGAACGGACCAGAACAGACCAGAACACATAAGAACAGAACACACCAGCAGAGTACATACCAGAACACACCAGAATAGATCAGAACAGACCAGGACAGACCAGAACAGAACACCTAAGAACAGAACATACCAGAATAGGCAAGAGCAGACCAGAACAGAACACACCAGACCAGAATATACCAGAACAGGCCAGGATAGACCAGACCAGATCAGAACAGACCAGGACAGACCAGAACACATAAGAACAGAACACACCAGCAGAGTACATACCAGAACAGGCCAGAACAGACCAGAACAGATCAGAACAGACCAGGACAGACCAGAACACATAAGAACAGAACACACCAGCAGAGTACATACCAGAACAGGCCAGAACAGACCAGAACACATAAGAACAGAACACACCAGAATAGGCCAAAACAGATCAGAACAGAACAGAACAGACCAAGGCAGAGTATACCAGAATAGGCCAGAACAGATCAGAACAGAACACCCAGGAACAGACCAGGACAGGCCAGAACGGAACACATAAGAGCAGACCAGGACAGACCAGAAAAGAACACCTCAGAACAGACCAGGACAGACCAGAACAGAACACCTAAGAACAGACCAGGACAGAGCAGAACAGAACAGACCAGGACAGAGCAGAACAGAAGACACCAGAACAGAGCATACCAGAACAGACCAGAATAGACCAGAACAGAGTATACCAGAATATACCAGAACAGGCCAGGATAGACCAGACCAGATCAGAACAGACCAGGACAGACCAGAACAGAACACCTAAGAACAGACCAGGACAGAGCAGAACAGAACACATAAGAACAGAACAGACCAGAACAGAACACCTAAGAGCAGAACATACCAGAATCGGCCAGAACAGAACATACCAGAACAGGCCAGAACAGACCAGAACAGACGAAGACAGACCAGAACAGACCAGGACAGACCAGAACAGAACACCCAAGAACAGACCGGAACAGAACACCCAGGAACAGACCAGGACAGGCCAGAACAGAACACATAAGAACAGAACAGACCAGAACAGAGCACCTAAGAGCAGAACATACCAGAATCGGCCAGAACAGAACATACCAGAACAGGCCAGAACAGACCAGAACAGACGAAGACAGACCAGAACAGAACACCCAAGAACAGACCGGAACAGAACACCCAGGAACAGACTAGGACAGACCAGAACAGAACACCTAAGAACAGAACATACCAGAACAGGCCAGAACAGACTAGAACAGACCAAGACAGAGTATACCAGAATAGGCCAGAACACATCAGACCAGAACAGACCAGAACAGACCAGAACAGACCAGAACAGACCAGAACAGAGTATACCAGAATAGGCCAGAACAGATCAGAACAGACCAGAACAGACCAGAACAGACCAGGACAGACCAGAACAGAACACCCAAGAACAGACCGGAACAGAACACCCAGGAACAGACCAGGACAGGCCAGAACAGAACACATAAGAACAGAACAGACCAGGACAGACCAGAACAGAACACCTAAGAGCAGAACATACCAGAATCGGCCAGAACAGAACATACCAGAACAGACCAGAACAGACGAAGACAGAGTATACCAGAATAGGCCAGAACAGATCAGAACAGACCAGAACAGACCAGAACAGACTAGGACAGACCAGAACAGACCAGAACAGACCAGAACAGACCAGAACAGACCAGAACAGACCAGAACAGAACAGACCAGAACAGAACAGACCAGGACAGACCAGAACAGAACACCCAAGAACAGACCGGAACAGAACACCCAGGAACAGACCAGGACAAGCCAGAACGGAACACATAAGAACAGACCAGGACAGACCCGAACAGAACACCTAAGAACAGAACATACCAGAACAGGCCAGAACAGACTAGAACAGACCAAGACAGAGTATACCAGAATAGGCCAGAACACATCGGAACAGAACAGACCAGAACAGACCAGAACAGACCAGAACAGAGTATACCAGAATAGGCCAAAACACATCAGAACAGAACAGAACAGACCAAGACAGAGTATACCAGGATAGGCCAGAACAGATCAGAACAGACCAGAACAGACCAGAACAGACCAGAACAGAACACCCAAGAACAGACCGGAACAAAACACCCAGGAACAGACCAGGACAGGCCAGAACAGAACACATAAGAACAGAACAGACCAGGACAGACCAGAACAGAACACCTAAGAGCAGAACATACCAGAACAGGCCAGAACAGACCAGAACAGACCAGAACACATAAGAACAGAACACACCAGCAGAGTACATACCAGAACAGGCCAGAACAGACCAGAACAGATCAGAACAGACCAGGACAGAGCAGAACAGAACACATAAGAACAGAACACACCAGAACAGAGCATACCAGAACAGGCCAGAACAGACCAGAACAGACCAGAACACATAAGAACAGAACACACCAGCAGAGTACATACCAGAACAGGCCAGAACAGACCAGAACAGATCAGAACAGACCAGGACAGACCAGAACACATAAGAACAGAACACACCAGCAGAGTACATACCAGAACAGGCCAGAACAGACCAGAACAGATCAGAACAGACCAGGACAGAGCAGAACAGAACACATAAGAACAGAACACACCAGAACAGAGCATACCAGAACACACCAGAATAGATCAGAACAGACCAGGACAGACCAGAATACATAAGAACAGAACACACCAGCACAGAACATACCAGAACAGGCCAGGATAGACCAGACCAGATCAGAACAGACCAGGACAGACCAGAACAGAACACCTAAGAACAGACCAGGACAGAGCAGAACAGAACACATAAGAACAGAACAGACCAGAACAGAACACCTAAGAGCAGAACATACCAGAATCGGCCAGAACAGAACATACCAGAACAGGCCAGAACAGACCAGAACAGACGAAGACAGACCAGAACAGACCAGGACAGACCAGAACAGAACACCCAAGAACAGACCGGAACAGAACACCCAGGAACAGACCAGGACAGGCCAGAACAGAACACATAAGAACAGACCAGAACAGAACACCTAAGAGCAGAACATACCAGAATCGGCCAGAACAGAACATACCAGAACAGGCCAGAACAGACCAGAACAGACGAAGACAGACCAGAACAGAACACCCAAGAACAGACCGGAACAGAACACCCAGGAACAGACTAGGACAGACCAGAACAAAACACCTAAGAACAGAACATACCAGAACAGGCCAGAACAGACTAGAACAGACCAAGACAGAGTATACCAGAATAGGCCAGAACACATCAGACCAGAACAGACCAGAACAGACCAGAACAGACCAGAACAGACCAGAACAGAGTATACCAGAATAGGCCAGAACAGATCAGAACAGACCAGAACAGACCAGAACAGACCAGGACAGACCAGAACAGAACACCCAAGAACAGACCGGAACAGAACACCCAGGAACAGACCAGGACAGGCCAGAACAGAACACATAAGAACAGAACAGACCAGGACAGACCAGAACAGAACACCTAAGAGCAGAACATACCAGAATCGGCCAGAACAGAACATACCAGAACAGGCCAGAACAGACCAGAACAGACGAAGACAGAGTATACCAGAATAGGCCAGAACAGATCAGAACAGACCAGAACAGACCAGAACAGACTAGGACAGACCAGAACAGAGCAGAACAGACCAGAACAGACCAGAACAGACCAGAACAGACCAGAACAGAGTATACCAGAATAGGCCAAAACAATCAGAACAGAACAGAACAGACCAAGACAGAGTATACCAGAATAGGCCAGAACAGATCAGAACAGACCAGAACAGACCAGAACAGAACAGAACAGACCAGGACAGACCAGAACAGAACACCCAAGAACAGACCGGAACAGAACACCCAGGAACAGACCAGGACAAGCCAGAACGGAACACATAAGAACAGACCAGGACAGACCCGAACAGAACACCTAAGAACAGAACATACCAGAACAGGCCAGAACAGACTAGAACAGACCAAGACAGAGTATACCAGAATAGGCCAGAACACATCGGAACAGAACAGACCAGAACAGACCAGAACAGAGTATACCAGAATAGGCCAAAACACATCAGAACAGAACAGAACAGAACAGACCAAGACAGAGTATACCAGAATAGGCCAGAACAGATCAGAACAGACCAGAACAGACCAGAACAGAACAGACCAGGACAGACCAGAACAGAACACCCAAGAACAGACCGGAACAGAACACACCAGACCAGAATATACCAGAACAGGCCAGGATAGACCAGACCAGATCAGAACAGACCAGGACAGACCAGAACACACCAGCACAGAACATACCAGAACAGGCCAGAACAGACCAGAACAGACCAGAATAGACCAGAACAGAGTATACCAGAATAGGCCAAAACAGATCAGAACAGAACAGAACAGACCAGAACAGAGTATACCAGAATAGGCCAGAACAGATCAGAACAGACCAGAACAGACCAGAACAGACCAGGACAGACCAGAACAGAACACCCAAGAACAGACCGGAACAGAACACCCAGGAACAGACCAGGACAGGCCAGAAAATAACACATAAGAACAGAACAGACCAGGACAGACCAGAACAGAACACCTAAGAGCAGAACATACCAGAATCGGCCAGAACAGAACATACCAGAACAGGCCAGAACAGACCAGAACAGACGAAGACAGAGTATACCAGAATAGGCCAGAACAGATCAGAACAGACCAGAACAGACCAGAACAGACTAGGACAGACCAGAACAGAGCAGAACAGACCAGAACAGACCAGAACAGACCAGAACAGACCAGAACAGAGTATACCAGAATAGGCCAAAACAATCAGAACAGAACAGAACAGACCAAGACAGAGTATACCAGAATAGACCAGAACAGATCAGAACAGACCAGAACAGACCAGAACAGAACTGACCAGGACAGACCAGAACAGAACACCCAAGAACAGACCGGAACAGAACACCCAGGAACAGACCAGGACAAGCCAGAACGGAACACATAAGAACAGACCAGGACAGACCCGAACAGAACACCTAAGAACAGAACATACCAGAACAGGCCAGAACAGACTAGAACAGACCAAGACAGAGTATACCAGAATAGGCCAGAACACATCGGAACAGAACAGACCAGAACAGACCAGAACAGAGTATACCAGAATAGGCCAAAACACATCAGAACAGAACAGAACAGAACAGACCAAGACAGAGTATACCAGAATAGGCCAGAACAGATCAGAACAGACCAGAACAGACCAGAACAGAACAGACCAGGACAGACCAGAACAGAACACCCAAGAACAGACCGGAACAGAACACACCAGACCAGAATATACCAGAACAGGCCAGGACTGACCAGAACAGAACACCTAAGAACAGACCAGGACAGAGCAGAACAGAACACACCAGAACAGAGCATAGCAGAACAGACCAGAACAGAGTATACCAGAATAGGCCAGAACAGGTCAGAACAGACCAGAACAGACCAGAACAGACCAGGACAGACCAGAACAGAACACCCAAGAACAGACCGGAACAGAACACCCAGGAACAGACCAGGACAGGCCAGAACAGAACACATAAGAACAGAACAGACCAGGACAGACCAGAACAGAACACCTAAGAGCAGAACATACCAGAACAGGCCAGAACAGACCAGAACAGACCAGAACACATAAGAACAGAACACACCAGCAGAGTACATACCAGAACAGGCCAGAACAGACCAGAACAGATCAGAACAGACCAGGACAGAGCAGAACAGAACACATAAGAACAGAATACACCAGAACAGAGCATACCAGAACAGGCCAGAACGGACCAGAACAGACCAGAACACATAAGAACAGAACACACCAGCAGAGTACATACCAGAACACACCAGAATAGATCAGAACAGACCAGGACAGACCAGAACAGAACACCTAAGAACAGAACATACCAGAATAGGCAAGAGCAGACCAGAACAGAACACACCAGACCAGAATATACCAGAACAGGCCAGGATAGACCAGACCAGATCAGAACAGACCAGGACAGACCAGAACACATAAGAACAGAACACACCAGCAGAGTACATACCAGAACAGGCCAGAACAGACCAGAACAGATCAGAACAGACCAGGACAGAGCAGAACAGAACACATAAGAACAGAACACACCAGAACAGAGCATACCAGAACACACCAGAATAGATCAGAACAGACCAGGACAGACCAGAATACATAAGAACAGAACACACCAGCACAGAACATACCAGAACAGGCCAGGATAGACCAGACCAGATCAGAACAGACCAGGACAGACCAGAACAGACCAGGACAGACCAGAACAGAACACCCAAGAACAGACCGGAACAGAACACACCAGACCAGAATATACCAGAACAGGCCAGGATAGACCAGACCAGATCAGAACAGACCAGGACAGACCAGAACACACCAGCACAGAACATACCAGAACAGGCCAGAACAGACCAGAACAGACCAGAATAGACCAGAACAGAGTATACCAGAATAGGCCAAAACAGATCAGAACAGAACAGAACAGACCAGAACAGAGTATACCAGAATAGGCCAGAACAGATCAGAACAGACCAGAACAGACCAGAACAGACCAGGACAGACCAGAACAGAACACCCAAGAACAGACCGGAACAGAACACCCAGGAACAGACCAGGACAGGCCAGAAAATAACACATAAGAACAGAACAGACCAGGACAGACCAGAACAGAACACCTAAGAGCAGAACATACCAGAATCGGCCAGAACAGAACATACCAGAACAGGCCAGAACAGACCAGAACAGACGAAGACAGAGTATACCAGAATAGGCCAGAACAGATCAGAACAGACCAGAACAGACCAGAACAGACCAGAACAGACCAGAACAGAACAGACCAGGACAGACCAGAACAGAACACCCAAGAACAGACCAAGACACAGTATACCAGAATAGGCCAGAACAGATCAGAACAGATCAGGACAGAACAGAACAGAACAGAACAACTAAGAACAGAACATACCAGAACAGGCCAGAACAGACCAGACCAGAATAGGCCAGAGCAGACCAGACCAGAACACACAAGAACAGAACACACCAGAATAGGCCAAAACAGATCAGAACAGAACAGACCAAGGCAGAGTATACCAGAATAGGCCAGAACAGATCAGAACAGACCAAAACAGACCAGAACAGACTAGGACAGACCAGAAAAGAACACCTAAGAACAGACCAGGACAGACCAGAACAGACCAGAACAGAACACCCAGGAACAGACCAGGACAGGCCAGAACGGAACACATAAGAACAGACCAGGACAGAGCAGAACAGAACACACCAGAACAGAGCATACCAGAACAGACCAGAACAGAGTATACCAGAATAGGCCAGAACAGATCAGAACAGACCAGAACAGACCAGAACAGACCAGGACAGACCAGAACAGAACACCCAAGAACAGACCGGAACAGAACACCCAGGAACAGACCAGGACAGGCCAGAACAGAACACATAAGAACAGAACAGACCAGGACAGACCAGAACAGAACACCTAAGAGCAGAACATACCAGAATCGGCCAGAACAGAACATACCAGAACAGGCCAGAACAGACCAGAACAGAACACCAAAGAACAGAACACACTAGAACAGAACATACCAGAACAGGCCAGAACAGAGTATACCAGAATAGGCCAGAACAGATCAGAACAGACCAGGACAGACCAGAACAGAACACACCAGAACAGAACATACCAGAACAGGCCAGAACAGAACACATAAGAACAGAACATCCCAGAACAGGCCAGAACAGACCAGAACACATAAGAACAGAACAAACCAGAATAGGCCAAACAGATCAGAACAGAACAGAACAGACCAAGGCAGAGTATACCAGAATAGGCCAGAACAGATCAGAACAGAACACCCAGGAACAGACCAGGACAGGCCAGAACGGAACACATAAGAGCAGACCAGGACAGACCAGAACAGAACATACCAGAACAGGCCAGAACAGACCAGAACAGAACACCAAAGAACAGAACACACTAGAACAGAACATACCAGAACAGGCCAGAACAGAGTATACCAGAATAGGCCAGAACAGATCAGAACAGACCAGGACAGACCAGAACAGAACACACCAGAACAGAACATACCAGAACAGGCCAGAACAGAACACATAAGAACAGAACATCCCAGAACAGGCCAGAACAGACCAGAACACATAAGAACAGAACACACCAGAATAGGCCAAAACAGATCAGAACAGAACAGAACAGACCAAGGCAGAGTATACCAGAATAGGCCAGAACAGATCAGAACAGAACACCCAGGAACAGACCAGGACAGGCCAGAACGGAACACATAAGAGCAGACCAGGACAGACCAGAAAAGAACACCTCAGAACAGACCAGGACAGACCAGAACAGAACACCTAAGAACAGACCAGGACAGAGCAGAACAGAACAGACCAGGACAGAGCAGAACAGAACACACCAGAACAGAGCATACCAGAACAGACCAGAATAGACCAGAACAGAGTATACCAGAATATACCAGAACAGGCCAGGATAGACCAGACCAGATCAGAACAGACCAGGACAGACCAGAACAGAACACCTAAGAACAGACCAGGACAGAGCAGAACAGAACACACCAGAACAGAGCATACCAGAACACACCAGAATAGATCAGAACAGACCAGGACAGACCAGAACAGAACACCTAAGAACAGAACATACCAGAATAGGCAAGAGCAGACCAGAACAGAACACACCAGACCAGAATATACCAGAACAGGCCAGGATAGACCAGACCAGATCAGAACAGACCAGGACAGACCAGAACACATAAGAACAGAACACACCAGCAGAGTACATACCAGAACACACCAGAATAGATCACAACAGACCAGGACAGACCAGAATACATAAGAACAGAACACACCAGCACAGAACATACCAGAACAGGCCAGGATAGACCAGACCAGATCAGAACAGACCAGGACTGACCAGAACAGAACACCTAAGAACAGACCAGGACAGAGCAGAACAGAACACACCAGAACAGAGCATAGCAGAACAGACCAGAACAGAGTATACCAGAATAGGCCAGAACAGATCAGAACAGACCAGAACAGACCAGAACAGACCAGAACAGAACACCCAAGAACAGACAGGAACAGAACACCCAGGAACAGACCAGGACAGGCCAGAACAGAACACATAAGAACAGAACAGACCAGGACAGACCAGAACAGAACACCTAAGAGCAGAACATACCAGAACAGGCCAGAACAGACCAGAACAGACCAGAACACACCAGCAGAGTACATACCAGAACAGGCCAGAACAGACCAGGACAGACCAGAACAGAACACCCAAGAACAGACCGGAACAGAACACCCAGGAACAGACCAGGACAGGCCAGAACAGAACACATAAGAACAGAACAGACCAGGACAGAGCAGAACAGAACACATAAGAACAGAACACACCAGAACAGAGCATACCAGAACAGGCCAGAAAAGACCAGAACAGACCAGAACACATAAGAACAGAACACACCAGCAGAGTACATACCAGAACACACCAGAATAGATCAGAACAGACCAGGACAGACCAGAACAGAACACCTAAGAACAGAACATACCAGAATAGGCAAGAGCAGAACAGAACAGAACAGACCAAGACAGAGTATACCAGAATAGGCCAGAACAGATCAGAACAGACCAGAACAGACCAGAACAGAACAGACCAGGACAGATCAGAACAGAACACCCAAGAACAGACCAAGACACAGTATACCAGAATAGGCCAGAACAGATCAGAACAGATCAGGACAGAACAGAACAGAGCAGAACAACTAAGAACAGAACATACCAGAACAGGCCAGAACAGACCAGACCAGAATAGGCCAGAGCAGACCAGACCAGAACACATAAGAACAGAACACACCAGCACAGAACATACCAGAACAGGCCAGAACAGACCAGAACAGACCAGAACACACAAGAACAGAACACACCAGAATAGGCCAAAACAGATCAGAACAGAACAGACCAAGGCAGAGTATACCAGAATAGGCCAGAACAGATCAGAACAGACCAAAACAGACCAGAACAGACTAGGACAGACCAGAACAGAACACCTAAGAACAGACCAGGACAGACCAGAACAGACCAGAACAGAACACCCAGGAACAGACCAGGACAGGCCAGAACGGAACACATAAGAACAGACCAGGACAGAGCAGAACAGAACACACCAGAACAGAGCATACCAGAACAGACCAGAACAGAGTATACCAGAATAGGCCAGAACAGATCAGAACAGACCAGAACAGACCAGAACAGACCAGGACAGACCAGAACAGAACACCCAAGAACAGACCGGAACAGAACACCCAGGAACAGACAAGGACAGGCCAGAACAGAACACATAAGAACAGAACAGACCAGGACAGACCAGAACAGAACACCTAAGAGCAGAACACACTAGAACAGAACATACCAGAACAGGCCAGAACAGACCAGAACACATAAGAACAGAACACACCAGCAGAGTACATACCAGAACACACCAGAATAGATCAGAACAGACCAGGACAGACCAGAACAGAACACCTAAGAACAGAACACACCAGAACAGAGCATACCAGAACACACCAGAATAGATCAGAACAGACCAGGACAGACCAGAATACATAAGAACAGAACACACCAGCACAGAACATACCAGAACAGGCCAGGATAGACCAGATCAGATCAGAACAGACCAGGACAGACCAGAACACATAAGAACAGAACACACCAGCAGAGTACATACCAGAACAGGCCAGAACAGACCAGAACAGATCAGAACAGACCAGGACAGAGCAGAACAGAACACATAAGAACAGAACACACCAGAACAGAGCATACCAGAACACACCAGAATAGATCAGAACAGACCAGGACAGACCAGAATACATAAGAACAGAACACACCAGCACAGAACATACCAGAACAGGCCAGGATAGACCAGACCAGATCAGAACAGACCAGGACAGACCAGAACAGAACACCTAAGAACAGACCAGGACAGAGCAGAACAGAACACACCAGAACAGAGCATACCAGAACAGGCCAGGATAGACCAGACCAGATCATAACAGACCAGAACACATAAGAACAGAACACATAAGAACAGAACATACCAGAGCAGGCCAGAACAGAGTATACCAGAATAGGCCATAACAGATCAGAACAGACAAGGACAGACCAGAACAGAACACACCAGAACAGAACATACCAGAACAGGCCAGGATAGACCAGACCAGATCAGAACAGACCAGAACACATAAGAACAGAACATACCATAACAGGCCAGAACAGACCAGAGCAGATCAGAACAGACCAGGACAGACCAGAACAGAACACCTAAGAACAACACACACTAGAACAGAACATACCAGAACAGGCCATGATAGACCAGAACAGAACAGAACAGACCAGAACACATAACAACTGAACACATAAGAACAGACCACACCAGCACAGAACATACCAGAACAGGCCAGGATAGACCAGACCAGATCATAACAGACCAGAACACATAAGAACAGAACACATAAGAACAGAACATACCAGAGCAGGCCAGAACAGAGTATACCAGAATAGGCCATAACAGATCAGAACAGACAAGGACAGACCAGAACAGAACACACCAGAACAGAACATACCAGAACAGGCTAGAACAGAACACATAAGAACAGAACATCCCAGAACAGGCCAGAACAGACCAGAACACATAAGAACAGAACACACCAGAATAGGCCAAAACAGATCAGAACAGAACAGAACAGACCAAGGCAGAGTATACCAGAATAGGCCAGAACAGATCAGAACAGAACACCCAGGAACAGACCAGGACAGGCCAGAACGGAACACATAAGAGCAGATCAGGACAGACCAGAACAGAACACCTCAGAACAGACCAGGACAGACCAGAACAGAACACCTAAGAACTGACCAGGACAGACCAGAACAGAACAACTAAGAACAGAACATACCAGAACAGGCCAGGATAGACCAGACCAGATCAGAACAGACCAGGACAGAGTATACCAGAATAGGCCAGAACAGATCAGATCAGACCAGAACAGACCAGAACAGACTAGGACAGACCAGAACAGAACCCCCAAGAACAGTCCAGAACAGAACACCCAGGAAAAGACCAGGACAGGCCAGAACGGAACACATAAGAGCAGACCAGGACAGACCAGAAAAGAACACCTCAGAACAGACCAGGACAGACCAGAACAGAACACCTAAGAACTGACCAGGACAGACCAGAACAGACCAGAACAGACCAGAACAGACCAGAACAGAGTATACCAGAATAGGCCAAAACAGATCAGAACAGACCAGGACAGATCAGAACAGAACAACTAAGAACAGAACACACCAGACCAGAATATACCAGAACAGGCCAGGATAGACCAGACCAGATCAGAACAGACCAGGACAGACCAGAACACATAAGAACAGAACACACCAGCACAGAACATACCAGAACAGGCCAGAACAGACCAGAACAGACCAGGACAGACCAGAACACATAAGAACAGAACAGGACACACCAGAACAGAACACCTAAGAACAGACCAGGACAAAGCAGAACAGAACAGACCAGGACAGAGCAGAACAGAACACCTAAGAACAGACCAGGACAGAGCAGAACAGAACAGACCAGGACAGAGCAGAACAGAAGACACCAGAACAGAGCATACCAGAACAGACCAGAATAGACCAGAACAGAGTATACCAGAATATACCAGAACAGGCCAGGATAGACCAGACCAGATCAGAACAGACCAGGACAGACCAGAACAGAACACCTAAGAACAGACCAGGACAGAGCAGAACAGAACACATAAGAACAGAATACACCAGAACAGAGCATACCAGAACAGGCCAGAACGGACCAGAACAGACCAGAACACATAAGAACAGAACACACCAGCAGAGTACATACCAGAACAGGCCAGAACAGACCAGAACAGATCAGAACAGACCAGGACAGACCAGAACACATAAGAACAGAACACACCAGCAGAGTACATACCAGAACAGGCCAGAACAGACCAGAACACATAAGAACAGAACACACCAGAATAGGCCAAAACAGATCAGAACAGAACAGAACAGACCAAGGCAGAGTATACCAGAATAGGCCAGAACAGATCAGAACAGAACACCCAGGAACAGACCAGGACAGGCCAGAACGGAACACATAAGAGCAGACCAGGACAGACCAGAAAAGAACACCTCAGAACAGACCAGGACAGACCAGAACAGAACACCTAAGAACAGACCAGGACAGAGCAGAACAGAACAGACCAGGACAGAGCAGAACAGAAGACACCAGAACAGAGCATACCAGAACAGACCAGAATAGACCAGAACAGAGTATACCAGAATATACCAGAACAGGCCAGGATAGACCAGACCAGATCAGAACAGACCAGGACAGACCAGAACAGAACACCTAAGAACAGACCAGGACAGAGCAGAACAGAACACATAAGAACAGAACAGACCAGAACAGAACACCTAAGAGCAGAACATACCAGAATCGGCCAGAACAGAACATACCAGAACAGGCCAGAACAGACCAGAACAGACGAAGACAGACCAGAACAGACCAGGACAGACCAGAACAGAACACCCAAGAACAGACCGGAACAGAACACCCAGGAACAGACCAGGACAGGCCAGAACAGAACACATAAGAACAGAACAGACCAGAACAGAGCACCTAAGAGCAGAACATACCAGAATCGGCCAGAACAGAACATACCAGAACAGGCCAGAACAGACCAGAACAGACGAAGACAGACCAGAACAGAACACCCAAGAACAGACCGGAACAGAACACCCAGGAACAGACTAGGACAGACCAGAACAGAACACCTAAGAACAGAACATACCAGAACAGGCCAGAACAGACTAGAACAGACCAAGACAGAGTATACCAGAATAGGCCAGAACACATCAGACCAGAACAGACCAGAACAGACCAGAACAGACCAGAACAGACCAGAACAGAGTATACCAGAATAGGCCAGAACAGATCAGAACAGACCAGAACAGACCAGAACAGACCAGGACAGACCAGAACAGAACACCCAAGAACAGACCGGAACAGAACACCCAGGAACAGACCAGGACAGGCCAGAACAGAACACATAAGAACAGAACAGACCAGGACAGACCAGAACAGAACACCTAAGAGCAGAACATACCAGAATCGGCCAGAACAGAACATACCAGAACAGACCAGAACAGACGAAGACAGAGTATACCAGAATAGGCCAGAACAGATCAGAACAGACCAGAACAGACCAGAACAGACTAGGACAGACCAGAACAGACCAGAACAGACCAGAACAGACCAGAACAGACCAGAACAGACCAGAACAGAACAGACCAGAACAGAACAGACCAGGACAGACCAGAACAGAACACCCAAGAACAGACCGGAACAGAACACCCAGGAACAGACCAGGACAAGCCAGAACGGAACACATAAGAACAGACCAGGACAGACCCGAACAGAACACCTAAGAACAGAACATACCAGAACAGGCCAGAACAGACTAGAACAGACCAAGACAGAGTATACCAGAATAGGCCAGAACACATCGGAACAGAACAGACCAGAACAGACCAGAACAGACCAGAACAGACCAGAACAGACCAGAACAGAGTATACCAGAATAGGCCAAAACACATCAGAACAGAACAGAACAGACCAAGACAGAGTATACCAGGATAGGCCAGAACAGATCAGAACAGACCAGAACAGACCAGAACAGACCAGAACAGACCAGAACAGAACACCCAAGAACAGACCGGAACAAAACACCCAGGAACAGACCAGGACAGGCCAGAACAGAACACATAAGAACAGAACAGACCAGGACAGACCAGAACAGAACACCTAAGAGCAGAACATACCAGAACAGGCCAGAACAGACCAGAACAGACCAGAACACATAAGAACAGAACACACCAGCAGAGTACATACCAGAACAGGCCAGAACAGACCAGAACAGATCAGAACAGACCAGGACAGAGCAGAACAGAACACATAAGAACAGAACACACCAGAACAGAGCATACCAGAACAGGCCAGAACAGACCAGAACAGACCAGAACACATAAGAACAGAACACACCAGCAGAGTACATACCAGAACAGGCCAGAACAGACCAGAACAGATCAGAACAGACCAGGACAGACCAGAACACATAAGAACAGAACACACCAGCAGAGTACATACCAGAACAGGCCAGAACAGACCAGAACAGATCAGAACAGACCAGGACAGAGCAGAACAGAACACATAAGAACAGAACACACCAGAACAGAGCATACCAGAACACACCAGAATAGATCAGAACAGACCAGGACAGACCAGAATACATAAGAACAGAACACACCAGCACAGAACATACCAGAACAGGCCAGGATAGACCAGACCAGATCAGAACAGACCAGGACAGACCAGAACAGAACACCTAAGAACAGACCAGGACAGAGCAGAACAGAACACATAAGAACAGAACAGACCAGAACAGAACACCTAAGAGCAGAACATACCAGAATCGGCCAGAACAGAACATACCAGAACAGGCCAGAACAGACCAGAACAGACGAAGACAGACCAGAACAGACCAGGACAGACCAGAACAGAACACCCAAGAACAGACCGGAACAGAACACCCAGGAACAGACCAGGACAGGCCAGAACAGAACACATAAGAACAGACCAGAACAGAACACCTAAGAGCAGAACATACCAGAATCGGCCAGAACAGAACATACCAGAACAGGCCAGAACAGACCAGAACAGACGAAGACAGACCAGAACAG
Source organism: Ectemnius cavifrons (assembly GCA_964023945.1). NCBI lineage: Eukaryota > Metazoa > Arthropoda > Insecta > Hymenoptera > Crabronidae > Ectemnius > Ectemnius cavifrons. The sequence goes on along the minus strand of OZ030384.1, from coordinate 882,859 downwards.
AACACCCAAGAACAGACCGGAACAGAACACCCAGGAACAGACTAGGACAGACCAGAACAAAACACCTAAGAACAGAACATACCAGAACAGGCCAGAACAGACTAGAACAGACCAAGACAGAGTATACCAGAATAGGCCAGAACACATCAGACCAGAACAGACCAGAACAGACCAGAACAGACCAGAACAGACCAGAACAGAGTATACCAGAATAGGCCAGAACAGATCAGAACAGACCAGAACAGACCAGAACAGACCAGGACAGACCAGAACAGAACACCCAAGAACAGACCGGAACAGAACACCCAGGAACAGACCAGGACAGGCCAGAACAGAACACATAAGAACAGAACAGACCAGGACAGACCAGAACAGAACACCTAAGAGCAGAACATACCAGAATCGGCCAGAACAGAACATACCAGAACAGGCCAGAACAGACCAGAACAGACGAAGACAGAGTATACCAGAATAGGCCAGAACAGATCAGAACAGACCAGAACAGACCAGAACAGACTAGGACAGACCAGAACAGAGCAGAACAGACCAGAACAGACCAGAACAGACCAGAACAGACCAGAACAGACCAGAACAGAGTATACCAGAATAGGCCAAAACAATCAGAACAGAACAGAACAGACCAAGACAGAGTATACCAGAATAGGCCAGAACAGATCAGAACAGACCAGAACAGACCAGAACAGAACAGAACAGACCAGGACAGACCAGAACAGAACACCCAAGAACAGACCGGAACAGAACACCCAGGAACAGACCAGGACAAGCCAGAACGGAACACATAAGAACAGACCAGGACAGACCCGAACAGAACACCTAAGAACAGAACATACCAGAACAGGCCAGAACAGACTAGAACAGACCAAGACAGAGTATACCAGAATAGGCCAGAACACATCGGAACAGAACAGACCAGAACAGACCAGAACAGAGTATACCAGAATAGGCCAAAACACATCAGAACAGAACAGAACAGAACAGACCAAGACAGAGTATACCAGAATAGGCCAGAACAGATCAGAACAGACCAGAACAGACCAGAACAGAACAGACCAGGACAGACCAGAACAGAACACCCAAGAACAGACCGGAACAGAACACACCAGACCAGAATATACCAGAACAGGCCAGGATAGACCAGACCAGATCAGAACAGACCAGGACAGACCAGAACACACCAGCACAGAACATACCAGAACAGGCCAGAACAGACCAGAACAGACCAGAATAGACCAGAACAGAGTATACCAGAATAGGCCAAAACAGATCAGAACAGAACAGAACAGACCAGAACAGAGTATACCAGAATAGGCCAGAACAGATCAGAACAGACCAGAACAGACCAGAACAGACCAGGACAGACCAGAACAGAACACCCAAGAACAGACCGGAACAGAACACCCAGGAACAGACCAGGACAGGCCAGAAAATAACACATAAGAACAGAACAGACCAGGACAGACCAGAACAGAACACCTAAGAGCAGAACATACCAGAATCGGCCAGAACAGAACATACCAGAACAGGCCAGAACAGACCAGAACAGACGAAGACAGAGTATACCAGAATAGGCCAGAACAGATCAGAACAGACCAGAACAGACCAGAACAGACTAGGACAGACCAGAACAGAGCAGAACAGACCAGAACAGACCAGAACAGACCAGAACAGACCAGAACAGAGTATACCAGAATAGGCCAAAACAATCAGAACAGAACAGAACAGACCAAGACAGAGTATACCAGAATAGACCAGAACAGATCAGAACAGACCAGAACAGACCAGAACAGAACTGACCAGGACAGACCAGAACAGAACACCCAAGAACAGACCGGAACAGAACACCCAGGAACAGACCAGGACAAGCCAGAACGGAACACATAAGAACAGACCAGGACAGACCCGAACAGAACACCTAAGAACAGAACATACCAGAACAGGCCAGAACAGACTAGAACAGACCAAGACAGAGTATACCAGAATAGGCCAGAACACATCGGAACAGAACAGACCAGAACAGACCAGAACAGAGTATACCAGAATAGGCCAAAACACATCAGAACAGAACAGAACAGAACAGACCAAGACAGAGTATACCAGAATAGGCCAGAACAGATCAGAACAGACCAGAACAGACCAGAACAGAACAGACCAGGACAGACCAGAACAGAACACCCAAGAACAGACCGGAACAGAACACACCAGACCAGAATATACCAGAACAGGCCAGGACTGACCAGAACAGAACACCTAAGAACAGACCAGGACAGAGCAGAACAGAACACACCAGAACAGAGCATAGCAGAACAGACCAGAACAGAGTATACCAGAATAGGCCAGAACAGGTCAGAACAGACCAGAACAGACCAGAACAGACCAGGACAGACCAGAACAGAACACCCAAGAACAGACCGGAACAGAACACCCAGGAACAGACCAGGACAGGCCAGAACAGAACACATAAGAACAGAACAGACCAGGACAGACCAGAACAGAACACCTAAGAGCAGAACATACCAGAACAGGCCAGAACAGACCAGAACAGACCAGAACACATAAGAACAGAACACACCAGCAGAGTACATACCAGAACAGGCCAGAACAGACCAGAACAGATCAGAACAGACCAGGACAGAGCAGAACAGAACACATAAGAACAGAATACACCAGAACAGAGCATACCAGAACAGGCCAGAACGGACCAGAACAGACCAGAACACATAAGAACAGAACACACCAGCAGAGTACATACCAGAACACACCAGAATAGATCAGAACAGACCAGGACAGACCAGAACAGAACACCTAAGAACAGAACATACCAGAATAGGCAAGAGCAGACCAGAACAGAACACACCAGACCAGAATATACCAGAACAGGCCAGGATAGACCAGACCAGATCAGAACAGACCAGGACAGACCAGAACACATAAGAACAGAACACACCAGCAGAGTACATACCAGAACAGGCCAGAACAGACCAGAACAGATCAGAACAGACCAGGACAGAGCAGAACAGAACACATAAGAACAGAACACACCAGAACAGAGCATACCAGAACACACCAGAATAGATCAGAACAGACCAGGACAGACCAGAATACATAAGAACAGAACACACCAGCACAGAACATACCAGAACAGGCCAGGATAGACCAGACCAGATCAGAACAGACCAGGACAGACCAGAACAGACCAGGACAGACCAGAACAGAACACCCAAGAACAGACCGGAACAGAACACCCAGGAACAGACCAGGACAGGCCAGAACAGAACACATAAGAACAGAACAGACCAGAACAGAACACCTAAGAGCAGAACATACCAGAATCGGCCAGAACAGACCAGAACAGAGTATACCATAATAGGCCAAAACACATCAGAACAGAACAGAACAGACCAAGACAGAGTATACCAGAATAGGCCAGAACAGATCAGAACAGACCAGAACAGACCAGAACAGACCAGAACAGAACAGACCAGGACAGACCAGAACAGAACACCCAAGAACAGACCAAGACACAGTATACCAGAATAGGCCAGAACAGATCAGAACAGATCAGGACAGAACAGAACAGAACAGAACAACTAAGAACAGAACATACCAGAACAGGCCAGAACAGACCAGACCAGAATAGGCCAGAGCAGACCAGACCAGAACACACAAGAACAGAACACACCAGAATAGGCCAAAACAGATCAGAACAGAACAGACCAAGGCAGAGTATACCAGAATAGGCCAGAACAGATCAGAACAGACCAAAACAGACCAGAACAGACTAGGACAGACCAGAACAGAACACCTAAGAACAGACCAGGACAGACCAGAACAGACCAGAACAGAACACCCAGGAACAGACCAGGACAGGCCAGAACGGAACACATAAGAACAGACCAGGACAGAGCAGAACAGAACACACCAGAACAGAGCATACCAGAACAGACCAGAACAGAGTATACCAGAATAGGCCAGAACAGATCAGAACAGACCAGAACAGACCAGAACAGACCAGGACAGACCAGAACAGAACACCCAAGAACAGACCGGAACAGAACACCCAGGAACAGACCAGGACAGGCCAGAACAGAACACATAAGAACAGAACAGACCAGGACAGACCAGAACAGAACACCTAAGAGCAGAACATACCAGAATCGGCCAGAACAGAACATACCAGAACAGGCCAGAACAGACCAGAACAGACGAAGACAGAGTATACCAGAATAGGCCAGAACAGATCAGAACAGACCAGAACAGACCAGAACAGACTAGGACAGACCAGAACAGACCAGAACAGACCAGAACAGACCAGAACAGACCAGAACAGAGTATACCAGAATAGGCCAAAACACATCAGAACAGAACAGAACAGACAAAGACAGAGTATACCAGAATAGGCCAGAACAGATCAGAACAGACCAGAACAGACCAGAACAGAACAGAACAGAACAACTAAGAACAGAACATACCAGAACAGGCCAGAACAGACCAGACCAGAATAGGCCAGATCAGAACAGACCAGAACACATAAGAACAGAACATACCATAACAGGCCAGAACAGACCAGAGCAGATCAGAACAGACCAGGACAGACCAGAACAGAACACCTAAGAACAACACACACTAGAACAGAACATACCAGAACAGGCCATGATAGACCAGACCAGATCATAACAGACCAGAACACATAAGAACAGAACACATAAGAACAGAACATACCAGAGCAGGCCAGAACAGAGTATACCAGAATAGGCCATAACAGATCAGAACAGACAAGGACAGACCAGAACAGAACATACCAGAACAGGCCAGAACAGACCAGAACAGAACACCAAAGAACAGAACACACTAGAACAGAACATACCAGAACAGGCCAGAACAGAGTATACCAGAATAGGCCAGAACAGATCAGAACAGACCAGGACAGACCAGAACAGAACACACCAGAACAGAACATACCAGAACAGGCCAGAACAGAACACATAAGAACAGAACATCCCAGAACAGGCCAGAACAGACCAGAACACATAAGAACAGAACAAACCAGAATAGGCCAAACAGATCAGAACAGAACAGAACAGACCAAGGCAGAGTATACCAGAATAGGCCAGAACAGATCAGAACAGAACACCCAGGAACAGACCAGGACAGGCCAGAACGGAACACATAAGAGCAGACCAGGACAGACCAGAACAGAACATACCAGAACAGGCCAGAACAGACCAGAACAGAACACCAAAGAACAGAACACACTAGAACAGAACATACCAGAACAGGCCAGAACAGAGTATACCAGAATAGGCCAGAACAGATCAGAACAGACCAGGACAGACCAGAACAGAACACACCAGAACAGAACATACCAGAACAGGCCAGAACAGAACACATAAGAACAGAACATCCCAGAACAGGCCAGAACAGACCAGAACACATAAGAACAGAACACACCAGAATAGGCCAAAACAGATCAGAACAGAACAGAACAGACCAAGGCAGAGTATACCAGAATAGGCCAGAACAGATCAGAACAGAACACCCAGGAACAGACCAGGACAGGCCAGAACGGAACACATAAGAGCAGACCAGGACAGACCAGAAAAGAACACCTCAGAACAGACCAGGACAGACCAGAACAGAACACCTAAGAACAGACCAGGACAGAGCAGAACAGAACAGACCAGGACAGAGCAGAACAGAACACACCAGAACAGAGCATACCAGAACAGACCAGAATAGACCAGAACAGAGTATACCAGAATATACCAGAACAGGCCAGGATAGACCAGACCAGATCAGAACAGACCAGGACAGACCAGAACAGAACACCTAAGAACAGACCAGGACAGAGCAGAACAGAACACACCAGAACAGAGCATACCAGAACACACCAGAATAGATCAGAACAGACCAGGACAGACCAGAACAGAACACCTAAGAACAGAACATACCAGAATAGGCAAGAGCAGACCAGAACAGAACACACCAGACCAGAATATACCAGAACAGGCCAGGATAGACCAGACCAGATCAGAACAGACCAGGACAGACCAGAACACATAAGAACAGAACACACCAGCAGAGTACATACCAGAACACACCAGAATAGATCACAACAGACCAGGACAGACCAGAATACATAAGAACAGAACACACCAGCACAGAACATACCAGAACAGGCCAGGATAGACCAGACCAGATCAGAACAGACCAGGACTGACCAGAACAGAACACCTAAGAACAGACCAGGACAGAGCAGAACAGAACACACCAGAACAGAGCATAGCAGAACAGACCAGAACAGAGTATACCAGAATAGGCCAGAACAGATCAGAACAGACCAGAACAGACCAGAACAGACCAGAACAGAACACCCAAGAACAGACAGGAACAGAACACCCAGGAACAGACCAGGACAGGCCAGAACAGAACACATAAGAACAGAACAGACCAGGACAGACCAGAACAGAACACCTAAGAGCAGAACATACCAGAACAGGCCAGAACAGACCAGAACAGACCAGAACACACCAGCAGAGTACATACCAGAACAGGCCAGAACAGACCAGGACAGACCAGAACAGAACACCCAAGAACAGACCGGAACAGAACACCCAGGAACAGACCAGGACAGGCCAGAACAGAACACATAAGAACAGAACAGACCAGGACAGAGCAGAACAGAACACATAAGAACAGAACACACCAGAACAGAGCATACCAGAACAGGCCAGAAAAGACCAGAACAGACCAGAACACATAAGAACAGAACACACCAGCAGAGTACATACCAGAACACACCAGAATAGATCAGAACAGACCAGGACAGACCAGAACAGAACACCTAAGAACAGAACATACCAGAATAGGCAAGAGCAGAACAGAACAGAACAGACCAAGACAGAGTATACCAGAATAGGCCAGAACAGATCAGAACAGACCAGAACAGACCAGAACAGAACAGACCAGGACAGATCAGAACAGAACACCCAAGAACAGACCAAGACACAGTATACCAGAATAGGCCAGAACAGATCAGAACAGATCAGGACAGAACAGAACAGAGCAGAACAACTAAGAACAGAACATACCAGAACAGGCCAGAACAGACCAGACCAGAATAGGCCAGAGCAGACCAGACCAGAACACATAAGAACAGAACACACCAGCACAGAACATACCAGAACAGGCCAGAACAGACCAGAACAGACCAGAACACACAAGAACAGAACACACCAGAATAGGCCAAAACAGATCAGAACAGAACAGACCAAGGCAGAGTATACCAGAATAGGCCAGAACAGATCAGAACAGACCAAAACAGACCAGAACAGACTAGGACAGACCAGAACAGAACACCTAAGAACAGACCAGGACAGACCAGAACAGACCAGAACAGAACACCCAGGAACAGACCAGGACAGGCCAGAACGGAACACATAAGAACAGACCAGGACAGAGCAGAACAGAACACCTAAGAACAGACCAGGACAGAGCAGAACAGAACACACCAGAACAGAGCATACCAGAACAGGCCAGGATAGACCAGACCAGATCAGAACAGACCAGAACACATAAGAACAGAACATACCATAACAGGCCAGAACAGACCAGAACACATAAGAACAGAACACACCAGCAGAGTACATACCAGAACACACCAGAATAGATCAGAACAGACCAGGACAGACCAGAACAGAACACCTAAGAACAGAACACACCAGAACAGAGCATACCAGAACACACCAGAATAGATCAGAACAGACCAGGACAGACCAGAATACATAAGAACAGAACACACCAGCACAGAACATACCAGAACAGGCCAGGATAGACCAGATCAGATCAGAACAGACCAGAACACATAACAACTGAACACATAAGAACAGACCACACCAGCACAGAACATACCAGAACAGGCCAGGATAGACCAGACCAGATCATAACAGACCAGAACACATAAGAACAGAACACACCAGAATAGGCCAAAACAGATCAGAACAGAACAGACCAAGGCAGAGTATACCAGAATAGGCCAGAACAGATCAGAACAGACCAGAACAGACCAGAACAGACCAGGACAGACCAGAACAGAACACCCAAGAACAGACCGGAACAGAACACCCAGGAACAGACAAGGACAGGCCAGAACAGAACACATAAGAACAGAACAGACCAGGACAGACCAGAACAGAACACCTAAGAGCAGAACACACTAGAACAGAACATACCAGAACAGGCCAGAACAGACCAGAACACATAAGAACAGAACACACCAGCAGAGTACATACCAGAACACACCAGAATAGATCAGAACAGACCAGGACAGACCAGAACAGAACACCTAAGAACAGAACACACCAGAACAGAGCATACCAGAACACACCAGAATAGATCAGAACAGACCAGGACAGACCAGAATACATAAGAACAGAACACACCAGCACAGAACATACCAGAACAGGCCAGGATAGACCAGATCAGATCAGAACAGACCAGGACAGACCAGAACACATAAGAACAGAACACACCAGCAGAGTACATACCAGAACAGGCCAGAACAGACCAGAACAGATCAGAACAGACCAGGACAGAGCAGAACAGAACACATAAGAACAGAACACACCAGAACAGAGCATACCAGAACACACCAGAATAGATCAGAACAGACCAGGACAGACCAGAATACATAAGAACAGAACACACCAGCACAGAACATACCAGAACAGGCCAGGATAGACCAGACCAGATCAGAACAGACCAGGACAGACCAGAACAGAACACCTAAGAACAGACCAGGACAGAGCAGAACAGAACACACCAGAACAGAGCATACCAGAACAGGCCAGGATAGACCAGACCAGATCATAACAGACCAGAACACATAAGAACAGAACACATAAGAACAGAACATACCAGAGCAGGCCAGAACAGAGTATACCAGAATAGGCCATAACAGATCAGAACAGACAAGGACAGACCAGAACAGAACACACCAGAACAGAACATACCAGAACAGGCCAGGATAGACCAGACCAGATCAGAACAGACCAGAACACATAAGAACAGAACATACCATAACAGGCCAGAACAGACCAGAGCAGATCAGAACAGACCAGGACAGACCAGAACAGAACACCTAAGAACAACACACACTAGAACAGAACATACCAGAACAGGCCATGATAGACCAGAACAGAACAGAACAGACCAGAACACATAACAACTGAACACATAAGAACAGACCACACCAGCACAGAACATACCAGAACAGGCCAGGATAGACCAGACCAGATCATAACAGACCAGAACACATAAGAACAGAACACATAAGAACAGAACATACCAGAGCAGGCCAGAACAGAGTATACCAGAATAGGCCATAACAGATCAGAACAGACAAGGACAGACCAGAACAGAACACACCAGAACAGAACATACCAGAACAGGCTAGAACAGAACACATAAGAACAGAACATCCCAGAACAGGCCAGAACAGACCAGAACACATAAGAACAGAACACACCAGAATAGGCCAAAACAGATCAGAACAGAACAGAACAGACCAAGGCAGAGTATACCAGAATAGGCCAGAACAGATCAGAACAGAACACCCAGGAACAGACCAGGACAGGCCAGAACGGAACACATAAGAGCAGATCAGGACAGACCAGAACAGAACACCTCAGAACAGACCAGGACAGACCAGAACAGAACACCTAAGAACTGACCAGGACAGACCAGAACAGAACAACTAAGAACAGAACATACCAGAACAGGCCAGGATAGACCAGACCAGATCAGAACAGACCAGGACAGAGTATACCAGAATAGGCCAGAACAGACCAGAACAGACTAGGACAGACCAGAACAGAACCCCCAAGAACAGTCCAGAACAGAACACCCAGGAAAAGACCAGGACAGGCCAGAACGGAACACATAAGAGCAGACCAGGACAGACCAGAAAAGAACACCTCAGAACAGACCAGGACAGACCAGAACAGAACACCTAAGAACTGACCAGGACAGACCAGAACAGACCAGAACAGACCAGAACAGACCAGAACAGAGTATACCAGAATAGGCCAAAACAGATCAGAACAGACCAGGACAGATCAGAACAGAACAACTAAGAACAGAACACACCAGACCAGAATATACCAGAACAGGCCAGGATAGACCAGACCAGATCAGAACAGACCAGGACAGACCAGAACACATAAGAACAGAACACACCAGCACAGAACATACCAGAACAGGCCAGAACAGACCAGAACAGACCAGGACAGACCAGAACACATAAGAACAGAACAGGACACACCAGAACAGAACACCTAAGAACAGACCAGGACAAAGCAGAACAGAACAGACCAGGACAGAGCAGAACAGAACACAACAGAACAGAGCATACCAGAATAGGCAAGAACAGATCAGAACAGCTCAGGACAGACCAGAACAGAACACACCAGACCAGAATATACCAGAACAGGCCAGGATAGACCAGACCAGATCAGAACAGACCAGGACAGACCAGAACACATAAGAACAGAACACACCAGCAGAGTACATACCAGAACAGGCCAGAACAGACCAGAACAGATCAGAACAGACCAGGACAGAGCAGAACAGAACACATAAGAACAGAACACACCAGAACAGAGCATACCAGAACACACCAGAATAGATCAGAACAGACCAGAACACATAACAACAGAACACATAAGAACAGAACATACCAGAGCAGGCCAGAACAGAGTATACCAGAATAGGCCATAACAGATCAGAACAGACAAGGACAGACCAGAACAGAACATACCAGAACAGGCCAGAACAGACCAGAACAGAACACCAAAGAACAGAACATACCAGAACAGGCCAGAACAGAGTATACCAGAATAGGCCAGAACAGATCAGAACAGACCAGGACAGACCAGAACAGAACACACCAGAACAGAACATACCAGAACAGGCCAGAACAGAACACATAAGAACAGACCAGGACAGACCAGAAAAGAACACCTCAGAACAGACCAGGACAGACCAGAACAGAACAGACTAGAACAGACCAGAACAGAACACCCAAGAACAGACCGGAACAGAACACACCAGACCAGAATATACCAGAACAGGCCAGGATAGACCAGACCAGATCAGAACAGACCAGGACAGACCAGAACACACCAGCACAGAACATACCAGAACAGGCCAGAACAGACCAGAACAGACGAAGACAGAGTATACCAGAATAGGCCAGAACAGATCAGAACAGAACACCCAGGAACAGACCAGGACAAGCCAGAACGGAACACACCAGACCAGAATATACCAGAACAGGCCAGGATAGACCAGACCAGATCAGAACAGACCAGGACAGACCAGAACACATAAGAACAGAACACACCAGCAGAGTACATACCAGAACAGGCCAGAACAGACCAGAACAGATCAGAACAGACCAGGACAGAGCAGAACAGAACACATAAGAACAGAGCATACCAGAACACACCAGAATAGATCAGAACAGACCAGAACACATAACAACAGAACACATAAGAACAGAACATACCAGAGCAGGCCAGAACAGAGTATACCAGAATAGGCCATAACAGATCAGAACAGACAAGGACAGACCAGAACAGAACATACCAGAACAGGCCAGAACAGACCAGAACAGAACACCAAAGAACAGAACATACCAGAACAGGCCAGAACAGAGTATACCAGAATAGGCCAGAACAGATCAGAACAGACCAGGACAGACCAGAACAGAACACACCAGAACAGAACATACCAGAACAGGCCAGAACAGAACACATAAGAACAGAACATCCCAGAACAGGCCAGAACAGACCAGAACACATAAGAACAGAACACACCAGAATAGGCCAAAACAGATCAGAACAGAACAGAACAGACCAAGGCAGAGTATACCAGAATAGGCCAGAACAGATCAGAACAGAACACCCAGGAACAGACCAGGACAGGCCAGAACGGAACACATAAGAGCAGACCAGGACAGACCAGAAAAGAACACCTCAGAACAGACCAGGACAGACCAGAACAGAACAGACTAGAACAGACCAGAACAGAACACCCAAGAACAGACCGGAACAGAACACACCAGACCAGAATATACCAGAACAGGCCAGGATAGACCAGACCAGATCAGAACAGACCAGGACAGACCAGAACACACCAGCACAGAACATACCAGAACAGGCCAGAACAGACCAGAACAGACGAAGACAGAGTATACCAGAATAGGCCAGAACAGATCAGAACAGACCAGAACAGACCAGAACAGACTAGGACAGACCAGAACAGACCAGAACAGACCAGAACAGACCAGAACAGAGTATACCAGAATAGGCCAAAACACATCAGAACAGAACAGAACAGACCAAGACAGAGTATACCAGAATAGGCCAGAACAGATCAGAACAGACCAGAACAGACCAGAACAGAACACCCAGGAACAGACCAGGACAAGCCAGAACGGAACACATAAGAACAGACCAGGACAGACCCGAACAGAACACCTAAGAACAGAACATACCAGAACAGGCCAGAACAGACTAGAACAGACCAAGACAGAGTATACCAGAATAGGCCAGAACACATCGGAACAGAACAGACCAGAACAGACCAGAACAGACCAGAACAGACCAGAACAGACCAGAACAGAGTATACCAGAATAGGCCAAAACACATCAGAACAGAACAGAACAGAACAGACCAAGACAGAGTAAACCAGAATAGGCCAGAACAGATCAGAACAGACCAGAACAGACCAGAACAGAACAGACCAGGACAGACCAGAACAGAACACCCAAGAACAGACCGGAACAGAACACACCAGACCAGAATATACCAGAACAGGCCAGGATAGACCAGACCAGATCAGAACAGACCAGGACAGACCAGAACACACCAGCACAGAACATACCAGAACAGGCCAGAACAGACCAGAATAGACCAGAACAGAGTATACCAGAATAGGCCAAAACAGATCAGAACAGAACAGAACAGAACAGACCAGAACAGAACACCCAAGAACAGACCAGGACAAACCAGAACAGAACACACCAGACCAGAATATACCAGAACAGGCCAGGATAGACCAGACCAGATCAGAACAGACCAGGACAGACCAGAACACATAAGAACAGAACACACCAGCACAGAACATACCAGAACAGGCCAGGATAGACCAGACCAGATCAGAACAGACCAGGACTGACCAGAACAGAACACCTAAGAACAGACCAGGACAGAGCAGAACAGAACACACCAGAACAGAGCATAGCAGAACAGGCCAGAACAGACCAGACCAGAATAGGCCAGAGCAGACCAGACCAGAACACATAAGAACAGAACACACCAGCACAGAACATATCAGAACAGGCCAGAACAGACCAGAACAGACCAGAACACACAAGAACAGAACACACCAGAATAGGCCAAAACAGATCAGATCAGAACAGACCAACGCAGAGTATACCAGAATAGGCCAGAACAGATCAGAACAGACCAAAACAGACCAGAACAGACTAGGACAGACCAGAACAGAACACCTAAGAACAGACCAGGACAGACCAGAACAGACCAGAACAGAACACCCAGGAACAGACCAGGACAGGCCAGAACGGAACACATAAGAACAGACCAGGACAGAGCAGAACAGAACACACCAGAACAGAGCATAGCAGAACAGGCCAGAACAGACCAGAACAGACCAGAACAGACCAGAACACATAAGAACAGAACACACCAGCAGAGTACATACCAGAACAGGCCAGAACAGACCAGAACAGATCAGAACAGATCAGAACAGACCAGGACAGAGCAGAACAGAACACATAAGAACAGAACATACCAGAACAGAGCATACCAGAACACACCAGAATAGATCACAACAGACCAGGACAGACCAGAATACATAAGAACAGAACACACCAGCACAGAACATACCAGAACAGGCCAGGATAGACCAGACCAGATCAGAACAGACCAGGACTGACCAGAACAGAACACCTAAGAACAGACCAGGACAGAGCAGAACAGAACACACCAGAACAGAGCATACCAGAACAGGCCAGAACAGACCAGAACAGACCAGAACACATAAGAACAGAACACACCAGCAGAGTACATACCAGAACAGGCCAGAACAGACCAGAACAGATCAGAACAGATCAGAACAGACCAGGACAGAGCAGAACAGAACACATAAGAACAGAACATACCAGAACAGAGCATACCAGAACACACCAGAATAGATCACAACAGACCAGGACAGACCAGAATACATAAGAACAGAACACACCAGCACAGAACATACCAGAACAGGCCAGGATAGACCAGACCAGATCAGAACAGACCAGGACTGACCAGAACAGAACACCTAAGAACAGACCAGGACAGAGCAGAACAGAACACACCAGAACAGAGCATAGCAGAACAGACCAGAACAGACCAGAACAGAACACCTAAGAGCAGAACATACCAGAACAGGCCAGAACAGACCAGAACAGACCAGAACACATAAGAACAGAACACACCAGCAGAGTACATACCAGAACAGGCCAGAACAGACCAGGACAGACCAGAACAGAACACCCAAGAACAGACCGGAACAGAACACCCAGGAACAGACCAGGACAGGCCAGAACAGAACACATAAGAACAGAACATACCAGAGCAGGCCAGAACAGAGTATACCAGAATAGGCCATAACAGATCAGAACAGACAAGGACAGACCAGAACAGAACATACCAGAACAGGCCAGAACAGACCAGAACAGAACACCAAAGAACAGAACATACCAGAACAGGCCAGAACAGAGTATACCAGAATAGGCCAGAACAGATCAGAACAGACCAGGACAGACCAGAACAGAACACACCAGAACAGAACATACCAGAACAGGCCAGAACAGAACACATAAGAACAGAACATCCCAGAACAGGCCAGAACAGACCAGAACACATAAGAACAGAACACACCAGAATAGGCCAAAACAGATCAGAACAGAACAGAACAGACCAAGGCAGAGTATACCAGAATAGGCCAGAACAGATCAGAACAGAACACCCAGGAACAGACCAGGACAGGCCAGAACGGAACACATAAGAGCAGACCAGGACAGACCAGAAAAGAACACCTCAGAACAGACCAGGACAGACCAGAACAGAACAGACTAGAACAGACCAGAACAGAACACCCAAGAACAGACCGGAACAGAACACACCAGACCAGAATATACCAGAACAGGCCAGGATAGACCAGACCAGATCAGAACAGACCAGGACAGACCAGAACACACCAGCACAGAACATACCAGAACAGGCCAGAACAGACCAGAACAGACGAAGACAGAGTATACCAGAATAGGCCAGAACAGATCAGAACAGACCAGAACAGACCAGAACAGACTAGGACAGACCAGAACAGACCAGAACAGACCAGAACAGACCAGAACAGAGTATACCAGAATAGGCCAAAACACATCAGAACAGAACAGAACAGACCAAGACAGAGTATACCAGAATAGGCCAGAACAGATCAGAACAGACCAGAACAGACCAGAACAGAACACCCAGGAACAGACCAGGACAAGCCAGAACGGAACACATAAGAACAGACCAGGACAGACCCGAACAGAACACCTAAGAACAGAACATACCAGAACAGGCCAGAACAGACTAGAACAGACCAAGACAGAGTATACCAGAATAGGCCAGAACACATCGGAACAGAACAGACCAGAACAGACCAGAACAGACCAGAACAGACCAGAACAGACCAGAATAGAGTATACCAGAATAGGCCAAAACACATCACAACAGAACAGAACAGAACAGACCAAGACAGAGTAAACCAGAATAGGCCAGAACAGATCAGAACAGACCAGAACAGACCAGAACAGAACAGACCAGGACAGACCAGAACAGAACACCCAAGAACAGACCGGAACAGAACACACCAGACCAGAATATACCAGAACAGGCCAGGATAGACCAGACCAGATCAGAACAGACCAGGACAGACCAGAACACACCAGCACAGAACATACCAGAACAGGCCAGAACAGACCAGAATAGACCAGAACAGAGTATACCAGAATAGGCCAAAACAGATCAGAACAGAACAGAACAGAACAGACCAGAACAGAACACCCAAGAACAGACCAGGACAAACCAGAACAGAACACACCAGACCAGAATATACCAGAACAGGCCAGGATAGACCAGACCAGATCAGAACAGACCAGGACAGACCAGAACACATAAGAACAGAACACACCAGCACAGAACATACCAGAACAGGCCAGGATAGACCAGACCAGATCAGAACAGACCAGGACTGACCAGAACAGAACACCTAAGAACAGACCAGGACAGAGCAGAACAGAACACACCAGAACAGAGCATAGCAGAACAGGCCAGAACAGACCAGACCAGAATAGGCCAGAGCAGACCAGACCAGAACACATAAGAACAGAACACACCAGCACAGAACATATCAGAACAGGCCAGAACAGACCAGAACAGACCAGAACACACAAGAACAGAACACACCAGAATAGGCCAAAACAGATCAGATCAGAACAGACCAACGCAGAGTATACCAGAATAGGCCAGAACAGATCAGAACAGACCAAAACAGACCAGAACAGACTAGGACAGACCAGAACAGAACACCTAAGAACAGACCAGGACAGACCAGAACAGACCAGAACAGAACACCCAGGAACAGACCAGGACAGGCCAGAACGGAACACATAAGAACAGACCAGGACAGAGCAGAACAGAACACACCAGAACAGAGCATACCAGAACAGACCAGAACAGAGTATACCAGAATAGGCCAGAACAGATCAGAACAGACCAGAACAGACCAGAACAGACCAGGACAGACCAGAACAGAACACCCAAGAACAGACCGGAACAGAACACCCAGGAACAGACCAGGACAGGCCAGAACAGAACACATAAGAACAGAACAGACCAGGACAGACCAGAACAGAACACCTAAGAGCAGAACATACCAGAATCGGCCAGAACAGAACATACCAGAACAGGCCAGAACAGACCAGAACAGACGAAGACAGAGTATACCAGAATAGGCCAGAACAGATCAGAACAGACCAGAACAGACCAGAACAGACTAGGACAGACCAGAACAGACCAGAACAGACCAGAACAGACCAGAACAGACCAGAACAGAGTATACCAGAATAGGCCAAAACACATCAGAACAGAACAGAACAGACAAAGACAGAGTATACCAGAATAGGCCAGAACAGATCAGAACAGACCAGAACAGACCAGAACAGAACAGAACAGAACAACTAAGAACAGAACATACCAGAACAGGCCAGAACAGACCAGACCAGAATAGGCCAGATCAGAACAGACCAGAACACATAAGAACAGAACATACCATAACAGGCCAGAACAGACCAGAGCAGATCAGAACAGACCAGGACAGACCAGAACAGAACACCTAAGAACAACACACACTAGAACAGAACATACCAGAACAGGCCATGATAGACCAGACCAGAACAGAACAGACCAGAACACATGACAACTGAACACATAAGAACAGACCACACCAGCACAGAACATACCAGAACAGGCCAGGATAGACCAGACCAGATCATAACAGACCAGAACACATAAGAACAGAACACATAAGAACAGAACATACCAGAGCAGGCCAGAACAGAGTATACCAGAATAGGCCATAACAGATCAGAACAGACAAGGACAGACCAGAACAGAACATACCAGAACAGGCCAGAACAGACCAGAACAGAACACCAAAGAACAGAACACACTAGAACAGAACATACCAGAACAGGCCAGAACAGAGTATACCAGAATAGGCCAGAACAGATCAGAACAGACCAGGACAGACCAGAACAGAACACACCAGAACAGAACATACCAGAACAGGCCAGAACAGAACACATAAGAACAGAACATCCCAGAACAGGCCAGAACAGACCAGAACACATAAGAACAGAACAAACCAGAATAGGCCAAACAGATCAGAACAGAACAGAACAGACCAAGGCAGAGTATACCAGAATAGGCCAGAACAGATCAGAACAGAACACCCAGGAACAGACCAGGACAGGCCAGAACGGAACACATAAGAGCAGACCAGGACAGACCAGAACAGAACATACCAGAACAGGCCAGAACAGACCAGAACAGAACACCAAAGAACAGAACACACTAGAACAGAACATACCAGAACAGGCCAGAACAGAGTATACCAGAATAGGCCAGAACAGATCAGAACAGACCAGGACAGACCAGAACAGAACACACCAGAACAGAACATACCAGAACAGGCCAGAACAGAACACATAAGAACAGAACATCCCAGAACAGGCCAGAACAGACCAGAACACATAAGAACAGAACACACCAGAATAGGCCAAAACAGATCAGAACAGAACAGAACAGACCAAGGCAGAGTATACCAGAATAGGCCAGAACAGATCAGAACAGAACACCCAGGAACAGACCAGGACAGGCCAGAACGGAACACATAAGAGCAGACCAGGACAGACCAGAAAAGAACACCTCAGAACAGACCAGGACAGACCAGAACAGAACACCTAAGAACAGACCAGGACAGAGCAGAACAGAACAGACCAGGACAGAGCAGAACAGAACACACCAGAACAGAGCATACCAGAACAGACCAGAATAGACCAGAACAGAGTATACCAGAATATACCAGAACAGGCCAGGATAGACCAGACCAGATCAGAACAGACCAGGACAGACCAGAACAGAACACCTAAGAACAGACCAGGACAGAGCAGAACAGAACACACCAGAACAGAGCATACCAGAACACACCAGAATAGATCAGAACAGACCAGGACAGACCAGAACAGAACACCTAAGAACAGAACATACCAGAATAGGCAAGAGCAGACCAGAACAGAACACACCAGACCAGAATATACCAGAACAGGCCAGGATAGACCAGACCAGATCAGAACAGACCAGGACAGACCAGAACACATAAGAACAGAACACACCAGCAGAGTACATACCAGAACAGGCCAGAACAGACCAGAACAGATCAGAACAGACCAGGACAGAGCAGAACAGAACACATAAGAACAGAACACACCAGAACAGAGCATACCAGAACACACCAGAATAGATCAGAACAGACCAGGACAGACCAGAATACATAAGAACAGAACACACCAGCACAGAACATACCAGAACAGGCCAGGATAGACCAGACCAGATCAGAACAGACCAGGACAGAGCAGAACAGAACACCTAAGAACAGACCAGGACAGAGCAGAACAGAACACACCAGAACAGAGCATACCAGAACAGACCAGAACAGAGTATACCAGAATAGGCCAGAACAGATCAGAACAGACCAGAACAGACCAGAACAGACCAGGACAGACCAGAACAGAACACCCAAGAACAGACCGGAACAGAACACCCAGGAACAGACCAGGACAGGCCAGAACAGAACACATAAGAGCAGAACATACCAGAATCGGCCAGAACAGAACATACCAGAACAGGCCAGAACAGACCAGAACAGACGAAGACAGAGTATACCAGAATAGGCCAGAACAGATCAGAACAGACCAGAACAGACCAGAACAGACTAGGACAGACCAGAACAGACCAGAACAGACCAGAACAGACCAGAACAGAGTATACCAGAATAGGCCAAAACACATCAGAACAGAACAGAACAGACCAAGACAGAGTATACCAGAATAGGCCAGAACAGATCAGAACAGACCAGAACAGACCAGAACAGAACAGACCAGGACAGACCAGAACAGAACACCCAAGAACAGACCGGAACAGAACACCCAGGAACAGACCAGGACAAGCCAGAA
Organism: Ectemnius cavifrons; assembly: GCA_964023945.1. Taxonomy (NCBI): domain Eukaryota; kingdom Metazoa; phylum Arthropoda; class Insecta; order Hymenoptera; family Crabronidae; genus Ectemnius; species Ectemnius cavifrons. Next base: position 862,931 of record OZ030384.1, on the reverse strand, counting down.
CGGAACACATAAGAACAGACCAGGACAGACCCGAACAGAACACCTAAGAACAGAACATACCAGAACAGGCCAGAACAGACTAGAACAGACCAAGACAGAGTATACCAGAATAGGCCAGAACACATCGGAACAGAACAGACCAGAACAGACGAGAACAGACCAGAACAGACCAGAACAGACCAGAACAGAGTATACCAGAATAGGCCAAAACACATCAGAACAGAACAGAACAGAACAGACCAAGACAGAGTATACCAGAATAGGCCAGAACAGATCAGAACAGACCAGAACAGACCAGAACAGAACAGACCAGGACAGACCAGAACAGAACACCCAAGAACAGACCGGAACAGAACACACCAGACCAGAATATACCAGAACAGGCCAGGATAGACCAGACCAGATCAGAACAGACCAGGACAGACCAGAACATACCAGAACAGGCCAGAACAGACCAGAATAGACCAGAACAGAGTATACCAGAATAGGCCAAAACAGATCAGAACAGAACAGAACAGAACAGACCAGAACAGAACACCCAAGAACAGACCAGGACAAACCAGAACAGAACACACCAGACCAGAATATACCAGAACAGGCCAGGATAGACCAGACCAGATCAGAACAGACCAGGACAGACCAGAACACATAAGAACAGAACACACCAGCACAGAACATACCAGAACAGGCCAGAACAGACCAGAACAGACCAAAACACATAAGAACAGAACACACCAGCAGAGTACATACCAGAACAGGCCAGAACAGACCAGAACAGATCAGAACAGACCAGGACAGAGCAGAACAGAACACATAAGAACAGAGCATACCAGAACAGGCCAGAACAGACCAGAACAGACCAGAACACATAAGAACAGAACACACCAGCAGAGTACATACCAGAACAGGCCAGAACAGAACAGAACAGATCAGAACAGACCAGGACAGAGCAGAACAGAACACATAAGAACAGAACATACCAGAACAGAGCATACCAGAACACACCAGAATAGATCACAACAGACCAGGACAGACCAGAATACATAAGAACAGAACACACCAGCACAGAACATACCAGAACAGGCCAGGATAGACCAGACCAGATCAGAACAGACCAGATCAGAACAGACCAGGACCGACCAGAACAGAACACCTAAGAACAGACCAGGACAGAGCAGAACAGAACACACCAGAACAGAGCATAGCAGAACAGACCAGAACAGAGTATACCAGAATAGGCCAGAACAGATCAGAACAGACCAGAACAGACCAGAACAGACCAGAACAGAACACCCAAGAACAGACAGGAACAGAACACCCAGGAACAGACCAGGACAGGCCAGAACAGAACACATAAGAACAGAACAGACCAGGACAGACCAGAACAGAACACCTAAGAGCAGAACATACCAGAACAGGCCAGAACAGACCAGAACAGACCAGAACACACCAGCAGAGTACATACCAGAACAGGCCAGAACAGACCAGGACAGACCAGAACAGAACACCCAAGAACAGACCGGAACAGAACACCCAGGAACAGACCAGGACAGGCCAGAACAGAACACATAAGAACAGAACAGACCAGGACAGAGCAGAACAGAACACATAAGAACAGAACACACCAGAACAGAGCATACCAGAACAGGCCAGAAAAGACCAGAACAGACCAGAACACATAAGAACAGAACACACCAGCAGAGTACATACCAGAACACACCAGAATAGATCAGAACAGACCAGGACAGACCAGAACAGAACACCTAAGAACAGAACATACCAGAATAGGCAAGAGCAGAACAGAACAGAACAGACCAAGACAGAGTATACCAGAATAGGCCAGAACAGATCAGAACAGACCAGAACAGACCAGAACAGAACAGACCAGGACAGATCAGAACAGAACACCCAAGAACAGACCAAGACACAGTATACCAGAATAGGCCAGAACAGATCAGAACAGATCAGGACAGAACAGAACAGAGCAGAACAACTAAGAACAGAACATACCAGAACAGGCCAGAACAGACCAGACCAGAATAGGCCAGAGCAGACCAGACCAGAACACATAAGAACAGAACACACCAGCACAGAACATACCAGAACAGGCCAGAACAGACCAGAACAGACCAGAACACACAAGAACAGAACACACCAGAATAGGCCAAAACAGATCAGAACAGAACAGACCAAGGCAGAGTATACCAGAATAGGCCAGAACAGATCAGAACAGACCAAAACAGACCAGAACAGACTAGGACAGACCAGAACAGAACACCTAAGAACAGACCAGGACAGACCAGAACAGACCAGAACAGAACACCCAGGAACAGACCAGGACAGGCCAGAACGGAACACATAAGAACAGACCAGGACAGAGCAGAACAGAACACACCAGAACAGAGCATACCAGAACAGACCAGAACAGAGTATACCAGAATAGGCCAGAACAGATCAGAACAGACCAGAACAGACCAGAACAGACCAGGACAGACCAGAACAGAACACCCAAGAACAGACCGGAACAGAACACCCAGGAACAGACAAGGACAGGCCAGAACAGAACACATAAGAACAGAACAGACCAGGACAGACCAGAACAGAACACCTAAGAGCAGAACACACTAGAACAGAACATACCAGAACAGGCCAGAACAGACCAGAACACATAAGAACAGAACACACCAGCAGAGTACATACCAGAACACACCAGAATAGATCAGAACAGACCAGGACAGACCAGAACAGAACACCTAAGAACAGAACACACCAGAACAGAGCATACCAGAACACACCAGAATAGATCAGAACAGACCAGGACAGACCAGAATACATAAGAACAGAACACACCAGCACAGAACATACCAGAACAGGCCAGGATAGACCAGATCAGATCAGAACAGACCAGGACAGACCAGAACACATAAGAACAGAACACACCAGCAGAGTACATACCAGAACAGGCCAGAACAGACCAGAACAGATCAGAACAGACCAGGACAGAGCAGAACAGAACACATAAGAACAGAACACACCAGAACAGAGCATACCAGAACACACCAGAATAGATCAGAACAGACCAGGACAGACCAGAATACATAAGAACAGAACACACCAGCACAGAACATACCAGAACAGGCCAGGATAGACCAGACCAGATCAGAACAGACCAGGACAGACCAGAACAGAACACCTAAGAACAGACCAGGACAGAGCAGAACAGAACACACCAGAACAGAGCATACCAGAACAGGCCAGGATAGACCAGACCAGATCATAACAGACCAGAACACATAAGAACAGAACACATAAGAACAGAACATACCAGAGCAGGCCAGAACAGAGTATACCAGAATAGGCCATAACAGATCAGAACAGACAAGGACAGACCAGAACAGAACACACCAGAACAGAACATACCAGAACAGGCCAGGATAGACCAGACCAGATCAGAACAGACCAGAACACATAAGAACAGAACACACCAGAACAGAGCATACCAGAACACACCAGAATAGATCAGAACAGACCAGAACACATAACAACAGAACACATAAGAACAGAACATACCAGAGCAGGCCAGAACAGAGTATACCAGAATAGGCCATAACAGATCAGAACAGACAAGGACAGACCAGAACAGAACATACCAGAACAGGCCAGAACAGAGTATACCAGAATAGGCCATAACAGATCAGAACAGACAAGGACAGACCAGAACAGAACATACCAGAACAGGCCAGAACAGACCAGAACAGAACACCAAAGAACAGAACATACCAGAACAGGCCAGAACAGAGTATACCAGAATAGGCCAGAACAGATCAGAACAGACCAGGACAGACCAGAACAGAACACACCAGAACAGAACATACCAGAACAGGCCAGAACAGAACACATAAGAACAGAACATCCCAGAACAGGCCAGAACAGACCAGAACACATAAGAACAGAACACACCAGCACAGAACATATCAGAACAGGCCAGAACAGACCAGAACAGACCAGAACACACAAGAACAGAACACACCAGAATAGGCCAAAACAGATCAGATCAGAACAGACCAACGCAGAGTATACCAGAATAGGCCAGAACAGATCAGAACAGACCAAAACAGACCAGAACAGACTAGGACAGACCAGAACAGAACACCTAAGAACAGACCAGGACAGACCAGAACAGACCAGAACAGAACACCCAGGAACAGACCAGGACAGGCCAGAACGGAACACATAAGAACAGACCAGGACAGAGCAGAACAGAACACACCAGAACAGAGCATAGCAGAACAGGCCAGAACAGACCAGAACAGACCAGAACAGACCAGAACACATAAGAACAGAACACACCAGCAGAGTACATACCAGAACAGGCCAGAACAGACCAGAACAGATCAGAACAGATCAGAACAGACCAGGACAGAGCAGAACAGAACACATAAGAACAGAACATACCAGAACAGAGCATACCAGAACACACCAGAATAGATCACAACAGACCAGGACAGACCAGAATACATAAGAACAGAACACACCAGCACAGAACATACCAGAACAGGCCAGGATAGACCAGACCAGATCAGAACAGACCAGGACTGACCAGAACAGAACACCTAAGAACAGACCAGGACAGAGCAGAACAGAACACACCAGAACAGAGCATACCAGAACAGGCCAGAACAGACCAGAACAGACCAGAACACATAAGAACAGAACACACCAGCAGAGTACATACCAGAACAGGCCAGAACAGACCAGAACAGATCAGAACAGATCAGAACAGACCAGGACAGAGCAGAACAGAACACATAAGAACAGAACATACCAGAACAGAGCATACCAGAACACACCAGAATAGATCACAACAGACCAGGACAGACCAGAATACATAAGAACAGAACACACCAGCACAGAACATACCAGAACAGGCCAGGATAGACCAGACCAGATCAGAACAGACCAGGACTGACCAGAACAGAACACCTAAGAACAGACCAGGACAGAGCAGAACAGAACACACCAGAACAGAGCATAGCAGAACAGACCAGAACAGAGTATACCAGAATAGGCCAGAACAGATCAGAACAGACCAGAACAGACCAGAACAGACCAGAACAGAACACCCAAGAACAGACAGGAACAGAACACCCAGGAACAGACCAGGACAGGCCAGAACAGAACACATAAGAACAGAACAGACCAGGACAGACCAGAACAGAACACCTAAGAGCAGAACATACCAGAACAGGCCAGAACAGACCAGAACAGACCAGAACACATAAGAACAGAACACACCAGCAGAGTACATACCAGAACAGGCCAGAACAGACCAGGACAGACCAGAACAGAACACCCAAGAACAGACCGGAACAGAACACCCAGGAACAGACCAGGACAGGCCAGAACAGAACACATAAGAACAGAACATACCAGAGCAGGCCAGAACAGAGTATACCAGAATAGGCCATAACAGATCAGAACAGACAAGGACAGACCAGAACAGAACATACCAGAACAGGCCAGAACAGACCAGAACAGAACACCAAAGAACAGAACATACCAGAACAGGCCAGAACAGAGTATACCAGAATAGGCCAGAACAGATCAGAACAGACCAGGACAGACCAGAACAGAACACACCAGAACAGAACATACCAGAACAGGCCAGAACAGAACACATAAGAACAGAACATCCCAGAACAGGCCAGAACAGACCAGAACACATAAGAACAGAACACACCAGAATAGGCCAAAACAGATCAGAACAGAACAGAACAGACCAAGGCAGAGTATACCAGAATAGGCCAGAACAGATCAGAACAGAACACCCAGGAACAGACCAGGACAGGCCAGAACGGAACACATAAGAGCAGACCAGGACAGACCAGAAAAGAACACCTCAGAACAGACCAGGACAGACCAGAACAGAACAGACTAGAACAGACCAGAACAGAACACCCAAGAACAGACCGGAACAGAACACACCAGACCAGAATATACCAGAACAGGCCAGGATAGACCAGACCAGATCAGAACAGACCAGGACAGACCAGAACACACCAGCACAGAACATACCAGAACAGGCCAGAACAGACCAGAACAGACGAAGACAGAGTATACCAGAATAGGCCAGAACAGATCAGAACAGACCAGAACAGACCAGAACAGACTAGGACAGACCAGAACAGACCAGAACAGACCAGAACAGACCAGAACAGAGTATACCAGAATAGGCCAAAACACATCAGAACAGAACAGAACAGACCAAGACAGAGTATACCAGAATAGGCCAGAACAGATCAGAACAGACCAGAACAGACCAGAACAGAACACCCAGGAACAGACCAGGACAAGCCAGAACGGAACACATAAGAACAGACCAGGACAGACCCGAACAGAACACCTAAGAACAGAACATACCAGAACAGGCCAGAACAGACTAGAACAGACCAAGACAGAGTATACCAGAATAGGCCAGAACACATAAGAACAGAACACACCAGCAGAGTACATACCAGAACAGGCCAGAACAGACCAGAACAGATCAGAACAGACCAGGACAGAGCAGAACAGAACACATAAGAACAGAGCATACCAGAACACACCAGAATAGATCAGAACAGACCAGAACACATAACAACAGAACACATAAGAACAGAACATACCAGAGCAGGCCAGAACAGAGTATACCAGAATAGGCCATAACAGATCAGAACAGACAAGGACAGACCAGAACAGAACATACCAGAACAGGCCAGAACAGAGTATACCAGAATAGGCCAGAACAGATCAGAACAGACCAGGACAGACCAGAACAGAACACACCAGAACAGAACATACCAGAACAGGCCAGAACAGAACACATAAGAACAGAACATCCCAGAACAGGCCAGAACAGACCAGAACACATAAGAACAGAACACACCAGAATAGGCCAAAACAGATCAGAACAGAACAGAACAGACCAAGGCAGAGTATACCAGAATAGGCCAGAACAGATCAGAACAGAACACCCAGGAACAGACCAGGACAGGCCAGAACGGAACACATAAGAGCAGACCAGGACAGACCAGAAAAGAACACCTCAGAACAGACCAGGACAGACCAGAACAGAACAGACTAGAACAGACCAGAACAGAACACCCAAGAACAGACCGGAACAGAACACACCAGACCAGAATATACCAGAACAGGCCAGGATAGACCAGACCAGATCAGAACAGACCAGGACAGACCAGAACACACCAGCACAGAACATACCAGAACAGGCCAGAACAGACCAGAACAGACGAAGACAGAGTATACCAGAATAGGCCAGAACAGATCAGAACAGACCAGAACAGACCAGAACAGACTAGGACAGACCAGAACAGACCAGAACAGACCAGAACAGACCAGAACAGAGTATACCAGAATAGGCCAAAACACATCAGAACAGAACAGAACAGACCAAGACAGAGTATACCAGAATAGGCCAGAACAGATCAGAACAGACCAGAACAGACCAGAACAGAACACCCAGGAACAGACCAGGACAAGCCAGAACGGAACACATAAGAACAGACCAGGACAGACCCGAACAGAACACCTAAGAACAGAACATACCAGAACAGGCCAGAACAGACTAGAACAGACCAAGACAGAGTATACCAGAATAGGCCAGAACACATCGGAACAGAACAGACCAGAACAGACCAGAACAGACCAGAACAGACCAGAACAGACCAGAACAGAGTATACCAGAATAGGCCAAAACACATCAGAACAGAACAGAACAGAACAGACCAAGACAGAGTAAACCAGAATAGGCCAGAACAGATCAGAACAGACCAGAACAGACCAGAACAGAACAGACCAGGACAGACCAGAACAGAACACCCAAGAACAGACCGGAACAGAACACACCAGACCAGAATATACCAGAACAGGCCAGGATAGACCAGACCAGATCAGAACAGACCAGGACAGACCAGAACACACCAGCACAGAACATACCAGAACAGGCCAGAACAGACCAGAATAGACCAGAACAGAGTATACCAGAATAGGCCAAAACAGATCAGAACAGAACAGAACAGAACAGACCAGAACAGAACACCCAAGAACAGACCAGGACAAACCAGAACAGAACACACCAGACCAGAATATACCAGAACAGGCCAGGATAGACCAGACCAGATCAGAACAGACCAGGACAGACCAGAACACATAAGAACAGAACACACCAGCACAGAACATACCAGAACAGGCCAGGATAGACCAGACCAGATCAGAACAGACCAGGACTGACCAGAACAGAACACCTAAGAACAGACCAGGACAGAGCAGAACAGAACACACCAGAACAGAGCATAGCAGAACAGGCCAGAACAGACCAGACCAGAATAGGCCAGAGCAGACCAGACCAGAACACATAAGAACAGAACACACCAGCACAGAACATATCAGAACAGGCCAGAACAGACCAGAACAGACCAGAACACACAAGAACAGAACACACCAGAATAGGCCAAAACAGATCAGATCAGAACAGACCAACGCAGAGTATACCAGAATAGGCCAGAACAGATCAGAACAGACCAAAACAGACCAGAACAGACTAGGACAGACCAGAACAGAACACCTAAGAACAGACCAGGACAGACCAGAACAGACCAGAACAGAACACCCAGGAACAGACCAGGACAGGCCAGAACGGAACACATAAGAACAGACCAGGACAGAGCAGAACAGAACACACCAGAACAGAGCATAGCAGAACAGGCCAGAACAGACCAGAACAGACCAGAACAGACCAGAACACATAAGAACAGAACACACCAGCAGAGTACATACCAGAACAGGCCAGAACAGACCAGAACAGATCAGAACAGATCAGAACAGACCAGGACAGAGCAGAACAGAACACATAAGAACAGAACATACCAGAACAGAGCATACCAGAACACACCAGAATAGATCACAACAGACCAGGACAGACCAGAATACATAAGAACAGAACACACCAGCACAGAACATACCAGAACAGGCCAGGATAGACCAGACCAGATCAGAACAGACCAGGACTGACCAGAACAGAACACCTAAGAACAGACCAGGACAGAGCAGAACAGAACACACCAGAACAGAGCATACCAGAACAGGCCAGAACAGACCAGAACAGACCAGAACACATAAGAACAGAACACACCAGCAGAGTACATACCAGAACAGGCCAGAACAGACCAGAACAGATCAGAACAGATCAGAACAGACCAGGACAGAGCAGAACAGAACACATAAGAACAGAACATACCAGAACAGAGCATACCAGAACACACCAGAATAGATCACAACAGACCAGGACAGACCAGAATACATAAGAACAGAACACACCAGCACAGAACATACCAGAACAGGCCAGGATAGACCAGACCAGATCAGAACAGACCAGGACTGACCAGAACAGAACACCTAAGAACAGACCAGGACAGAGCAGAACAGAACACACCAGAACAGAGCATAGCAGAACAGACCAGAACAGAGTATACCAGAATAGGCCAGAACAGATCAGAACAGACCAGAACAGACCAGAACAGACCAGAACAGAACACCCAAGAACAGACAGGAACAGAACACCCAGGAACAGACCAGGACAGGCCAGAACAGAACACATAAGAACAGAACAGACCAGGACAGACCAGAACAGAACACCTAAGAGCAGAACATACCAGAACAGGCCAGAACAGACCAGAACAGACCAGAACACATAAGAACAGAACACACCAGCAGAGTACATACCAGAACAGGCCAGAACAGACCAGGACAGACCAGAACAGAACACCCAAGAACAGACCGGAACAGAACACCCAGGAACAGACCAGGACAGGCCAGAACAGAACACATAAGAACAGAACAGACCAGGACAGAGCAGAACAGAACACATAAGAACAGAACACACCAGAACAGAGCATACCAGAACAGGCCAGAAAAGACCAGAACAGACCAGAACACATAAGAACAGAACACACCAGCAGAGTACATACCAGAACACACCAGAATAGATCAGAACAGACCAGGACAGACCAGAACAGAACACCTAAGAACAGAACATACCAGAATACGCAAGAGCAGAACAGAACAGAACAGACCAAGACAGAGTATACCAGAATAGGCCAGAACAGATCAGAACAGACCAGAACAGACCAGAACAGAACACCCAGGAACAGACCAGGACAAGCCAGAACGGAACACATAAGAACAGACCAGGACAGACCCGAGCAGAACACCTAAGAACAGAACATACCAGAACAGGCCAGAACAGACTAGAACAGACCAAGACAGAGTATACCAGAATAGGCCAGAACACATCGGAACAGAACAGACCAGAACAGACCAGAACAGACCAGAACAGACCAGAACAGACCAGAACAGACCAGAACAGAGTATACCAGAATAGGCCAAAACACATCAGAACAGAACAGAACAGAACAGACCAAGACAGAGTAAACCAGAATAGGCCAGAACAGATCAGAACAGACCAGAACAGACCAGAACAGAACAGACCAGGACAGACCAGAACAGAACACCCAAGAACAGACCGGAACAGAACACACCAGACCAGAATATACCAGAACAGGCCAGGATAGACCAGACCAGATCAGAACAGACCAGGACAGACCAGAACACACCAGCACAGAACATACCAGAACAGGCCAGAACAGATCAGAATAGACCAGAACAGAGTATACCAGAATAGGCCAAAACAGATCAGAACAGAACAGAACAGAACAGACCAGAACAGAACACCCAAGAACAGACCAGGACAAACCAGAACAGAACACACCAGACCAGAATATACCAGAACAGGCCAGGATAGACCAGACCAGATCAGAACAGACCAGGACAGACCAGAACACATAAGAACAGAACACACCAGCACAGAACATACCAGAACAGGCCAGAACAGACCAGAACAGACCAAAACACATAAGAACAGAACACACCAGCAGAGTACATACCAGAACAGGCCAGAACAGACCAGAACAGACCAGAACAGATCAGAACAGACCAGGACAGAGCAGAACAGAACACATAAGAACAGAACACACCAGAACAGAGCATACCAGAACACACCAGAATAGATAAGAACAGACCACCAGGACAGACCATAACAGAACACCTAAGAACAGAAAATTCCAGAATAGGCAAGAACAGATCAGAACAGCTCAGGACAGACCAGGACAGAGCAGAACAGAACACATAAGAACAGAACATACCAGAACAGAGCATACCAGAACACACCAGAATAGATCACAACAGACCAGGACAGACCAGAATACATAAGAACAGAACACACCAGCACAGAACATACCAGAACAGGCCAGGATAGACCAGACCAGATCAGAACAGACCAGGACTGACCAGAACAGAACACCTAAGAACAGACCAGGACAGGCCAGAACAGAACACATAAGAACAGAACAGACCAGGACAGACCAGAACAGAACACCTAAGAGCAGAACATACCAGAACAGGCCAGAACAGACCAGAACAGACCAGAACACATAAGAACAGAACACACCAGCAGAGTACATACCAGAACAGGCCAGAACAGACCAGGACAGACCAGAACAGAACACCCAAGAACAGACCGGAACAGAACACCCAGGAACAGACCAGGACAGGCCAGAACAGAACACATAAGAACAGAACAGACCAGGACAGAGCAGAACAGAACACATAAGAACAGAACACACCAGAACAGAGCATACCAGAACAGGCCAGAAAAGACCAGAACAGACCAGAACACATAAGAACAGAACACACCAGCAGAGTACATACCAGAACACACCAGAATAGATCAGAACAGACCAGGACAGACCAGAACAGAACACCTAAGAACAGAACATACCAGAATAGGCAAGAGCAGAACAGAACAGAACAGACCAAGACAGAGTATACCAGAATAGGCCAGAACAGATCAGAACAGACCAGAACAGACCAGAACAGAACAGACCAGGACAGACCAGAACAGAACACCCAAGAACAGACCAAGACACAGTATACCAGAATAGGCCAGAACAGATCAGAACAGATCAGGACAGAACAGAACAGAACAGAACAACTAAGAACAGAACATACCAGAACAGGCCAGAACAGACCAGACCAGAATAGGCCAGAGCAGACCAGACCAGAACACATAAGAACAGAACACACCAGCACAGAACATACCAGAACAGGCCAGAACAGACCAGAACAGACCAGAACACACAAGAACAGAACACACCAGAATAGGCCAAAACAGATCAGAACAGAACAGACCAACGCAGAGTATACCAGAATAGGCCAGAACAGATCAGAACAGACCAAAACAGACCAGAACAGACTAGGACAGACCAGAACAGAACACCTAAGAACAGACCAGGACAGACCAGAACAGACCAGAACAGAACACCCAGGAACAGACCAGGACAGGCCAGAACGGAACACATAAGAACAGACCAGGACAGAGCAGAACAGAACACACCAGAACAGAGCATACCAGAACAGACCAGAACAGAGTATACCAGAATAGGCCAGAACAGATCAGAACAGACCAGAACAGACGAAGACAGAGTATACCAGAATAGGCCAGAACAGATCAGAACAGACCAGAACAGACCAGAACAGACTAGGACAGACCAGAACAGACCAGAACAGACCAGAACAGACCAGAACAGAGTATACCAGAATAGGCCAAAACACATCAGAACAGAACAGAACCGACCAAGACAGAGTATACCAGAATAGGCCAGAACAGATCAGAACAGACCAGAACAGACCAGAACAGAACACCCAGGAACAGACCAGGACAAGCCAGAACGGAACACATAAGAACAGACCAGGACAGACCCGAACAGAACACCTAAGAACAGAACATACCAGAACAGGCCAGAACAGACTAGAACAGACCAAGACAGAGTATACCAGAATAGGCCAGAACACATCGGAACAGAACAGACCAGAACAGACCAGAACAGACCAGAACAGAGTATACCAGAATAGGCCAAAACACATCAGAACAGAACAGAACAGAACAGACCAAGACAGAGTATACCAGAATAGGCCAGAACAGATCAGAACAGACCAGAACAGACCAGAACAGAACAGACCAGGACAGACCAGAACAGAACACCCAAGAACAGACCGGAACAGAACACACCAGACCAGAATATACCAGAACAGGCCAGGATAGACCAGACCAGATCAGAACAGACCAGGACAGACCAGAACACACCAGCACAGAACATACCAGAACAGGCCAGAACAGACCAGAATAGACCAGAACAGACCAGAACACACCAGAATAGGCCAAAACAGATCAGAACAGAACAGACCAAGGCAGAGTATACCAGAATAGGCCAGAACAGATCAGAACAGACCAAAACAGACCAGAACAGACTAGGACAGACCAGAACAGAACACCTAAGAACAGACCAGGACAGACCAGAACAGACCAGAACAGAACACCCAGGAACAGACCAGGACAAACCAGAACAGAACACACCAGACCAGAATATACCAGAACAGGCCAGGATAGACCAGACCAGATCAGAACAGACCAGGACAGACCAGAACAGACCAGAACAGAACAGACCAGGACAGACCAGAACAGAACACCCAAGAACAGACCAAGACACAGTATACCAGAATAGGCCAGAACAGATCAGAACAGATCAGGACAGAACAGAACAGAACAGACCAGAACAGAACACCCAAGAACAGACCAGGACAAACCAGAACAGAACACACCAGACCAGAATATACCAGAACAGGCCAGGATAGACCAGACCAGATCAGAACAGACCAGGACAGACCAGAACACATAAGAACAGAACACACCAGCACAGAACATACCAGAACAGGCCAGAACAGACCAGAACAGACCAAAACACATAAGAACAGAACACACCAGCAGAGTACATACCAGAACACACCAGAATAGATCAGAACAGACCAGGACAGACCAGAACAGAACACCTAAGAACAGAACATACCAGAATAGGCAAGAGCAGAACAGAACAGAACAGACCAAGACAGAGTATACCAGAATAGGCCAGAACAGATCAGAACAGACCAGAACAGACCAGAACAGAACAGACCAGGACAGACCAGAACAGAACACCCAAGAACAGACCAAGACACAGTATACCAGAATAGGCCAGAACAGATCAGAACAGATCAGGACAGAACAGAACAGAACAGAACAACTAAGAACAGAACATACCAGAACAGGCCAGAACAGACCAGAACAGACCAGAACACACCAGAATAGGCCAAAACAGATCAGAACAGAACAGACCAAGGCAGAGTATACCAGAATAGGCCAGAACAGATCAGAACAGACCAAAACAGACCAGAACAGACTAGGACAGACCAGAACAGAACACCTAAGAACAGACCAGGACAGACCAGAACAGACCAGAACAGAACACCCAGGAACAGACCAGGACAGGCCAGAACGGAACACATAAGAACAGACCAGGACAGAGCAGAACAGAACACACCAGAACAGAGCATACCAGAACACACCAGAATAGATCAGAACAGACCAGGACAGACCAGAATACATAAGAACAGAACACACCAGCACAGAACATACCAGAACAGGCCAGGATAGACCAGACCAGATCAGAACAGACCAGGACAGAGCAGAACAGAACACCTAAGAACAGACCAGGACAGAGCAGAACAGAACACACCAGCACAGAGCATACCAGAACAGACCAGAACAGAGTATACCAGAATAGGCCAGAACAGATCAGAACAGACCAGAACAGACCAGAACAGACTAGGACAGACCAGAACAGAACACCCAAGAACAGACCGGAACAGAACACTCAGGAACAGACCAGGACAGGCCAGAACAGAACACATAAGAACAGAACAGACCAGAACAGAACACCTAAGAACAGAACATACCAGAACAGGCCAGAACAGACCAGACCCGAATAGGCCAGAGCAGACCAGACCAGAACACATAAGAACAGAACACACCAGCATAGAACATACCAGAACAGGCCAGAACAGACCAGAGCAGATCAGAACAGACCAGGACAGACCAGAACAGAACACCTAAGAACAAAACACACTAGAACAGAACATACCAGAACAGGCCAGGATAGACCAGACCAGATCAGAACAGACCAGAACACATAAGAACAGAACATACCATAACAGGCCAGAACAGACCAGAGCAGATCAGAACAGACCAGGACAGACCAGAACAGAACACCTAAGAACAACACACACTAGAACAGAACATACCAGAACAGGCCATGATAGACCAGACCAGAACAGAACAGACCAGAACACATAACAACTGAACACATAAGAACAGACCACACCAGCACAGAACATACCAGAACAGGCCAGGATAGACCAGACCAGATCATAACAGACCAGAACACATAAGAACAAAACACATAAGAACAGAACATACCAGAGCAGGCCAGAACAGAGTATACCAGAATAGGCCATAACAGATCAGAACAGACAAGGACAGACCAGAACAGAACACACCAGAACAGAACATACCAGAACAGGCCAGAACAGAACACATAAGAACAGAACATCCCAGAACAGGCCAGAACAGACCAGAACACATAAGAACAGAACACACCAGAATAGGCCAAAACAGATCAGAACAGAACAGAACAGACCAAGGCAGAGTATACCAGAATAGGCCAGAACAGATCAGAACAGAACACCCAGGAACAGACCAGGACAGGCCAGAACGGAACACATAAGAGCAGACCAGGACAGACCAGAACAGAACACCTCAGAACAGACCAGGACAGACCAGAACAGAACACCTAAGAACTGACCAGGACAGACCAGAACAGAACAACTAAGAACAGAACATACCAGAACAGGCCAGGATAGACCAGACCAGATCAGAACAGACCAGGACAGAGTATACCAGAATAGGCCAGAACAGATCAGATCAGACCAGAACAGATCAGAACAGACTAGGACAGACCAGAACAGAACCCCCAAGAACAGTCCAGAACAGAACACCCAGGAAAAGACCAGGACAGGCCAGAACGGAACACATAAGAGGAGACCAGGACAGACCAGAAAAGAACACCTCAGAACAGACCAGGACAGACCAGAACAGAACACCTAAGAACTGACCAGGACAGACCAGAACAGACCAGAACAGACCAGAACAGACCAGAACAGAGTATACCAGAATAGGCCAAAACAGATCAGAACAGACCAGGACAGATCAGAACAGAACAACTAAGAACAGAACACACCAGACCAGAATATACCAGAACAGGCCAGGATAGACCAGACCAGATCAGAACAGACCAGGACAGACCAGAACACATAAGAACAGAACACACCAGCACAGAACATACCAGAACAGGCCAGAACAGACCAGAACAGACCAGGACAGACCAGAACACATAAGAACAGAACAGGACACACCAGAACAGAACACCTAAGAACAGACCAGGACAAAGCAGAACAGAACAGACCAGGACAGAGCAGAACAGAACACAACAGAACAGAGCATACCAGAATAGGCAAGAACAGATCAGAACAGCTCAGGACAGACCAGAACAGAACACACCAGACCAGAATATACCAGAACAGGCCAGGATAGACCAGACCAGATCAGAACAGACCAGGACAGACCAGAACACATAAGAACAGAACACACCAGCAGAGTACATACCAGAACAGGCCAGAACAGACCAGAACAGATCAGAACAGACCAGGACAGAGCAGAACAGAACACATAAGAACAGAACACACCAGAACAGAGCATACCAGAACACACCAGAATAGATCAGAACAGACCAGAAAACATAACAACAGAACACATAAGAACAGAACATACCAGAGCAGGCCAGAACAGAGTATACCAGAATAGGCCATAACAGATCAGAACAGACAAGGACAGACCAGAACAGAACATACCAGAACAGGCCAGAACAGACCAGAACAGAACACCAAAGAACAGAACATACCAGAACAGGCCAGAACAGAGTATACCAGAATAGGCCAGAACAGATCAGAACAGACCAGGACAGACCAGAACAGAACACACCAGAACAGAACATACCAGAACAGGCCAGAACAGAACACATAAGAACAGAACATCCCAGAACAGGCCAGAACAGACCAGAACACATAAGAACAGAACACACCAGAATAGGCCAAAACAGATCAGAACAGAACAGAACAGACCAAGGCAGAGTATACCAGAATAGGCCAGAACAGATCAGAACAGAACACCCAGGAACAGACCAGGACAGGCCAGAACGGAACACATAAGAGCAGACCAGGACAGACCAGAAAAGACCACCTCAGAACAGACCAGGACAGACCAGAACAGAACACCTAAGAACAGACCAGGACAGAGCAGAACAGAACAGACCAGGACAGAGCAGAACAGAACACACCAGAACAGAGCATACCAGAACAGACCAGAATAGACCAGAACAGAGTATACCAGAATATACCAGAACAGGCCAGGATAGACCAGACCAGAGTATACCAGAATATACCAGAACAGGCCAGGATAGACCAGACCAGATCAGAACAGACCAGGACAGACCAGAACAGAACACCTAAGAACAGACCAGGACAGAGCAGAACAGAACACACCAGAACAGAGCATACCAGAACACACCAGAATAGATCAGAACAGACCAGGACAGACCAGAACAGAACACATAAGAACAGAACACACCAGAACAGAGCATACCAGAACACACCAGAATAGATCAGAACAGACCAGGACAGACCAGAATACATAAGAACAGAACACACCAGCACAGAACATACCAGAACAGGCCAGGATAGACCAGACCAGATCAGAACAGACCAGGACAGACCAGAACACATAAGAACAGAACACACCAGCAGAGTACATACCAGAACAGGCCAGAACAGACCAGAACAGATCAGAACAGACCAGGACAGAGCAGAACAGAACACATAAGAACAGAACACACCAGAACAGAGCATACCAGAACACACCAGAATAGATCAGAACAGACCAGGACAGACCAGAATACATAAGAACAGAACACACCAGCACAGAACATACCAGAACAGGCCAGGATAGACCAGACCAGATCAGAACAGACCAGGACAGAACAGACCAGGACAGACCAGAACAGAACACCCAAGAACAGACCAAGACACAGTATACCAGAATAGGCCAGAACAGATCAGAACAGATCAGGACAGAACAGAACAGAACAGAACAACTAAGAACAGAACATACCAGAACAGGCCAGAACAGACAAGAACAGACCAGAACACACCAGAATAGGCCAAAACAGATCAGAACAGAACAGAACAGACCAAGGCAGAGTATACCAGAATAGGCCAGAACAGATCAGAACAGAACACCCAGGAACAGACCAGGACAGGCCAGAACGGAACACATAAGAGCAGACCAGGACAGACCAGAACAGAACACCTCAGAACAGACCAGGACAGACCAGAACAGAACACCTAAGAACTGACCAGGACAGACCAGAACAGAACAACTAAGAACAGAACATACCAGAACAGGCCAGGATAGACCAGACCAGATCAGAACAGACCAGGACAGAACAGACCGGGACAGACCAGAACAGAACACCCAAGAACAGACCAAGACACAGTATACCAGAATAGGCCAGAACAGATCAGAACAGATCAGGACAGAACAGAACAGAACAGAACAACTAAGAACAGAACATACCAGAACAGGCCAGAACAGACAAGAACAGACCAGAACACACCAGAATAGGCCAAAACAGATCAGAACAGAACAGACCAAGGCAGAGTATACCAGAATAGGCCAGAACAGATCAGAACAGACCAAAACAGACCAGAACAGACTAGGACAGACCAGAACAGACCAGGACAGACCAGAACAGACCAGAACAGAACACCCAGGAACAGACCAGGACAGGCCAGAACGGAACACATAAGAACAGACCAGGACAGAGCAGAACAGAACACACCAGAACAGAGCATACCAGAACACACCAGAATAGATCAGAACAGACCAGGACAGACCAGAATACATAAGAACAGAACACACCAGCACAGAACATACCAGAACAGGCCAGGATAGACCAGACCAGATCAGAACAGACCAGGACAGAGCAGAACAGAACACCTAAGAACAGACCAGGACAGAGCAGAACAGAACACACCAGCACAGAGCATACCAGAACAGACCAGAACAGAGTATACCAGAATAGGCCAGAACAGATCAGAACAGACCAGAACAGACCAGAACAGACCAGGACAGACCAGAACAGAACACCCAAGAACAGACCGGAACAGAACACCCAGGAACAGACCAGGACAGGCCAGAACAGAACACATAAGAACAGAACAGACCAGAACAGAACACCTAAGAACAGAACATACCAGAACAGGCCAGAACAGACCAGACCCGAATAGGCCAGAGCAGACCAGACCAGAACACATAAGAACAGAACACACCAGCATAGAACATACCAGAACAGGCCAGAACAGACCAGAGCAGATCAGAACAGACCAGGACAGACCAGAACAGAACACCTAAGAACAAAACACACTAGAACAGAACATACCAGAACAGGCCAGGATAGACCAGACCAGATCAGAACAGACCAGAACACATAAGAACAGAACATACCATAACAGGCCAGAACAGACCAGAGCAGATCAGAACAGACCAGGACAGACCAGAACAGAACACCTAAGAACAACACACACTAGAACAGAACATACCAGAACAGGCCATGATAGACCAGACCAGAACAGAACAGACCAGAACACATAACAACTGAACACATAAGAACAGACCACACCAGCACAGAACATACCAGAACAGGCCAGGATAGACCAGACCAGATCATAACAGACCAGAACACATAAGAACAAAACACATAAGAACAGAACATACCAGAGCAGGCCAGAACAGAGTATACCAGAATAGGCCATAACAGATCAGAACAGACAAGGACAGACCAGAACAGAACACACCAGAACAGAACATACCAGAACAGGCCAGAACAGAACACATAAGAACAGAACATCCCAGAACAGGCCAGAACAGACCAGAACACATAAGAACAGAACACACCAGAATAGGCCAAAACAGATCAGAACAGAACAGAACAGACCAAGGCAGAGTATACCAGAATAGGCCAGAACAGATCAGAACAGAACACCCAGGAACAGACCAGGACAGGCCAGAACGGAACACATAAGAGCAGACCAGGACAGACCAGAAAAGAACACCTCAGAACAGACCAGGACAGACCAGAACAGAACACCTAAGAACAGACCAGGACAGAGCAGAACAGAACAGACCAGGACAGAGCAGAACAGAACACACCAGAACAGAGCATACCAGAACAGACCAGAATAGACCAGAACAGAGTATACCAGAATATACCAGAACAGGCCAGGATAGACCAGACCAGATCAGAACAGACCAGGACAGACCAGAACAGAACACCTAAGAACAGACCAGGACAGAGCAGAACAGAACACACCAGAACAGAGCATACCAGAACACACCAGAATAGATCAGAACAGACCAGGACAGACCAGAACAGAACATACCAGAATAGGCAAGAGCAGACCAGAACAGAACACACCAGACCAGAATATACCAGAACAGGCCAGGATAGACCAGACCAGATCAGAACAGACCAGGACAGACCAGAACACATAAGAACAGAACACACCAGCAGAGTACATACCAGAACAGGCCAGAACAGACCAGAACAGATCAGAACAGACCAGGACAGAGCAGAACAGAACACATAAGAACAGAACACACCAGAACAGAGCATACCAGAACACACCAGAATAGATCAGAACAGACCAGGACAGACCAGAATACATAAGAACAGAACACACCAGCACAGAACATACCAGAACAGGCCAGGATAGACCAGACCAGATCAGAACAGACCAGGACAGAGCAGAACAGAACACCTAAGAACAGACCAGGACAGAGCAGAACAGAACACACCAGAACAGAGCATACCAGAATAGGCCAGAACAGATCAGAACAGACCAGAACAGACCAGAACAGACCAGAACAGAGTATACCAGAATAGGCCAAAACACATCAGAACAGAACAGAACAGAACAGACCAAGACAGAGTAAACCAGAATAGGCCAGAACAGATCAGAACAGACCAGAACAGACCAGAACAGAACAGACCAGGACAGACCAGAACAGAACACCCAAGAACAGACCGGAACAGAACACACCAGACCAGAATATACCAGAACAGGCCAGGATAGACCAGACCAGATCAGAACAGACCAGGACAGACCAGAACACACCAGCACAGAACATACCAGAACAGGCCAGAACAGACCAGAATAGACCAGAACAGAGTATACCAGAATAGGCCAAAACAGATCAGAACAGAACAGAACAGAACAGACCAGAACAGAACACCCAAGAACAGACCAGGACAAACCAGAACAGAACACACCAGACCAGAATATACCAGAACAGGCCAGGATAGACCAGACCAGATCAGAACAGACCAGGACAGACCAGAACACATAAGAACAGAACACACCAGCACAGAACATACCAGAACAGGCCAGAACAGACCAGAACAGACCAAAACACATAAGAACAGAACACACCAGCAGAGTACATACCAGAACAGGCCAGAACAGACCAGAACACCCAGGAACAGACCAGGACAGGCCAGAACGGAACACATAAGAGCAGACCAGGACAGACCAGAACAGAACACCTCAGAACAGACCAGGACAGACCAGAACAGAACACCTAAGAACTGACCAGGACAGACCAGAACAGAACAACTAAGAACAGAACATACCAGAACAGGCCAGGATAGACCAGACCAGATCAGAACAGACCAGGACAGAGTATACCAGAATAGGCCAGAACAGATCAGATCAGACCAGAACAGATCAGAACAGACTAGGACAGACCAGAACAGAACCCCCAAGAACAGTCCAGAACAGAACACCCAGGAAAAGACCAGGACAGGCCAGAACGGAACACATAAGAGGAGACCAGGACAGACCAGAAAAGAACACCTCAGAACAGACCAGGACAGACCAGAACAGAACACCTAAGAACTGACCAGGACAGACCAGAACAGACCAGAACAGACCAGAACAGACCAGAACAGAGTATACCAGAATAGGCCAAAACAGATCAGAACAGACCAGGACAGATCAGAACAGAACAACTAAGAACAGAACACACCAGACCAGAATATACCAGAACAGGCCAGGATAGACCAGACCAGATCAGAACAGACCAGGACAGACCAGAACACATAAGAACAGAACACACCAGCACAGAACATACCAGAACAGGCCAGAACAGACCAGAACAGACCAGGACAGACCAGAACACATAAGAACAGAACAGGACACACCAGAACAGAACACCTAAGAACAGACCAGGACAAAGCAGAACAGAACAGACCAGGACAGAGCAGAACAGAACACAACAGAACAGAGCATACCAGAATAGGCAAGAACAGATCAGAACAGCTCAGGACAGACCAGAACAGAACACACCAGACCAGAATATACCAGAACAGGCCAGGATAGACCAGACCAGATCAGAACAGACCAGGACAGACCAGAACACATAAGAACAGAACACACCAGCAGAGTACATACCAGAACAGGCCAGAACAGACCAGAACAGATCAGAACAGACCAGGACAGAGCAGAACAGAACACATAAGAACAGAACACACCAGAACAGAGCATACCAGAACACACCAGAATAGATCAGAACAGACCAGAAAACATAACAACAGAACACATAAGAACAGAACATACCAGAGCAGGCCAGAACAGAGTATACCAGAATAGGCCATAACAGATCAGAACAGACAAGGACAGACCAGAACAGAACATACCAGAACAGGCCAGAACAGACCAGAACAGAACACCAAAGAACAGAACATACCAGAACAGGCCAGAACAGAGTATACCAGAATAGGCCAGAACAGATCAGAACAGACCAGGACAGACCAGAACAGAACACACCAGAACAGAACATACCAGAACAGGCCAGAACAGAACACATAAGAACAGAACATCCCAGAACAGGCCAGAACAGACCAGAACACATAAGAACAGAACACACCAGAATAGGCCAAAACAGATCAGAACAGAACAGAACAGACCAAGGCAGAGTATACCAGAATAGGCCAGAACAGATCAGAACAGAACACCCAGGAACAGACCAGGACAGGCCAGAACGGAACACATAAGAGCAGACCAGGACAGACCAGAAAAGAACACCTCAGAACAGACCAGGACAGACCAGAACAGAACACCTAAGAACAGACCAGGACAGAGCAGAACAGAACAGACCAGGACAGAGCAGAACAGAACACACCAGAACAGAGCATACCAGAACAGACCAGAATAGACCAGAACAGAGTATACCAGAATATACCAGAACAGGCCAGGATAGACCAGACCAGATCAGAACAGACCAGGACAGACCAGAACAGAACACCTAAGAACAGACCAGGACAGAGCAGAACAGAACACACCAGAACAGAGCATACCAGAACACACCAGAATAGATCAGAACAGACCAGGACAGACCAGAACAGAACATACCAGAATAGGCAAGAGCAGACCAGAACAGAACACACCAGACCAGAATATACCAGAACAGGCCAGGATAGACCAGACCAGATCAGAACAGACCAGGACAGACCAGAACACATAAGAACAGAACACACCAGCAGAGTACATACCAGAACAGGCCAGATCAGACCAGAACAGATCAGAACAGACCAGGACAGAGCAGAACAGAACACATAAGAACAGAACACACCAGAACAGAGCATACCAGAACACACCAGAATAGATCAGAACAGACCAGGACAGACCAGAATACATAAGAACAGAACACACCAGCACAGAACATACCAGAACAGGCCAGGATAGACCAGACCAGATCAGAACAGACCAGGACAGAGCAGAACAGAACACCTAAGAACAGACCAGGACAGAGCAGAACAGAACACACCAGAACAGAGCATACCAGAATAGGCCAGAACAGATCAGAACAGACCAGAACAGACCAGAACAGACCAGAACAGAGTATACCAGAATAGGCCAAAACACATCAGAACAGAACAGAACAGAACAGACCAAGACAGAGTAAACCAGAATAGGCCAGAACAGATCAGAACAGACCAGAACAGACCAGAACAGAACAGACCAGGACAGACCAGAACAGAACACCCAAGAACAGACCGGAACAGAACACACCAGACCAGAATATACCAGAACAGGCCAGGATAGACCAGACCAGATCAGAACAGACCAGGACAGACCAGAACACACCAGCACAGAACATACCAGAACAGGCCAGAACAGACCAGAATAGACCAGAACAGAGTATACCAGAATAGGCCAAAACAGATCAGAACAGAACAGAACAGAACAGACCAGAACAGAACACCCAAGAACAGACCAGGACAAACCAGAACAGAACACACCAGACCAGAATATACCAGAACAGGCCAGGATAGACCAGACCAGATCAGAACAGACCAGGACAGACCAGAACACATAAGAACAGAACACACCAGCACAGAACATACCAGAACAGGCCAGAACAGACCAGAACAGACCAAAACACATAAGAACAGAACACACCAGCAGAGTACATACCAGAACAGGCCAGAACAGACCAGAACAGACCAGAACAGATCAGAACAGACCAGGACAGAGCAGAACAGAACACATAAGAACAGAACACACCAGAACAGAGCATACCAGAACACACCAGAATAGATAAGAACAGACCACCAGGACAGACCATAACAGAACACCTAAGAACAGAAAATTCCAGAATAGGCAAGAACAGATCAGAACAGCTCAGGACAGACCAGGACAGAGCAGAACAGAACACATAAGAACAGAACATACCAGAACAGAGCATACCAGAACACACCAGAATAGATCACAACAGACCAGGACAGACCAGAATACATAAGAACAGAACACACCAGCACAGAACATACCAGAACAGGCCAGGATAGACCAGACCAGATCAGAACAGACCAGGACTGACCAGAACAGAACACCTAAGAACAGACCAGGACAGAGCAGAACAGAACACACCAGAACAGAGCATAGCAGAACAGACCAGAACAGAGTATACCAGAATAGGCCAGAACAGATCAGAACAGACCAGAACAGACCAGAACAGACCAGAACAGAACACCCAAGAACAGACAGGAACAGAACACCCAGGAACAGACCAGGACAGGCCAGAACAGAACACATAAGAACAGAACAGACCAGGACAGACCAGAACAGAACACCTAAGAGCAGAACATACCAGAACAGGCCAGAACAGACCAGAACAGACCAGAACACATAAGAACAGAACACACCAGCAGAGTACATACCAGAACAGGCCAGAACAGACCAGGACAGACCAGAACAGAACACCCAAGAACAGACCGGAACAGAACACCCAGGAACAGACCAGGACAGGCCAGAACAGAACACATAAGAACAGAACAGACCAGGACAGAGCAGAACAGAACACATAAGAACAGAACACACCAGAACAGAGCATACCAGAACAGGCCAGAAAAGACCAGAACAGACCAGAACACATAAGAACAGAACACACCAGCAGAGTACATACCAGAACACACCAGAATAGATCAGAACAGACCAGGACAGACCAGAACAGAACACCTAAGAACAGAACATACCAGAATAGGCAAGAGCAGAACAGAACAGAACAGACCAAGACAGAGTATACCAGAATAGGCCAGAACAGATCAGAACAGACCAGAACAGACCAGAACAGAACAGACCAGGACAGACCAGAACAGAACACCCAAGAACAGACCAAGACACAGTATACCAGAATAGGCCAGAACAGATCAGAACAGATCAGGACAGAACAGAACAGAACAGAACAACTAAGAACAGAACATACCAGAACAGGCCAGAACAGACCAGACCAGAATAGGCCAGAGCAGACCAGACCAGAACACATAAGAACAGAACACACCAGCACAGAACATACCAGAACAGGCCAGAACAGACCAGAACAGACCAGAACACACAAGAACAGAACACACCAGAATAGGCCAAAACAGATCAGAACAGAACAGACCAACGCAGAGTATACCAGAATAGGCCAGAACAGATCAGAACAGACCAAAACAGACCAGAACAGACTAGGACAGACCAGAACAGAACACCTAAGAACAGACCAGGACAGACCAGAACAGACCAGAACAGAACACCCAGGAACAGACCAGGACAGGCCAGAACGGAACACATAAGAACAGACCAGGACAGAGCAGAACAGAACACACCAGAACAGAGCATACCAGAACAGACCAGAACAGAGTATACCAGAATAGGCCAGAACAGATCAGAACAGACCAGAACAGACGAAGACAGAGTATACCAGAATAGGCCAGAACAGATCAGAACAGACCAGAACAGACCAGAACAGACTAGGACAGACCAGAACAGACCAGAACAGACCAGAACAGACCAGAACAGAGTATACCAGAATAGGCCAAAACACATCAGAACAGAACAGAACCGACCAAGACAGAGTATACCAGAATAGGCCAGAACAGATCAGAACAGACCAGAACAGACCAGAACAGAACACCCAGGAACAGACCAGGACAAGCCAGAACGGAACACATAAGAACAGACCAGGACAGACCCGAACAGAACACCTAAGAACAGAACATACCAGAACAGGCCAGAACAGACTAGAACAGACCAAGACAGAGTATACCAGAATAGGCCAGAACACATCGGAACAGAACAGACCAGAACAGACCAGAACAGACCAGAACAGAGTATACCAGAATAGGCCAAAACACATCAGAACAGAACAGAACAGAACAGACCAAGACAGAGTATACCAGAATAGGCCAGAACAGATCAGAACAGACCAGAACAGACCAGAACAGAACAGACCAGGACAGACCAGAACAGAACACCCAAGAACAGACCGGAACAGAACACACCAGACCAGAATATACCAGAACAGGCCAGGATAGACCAGACCAGATCAGAACAGACCAGGACAGACCAGAACACACCAGCACAGAACATACCAGAACAGGCCAGAACAGACCAGAATAGACCAGAACAGACCAGAACACACCAGAATAGGCCAAAACAGATCAGAACAGAACAGACCAAGGCAGAGTATACCAGAATAGGCCAGAACAGATCAGAACAGACCAAAACAGACCAGAACAGACTAGGACAGACCAGAACAGAACACCTAAGAACAGACCAGGACAGACCAGAACAGACCAGAACAGAACACCCAGGAACAGACCAGGACAAACCAGAACAGAACACACCAGACCAGAATATACCAGAACAGGCCAGGATAGACCAGACCAGATCAGAACAGACCAGGACAGACCAGAACAGACCAGAACAGAACAGACCAGGACAGACCAGAACAGAACACCCAAGAACAGACCAAGACACAGTATACCAGAATAGGCCAGAACAGATCAGAACAGATCAGGACAGAACAGAACAGAACAGACCAGAACAGAACACCCAAGAACAGACCAGGACAAACCAGAACAGAACACACCAGACCAGAATATACCAGAACAGGCCAGGATAGACCAGACCAGATCAGAACAGACCAGGACAGACCAGAACACATAAGAACAGAACACACCAGCACAGAACATACCAGAACAGGCCAGAACAGACCAGAACAGACCAAAACACATAAGAACAGAACACACCAGCAGAGTACATACCAGAACACACCAGAATAGATCAGAACAGACCAGGACAGACCAGAACAGAACACCTAAGAACAGAACATACCAGAATAGGCAAGAGCAGAACAGAACAGAACAGACCAAGACAGAGTATACCAGAATAGGCCAGAACAGATCAGAACAGACCAGAACAGACCAGAACAGAACAGACCAGGACAGACCAGAACAGAACACCCAAGAACAGACCAAGACACAGTATACCAGAATAGGCCAGAACAGATCAGAACAGATCAGGACAGAACAGAACAGAACAGAACAACTAAGAACAGAACATACCAGAACAGGCCAGAACAGACCAGAACAGACCAGAACACACCAGAATAGGCCAAAACAGATCAGAACAGAACAGACCAAGGCAGAGTATACCAGAATAGGCCAGAACAGATCAGAACAGACCAAAACAGACCAGAACAGACTAGGACAGACCAGAACAGAACACCTAAGAACAGACCAGGACAGACCAGAACAGACCAGAACAGAACACCCAGGAACAGACCAGGACAGGCCAGAACGAAACACATAAGAACAGACCAGGACAGAGCAGAACAGAACACACCAGAACAGAGCATACCAGAACACACCAGAATAGATCAGAACAGACCAGGACAGACCAGAATACATAAGAACAGAACACACCAGCACAGAACATACCAGAACAGGCCAGGATAGACCAGACCAGATCAGAACAGACCAGGACAGAGCAGAACAGAACACCTAAGAACAGACCAGGACAGAGCAGAACAGAACACACCAGCACAGAGCATACCAGAACAGACCAGAACAGAGTATACCAGAATAGGCCAGAACAGATCAGAACAGACCAGAACAGACCAGAACAGACCAGGACAGACCAGAACAGAACACCCAAGAACAGACCGGAACAGAACACTCAGGAACAGACCAGGACAGGCCAGAACAGAACACATAAGAACAGAACAGACCAGAACAGAACACCTAAGAACAGAACATACCAGAACAGGCCAGAACAGACCAGACCCGAATAGGCCAGAGCAGACCAGACCAGAACACATAAGAACAGAACACACCAGCATAGAACATACCAGAACAGGCCAGAACAGACCAGAGCAGATCAGAACAGACCAGGACAGACCAGAACAGAACACCTAAGAACAAAACACACTAGAACAGAACATACCAGAACAGGCCAGGATAGATCAGAACAGACCAGGACAGACCAGAACAGAACACCTAAGAACAACACACACTAGAACAGAACATACCAGAACAGGCCATGATAGACCAGACCAGAACAGAACAGACCAGAACACATAACAACTGAACACATAAGAACAGACCACACCAGCACAGAACATACCAGAACAGGCCAGGATAGACCAGACCAGATCATAACAGACCAGAACACATAAGAACAAAACACATAAGAACAGAACATACCAGAGCAGGCCAGAACAGAGTATACCAGAATAGGCCATAACAGATCAGAACAGACAAGGACAGACCAGAACAGAACACACCAGAACAGAACATACCAGAACAGGCCAGAACAGACCAGAACACATAAGAACAGAACACACCAGAATAGGCCAAAACAGATCAGAACAGAACAGAACAGACCAAGGCAGAGTATACCAGAATAGGCCAGAACAGATCAGAACAGAACACCCAGGAACAGACCAGGACAGGCCAGAACGGAACACATAAGAGCAGACCAGGACAGACCAGAACAGAACACCTCAGAACAGACCAGGACAGACCAGAACAGAACACCTAAGAACTGACCAGGACAGACCAGAACAGAACAACTAAGAACAGAACATACCAGAACAGGCCAGGATAGACCAGACCAGATCAGAACAGACCAGGACAGAGTATACCAGAATAGGCCAGAACAGATCAGATCAGACCAGAACAGATCAGAACAGACTAGGACAGACCAGAACAGAACCCCCAAGAACAGTCCAGAACAGAACACCCAGGAAAAGACCAGGACAGGCCAGAACGGAACACATAAGAGGAGACCAGGACAGACCAGAAAAGAACACCTCAGAACAGACCAGGACAGACCAGAACAGAACACCTAAGAACTGACCAGGACAGACCAGAACAGACCAGAACAGACCAGAACAGACCAGAACAGAGTATACCAGAATAGGCCAAAACAGATCAGAACAGACCAGGACAGATCAGAACAGAACAACTAAGAACAGAACACACCAGACCAGAATATACCAGAACAGGCCAGGATAGACCAGACCAGATCAGAACAGACCAGGACAGACCAGAACACATAAGAACAGAACACACCAGCACAGAACATACCAGAACAGGCCAGAACAGACCAGAACAGACCAGGACAGACCAGAACACATAAGAACAGAACAGGACACACCAGAACAGAACACCTAAGAACAGACCAGGACAAAGCAGAACAGAACAGACCAGGACAGAGCAGAACAGAACACAACAGAACAGAGCATACCAGAATAGGCAAGAACAGATCAGAACAGCTCAGGACAGACCAGAACAGAACACACCAGACCAGAATATACCAGAACAGGCCAGGATAGACCAGACCAGATCAGAACAGACCAGGACAGACCAGAACACATAAGAACAGAACACACCAGCAGAGTACATACCAGAACAGGCCAGAACAGACCAGAACAGATCAGAACAGACCAGGACAGAGCAGAACAGAACACATAAGAACAGAACACACCAGAACAGAGCATACCAGAACACACCAGAATAGATCAGAACAGACCAGAAAACATAACAACAGAACACATAAGAACAGAACATACCAGAGCAGGCCAGAACAGAGTATACCAGAATAGGCCATAACAGATCAGAACAGACAAGGACAGACCAGAACAGAACATACCAGAACAGGCCAGAACAGACCAGAACAGAACACCAAAGAACAGAACATACCAGAACAGGCCAGAACAGAGTATACCAGAATAGGCCAGAACAGATCAGAACAGACCAGGACAGACCAGAACAGAACACACCAGAACAGAACATACCAGAACAGGCCAGAACAGAACACATAAGAACAGAACATCCCAGAACAGGCCAGAACAGACCAGAACACATAAGAACAGAACACACCAGAATAGGCCAAAACAGATCAGAACAGAACAGAACAGACCAAGGCAGAGTATACCAGAATAGGCCAGAACAGATCAGAACAGAACACCCAGGAACAGACCAGGACAGGCCAGAACGGAACACATAAGAGCAGACCAGGACAGACCAGAAAAGACCACCTCAGAACAGACCAGGACAGACCAGAACAGAACACCTAAGAACAGACCAGGACAGAGCAGAACAGAACAGACCAGGACAGAGCAGAACAGAACACACCAGAACAGAGCATACCAGAACAGACCAGAATAGACCAGAACAGAGTATACCAGAATATACCAGAACAGGCCAGGATAGACCAGACCAGAGTATACCAGAATATACCAGAACAGGCCAGGATAGACCAGACCAGATCAGAACAGACCAGGACAGACCAGAACAGAACACCTAAGAACAGACCAGGACAGAGCAGAACAGAACACACCAGAACAGAGCATACCAGAACACACCAGAATAGATCAGAACAGACCAGGACAGACCAGAACAGAACATACCAGAATAGGCAAGAGCAGACCAGAACAGAACACACCAGACCAGAATATACCAGAACAGGCCAGGATAGACCAGACCAGATCAGAACAGACCAGGACAGACCAGAACACATAAGAACAGAACACACCAGCAGAGTACATACCAGAACAGGCCAGAACAGACCAGAACAGATCAGAACAGACCAGGACAGAGCAGAACAGAACACATAAGAACAGAACACACCAGAACAGAGCATACCAGAACACACCAGAATAGATCAGAACAGACCAGGACAGACCAGAATACATAAGAACAGAACACACCAGCACAGAACATACCAGAACAGGCCAGGATAGACCAGACCAGATCAGAACAGACCAGGACAGAACAGACCAGGACAGACCAGAACAGAACACCCAAGAACAGACCAAGACACAGTATACCAGAATAGGCCAGAACAGATCAGAACAGATCAGGACAGAACAGAACAGAACAGAACAACTAAGAACAGAACATACCAGAACAGGCCAGAACAGACAAGAACAGACCAGAACACACCAGAATAGGCCAAAACAGATCAGAACAGAACAGAACAGACCAAGGCAGAGTATACCAGAATAGGCCAGAACAGATCAGAACAGAACACCCAGGAACAGACCAGGACAGGCCAGAACGGAACACATAAGAGCAGACCAGGACAGACCAGAACAGAACACCTCAGAACAGACCAGGACAGACCAGAACAGAACACCTAAGAACTGACCAGGACAGACCAGAACAGAACAACTAAGAACAGAACATACCAGAACAGGCCAGGATAGACCAGACCAGATCAGAACAGACCAGGACAGAACAGACCAGGACAGACCAGAACAGAACACCCAAGAACAGACCAAGACACAGTATACCAGAATAGGCCAGAACAGATCAGAACAGATCAGGACAGAACAGAACAGAACAGAACAACTAAGAACAGAACATACCAGAACAGGCCAGAACAGACAAGAACAGACCAGAACACACCAGAATAGGCCAAAACAGATCAGAACAGAACAGACCAAGGCAGAGTATACCAGAATAGGCCAGAACAGATCAGAACAGACCAAAACAGACCAGAACAGACTAGGACAGACCAGAACAGACCAGGACAGACCAGAACAGACCAGAACAGAACACCCAGGAACAGACCAGGACAGGCCAGAACGGAACACATAAGAACAGACCAGGACAGAGCAGAACAGAACACACCAGAACAGAGCATACCAGAACACACCAGAATAGATCAGAACAGACCAGGACAGACCAGAATACATAAGAACAGAACACACCAGCACAGAACATACCAGAACAGGCCAGGATAGACCAGACCAGATCAGAACAGACCAGGACAGAGCAGAACAGAACACCTAAGAACAGACCAGGACAGAGCAGAACAGAACACACCAGCACAGAGCATACCAGAACAGACCAGAACAGAGTATACCAGAATAGGCCAGAACAGATCAGAACAGACCAGAACAGACCAGAACAGACCAGGACAGACCAGAACAGAACACCCAAGAACAGACCGGAACAGAACACCCAGGAACAGACCAGGACAGGCCAGAACAGAACACATAAGAACAGAACAGACCAGAACAGAACACCTAAGAACAGAACATACCAGAACAGGCCAGAACAGACCAGACCCGAATAGGCCAGAGCAGACCAGACCAGAACACATAAGAACAGAACACACCAGCATAGAACATACCAGAACAGGCCAGAACAGACCAGAGCAGATCAGAACAGACCAGGACAGACCAGAACAGAACACCTAAGAACAAAACACACTAGAACAGAACATACCAGAACAGGCCAGGATAGACCAGACCAGATCAGAACAGACCAGAACACATAAGAACAGAACATACCATAACAGGCCAGAACAGACCAGAGCAGATCAGAACAGACCAGGACAGACCAGAACAGAACACCTAAGAACAACACACACTAGAACAGAACATACCAGAACAGGCCATGATAGACCAGACCAGAACAGAACAGACCAGAACACATAACAACTGAACACATAAGAACAGACCACACCAGCACAGAACATACCAGAACAGGCCAGGATAGACCAGACCAGATCATAACAGACCAGAACACATAAGAACAAAACACATAAGAACAGAACATACCAGAGCAGGCCAGAACAGAGTATACCAGAATAGGCCATAACAGATCAGAACAGACAAGGACAGACCAGAACAGAACACACCAGAACAGAACATACCAGAACAGGCCAGAACAGAACACATAAGAACAGAACATCCCAGAACAGGCCAGAACAGACCAGAACACATAAGAACAGAACACACCAGAATAGGCCAAAACAGATCAGAACAGAACAGAACAGACCAAGGCAGAGTATACCAGAATAGGCCAGAACAGATCAGAACAGAACACCCAGGAACAGACCAGGACAGGCCAGAACGGAACACATAAGAGCAGACCAGGACAGACCAGAACAGAACACCTCAGAACAGACCAGGACAGACCAGAACAGAACACCTAAGAACTGACCAGGACAGACCAGAACAGAACAACTAAGAACAGAACATACCAGAACAGGCCAGGATAGACCAGACCAGATCAGAACAGACCAGGACAGAGTATACCAGAATAGGCCAGAACAGATCAGATCAGACCAGAACAGATCAGAACAGACTAGGACAGACCAGAACAGAACCCCCAAGAACAGTCCAGAACAGAACACCCAGGAAAAGACCAGGACAGGCCAGAACGGAACACATAAGAGGAGACCAGGACAGACCAGAAAAGAACACCTCAGAACAGACCAGGACAGACCAGAACAGAACACCTAAGAACTGACCAGGACAGACCAGAACAGACCAGAACAGACCAGAACAGACCAGAACAGAGTATACCAGAATAGGCCAAAACAGATCAGAACAGACCAGGACAGATCAGAACAGAACAACTAAGAACAGAACACACCAGACCAGAATATACCAGAACAGGCCAGGATAGACCAGACCAGATCAGAACAGACCAGGACAGACCAGAACACATAAGAACAGAACACACCAGCACAGAACATACCAGAACAGGCCAGAACAGACCAGAACAGACCAGGACAGACCAGAACACATAAGAGCAGAACAGGACACACCAGAACAGAACACCTAAGAACAGACCAGGACAAAGCAGAACAGAACAGACCAGGACAGAGCAGAACAGAACACAACAGAACAGAGCATACCAGAATAGGCAAGAACAGATCAGAACAGCTCAGGACAGACCAGAACAGAACACACCAGACCAGAATATACCAGAACAGGCCAGGATAGACCAGACCAGATCAGAACAGACCAGGACAGACCAGAACACATAAGAACAGAACACACCAGCAGAGTACATACCAGAACAGGCCAGAACAGACCAGAACAGATCAGAACAGACCAGGACAGAGCAGAACAGAACACATAAGAACAGAACACACCAGAACAGAGCATACCAGAACACACCAGAATAGATCAGAACAGACCAGAAAACATAACAACAGAACACATAAGAACAGAACATACCAGAGCAGGCCAGAACAGAGTATACCAGAATAGGCCATAACAGATCAGAACAGACAAGGACAGACCAGAACAGAACATACCAGAACAGGCCAGAACAGACCAGAACAGAACACCAAAGAACAGAACATACCAGAACAGGCCAGAACAGAGTATACCAGAATAGGCCAGAACAGATCAGAACAGACCAGGACAGACCAGAACAGAACACACCAGAACAGAACATACCAGAACAGGCCAGAACAGAACACATAAGAACAGAACATCCCAGAACAGGCCAGAACAGACCAGAACACATAAGAACAGAACACACCAGAATAGGCCAAAACAGATCAGAACAGAACAGAACAGACCAAGGCAGAGTATACCAGAATAGGCCAGAACAGATCAGAACAGAACACCCAGGAACAGACCAGGACAGGCCAGAACGGAACACATAAGAGCAGACCAGGACAGACCAGAAAAGAACACCTCAGAACAGACCAGGACAGACCAGAACAGAACACCTAAGAACAGACCAGGACAGAGCAGAACAGAACAGACCAGGACAGAGCAGAACAGAACACACCAGAACAGAGCATACCAGAACAGACCAGAATAGACCAGAACAGAGTATACCAGAATATACCAGAACAGGCCAGGATAGACCAGACCAGATCAGAACAGACCAGGACAGACCAGAACAGAACACCTAAGAACAGACCAGGACAGAGCAGAACAGAACACACCAGAACAGAGCATACCAGAACACACCAGAATAGATCAGAACAGACCAGGACAGACCAGAACAGAACATACCAGAATAGGCAAGAGCAGACCAGAACAGAACACACCAGACCAGAATATACCAGAACAGGCCAGGATAGACCAGACCAGATCAGAACAGACCAGGACAGACCAGAACACATAAGAACAGAACACACCAGCAGAGTACATACCAGAACAGGCCAGAACAGACCAGAACAGATCAGAACAGACCAGGACAGAGCAGAACAGAACACATAAGAACAGAACACACCAGAACAGAGCATACCAGAACACACCAGAATAGATCAGAACAGACCAGGACAGACCAGAATACATAAGAACAGAACACACCAGCACAGAACATACCAGAACAGGCCAGGATAGACCAGACCAGATCAGAACAGACCAGGACAGAGCAGAACAGAACACCTAAGAACAGACCAGGACAGAGCAGAACAGAACACACCAGAACAGAGCATACCAGAATAGGCCAGAACAGATCAGAACAGACCAGAACAGACCAGAACAGACCAGGACAGACCAGAACAGAACACCCAAGAACAGACCGGAACAGAACACCCAGGAACAGACCAGGACAGGCCAGAACAGAACACATAAGAACAGAACAGACCAGGACAGACCAGAACAGAACACCTAAGAGCAGAACATACCAGAATCGGCCAGAACAGAACATACCAGAACAGGCCAGAACAGACCAGAACAGACGAAGACAGAGTATACCAGAATAGGCCAGAACAGATCAGAACAGACCAGAACAGACCAGAACAGACTAGGACAGACCAGAACAGACCAGAACAGACCAGAACAGACCAGAACAGAGTATACCAGAATAGGCCAAAACACATCAGAACAGAACAGAACAGACCAAGACAGAGTATACCAGAATAGGCCAGAACAGATCAGAACAGACCAGAACAGACCAGAACAGAACACCCAGGAACAGACCAGGACAAGCCAGAACGGAACACATAAGAACAGACCAGGACAGACCCGAACAGAACACCTAAGAACAGAACATACCAGAACAGGCCAGAACAGACTAGAACAGACCAAGACAGAGTATACCAGAATAGGCCAGAACACATCGGAACAGAACAGACCAGAACAGACCAGAACAGACCAGAACAGACCAGAACAGACCAGAACAGAGCAGAACAGAACACCTAAGAACAGACCAGAACAGAGCAGAACAGAACACACCAGAACAGACCAGAACAGAACAGACCAGGACAGACCAGAACAGAACACCCAAGAACAGACCGGAACAGAACACACCAGACCAGAATATACCAGAACAGGCCAGGATAGACCAGACCAGATCAGAACAGACCAGGACAGACCAGAACACACCAGCACAGAACATACCAGAACAGGCCAGAACACACCAGAATAGACCAGAACAGAGTATACCAGAATAGGCCAAAACAGATCAGAACAGAACAGAACAGAACAGACCAGAACAGAACACCCAAGAACAGACCAGGACAAACCAGAACAGAACACACCAGACCAGAATATACCAGAACAGGCCAGGATAGACCAGACCAGATCAGAACAGACCAGGACAGACCAGAACACATAAGAACAGAACACACCAGCACAGAACATACCAGAACAGGCCAGAACAGACCAGAACAGACCAAAACACATAAGAACAGAACACACCAGCAGAGTACATACCAGAACAGGCCAGAACAGACCAGAACAGATCAGAACAGACCAGGACAGAGCAGAACAGAACACATAAGAACAGAACACACCAGAACAGAGCATACCAGAACACACCAGAATAGATAAGAACAGACCACCAGGACAGACCATAACAGAACACCTAAGAACAGAAAATTCCAGAATAGGCAAGAACAGATCAGAACAGCTCAGGACAGACCGGAACAGAACACACCAGACCAGAATATACCAGAACAGGCCAGGATAGACCAGACCAGATCAGAACAGACCAGGACAGACCAGAACACATAAGAACAGAACACACCAGCACAGAACATACCAGAACAGGCCAGGATAGACCAGACCAGATCAGAACAGACCAGGACTGACCAGAACAGAACACCTAAGAACAGACCAGGACAGAGCAGAACAGAACACACCAGAACAGAGCATACCAGAACAGGCCAGAACAGACCAGAACAGACCAGAACACATAAGAACAGAACACACCAGCAGAGTACATACCAGAACAGGCCAGAACAGACCAGAA
This sequence comes from Ectemnius cavifrons, assembly GCA_964023945.1. Classification (NCBI taxonomy): domain Eukaryota; kingdom Metazoa; phylum Arthropoda; class Insecta; order Hymenoptera; family Crabronidae; genus Ectemnius; species Ectemnius cavifrons. The sequence continues at coordinate 824,922 of OZ030384.1, read as the reverse complement.
CAGATCAGAACAGATCAGAACAGACCAGGACAGAGCAGAACAGAACACATAAGAACAGAACACACCAGAACAGAGCATACCAGAACACACCAGAATAGATCAGAACAGACCAGGACAGACCAGAATACATAAGAACAGAACACACCAGCACAGAACATACCAGAACAGGCCAGAACAGACTAGAACAGACCAAGACAGAGTATACCAGAATAGGCCAGAACACATCGGAACAGAACAGACCAGAACAGACCAGAACAGACCAGAACAGACCAGAACAGAAAAGAACAGAGTATACCAGAATAGGCCAAAACACATCAGAACAGAACAGACCAGAACAGACCAGAACAGACCAGAACAGACCAGAACAGAGCAGAACAGAACACCTAAGAACAGACCAGAACAGAGCAGAACAGAACACACCAGAACAGACCAGAACAGAACAGACCAGGACAGACCAGAACAGAACACCCAAGAACAGACCGGAACAGAACACACCAGACCAGAATATACCAGAACAGGCCAGGATAGACCAGACCAGATCAGAACAGACCAGGACAGACCAGAACACACCAGCACAGAACATACCAGAACAGGCCAGAACACACCAGAATAGACCAGAACAGAGTATACCAGAATAGGCCAAAACAGATCAGAACAGAACAGAACAGAACAGACCAGAACAGAACACCCAAGAACAGACCAGGACAAACCAGAACAGAACACACCAGACCAGAATATACCAGAACAGGCCAGGATAGACCAGACCAGATCAGAACAGACCAGGACAGACCAGAACACATAAGAACAGAACACACCAGCACAGAACATACCAGAACAGGCCAGAACAGACCAGAACAGACCAAAACACATAAGAACAGAACACACCAGCAGAGTACATACCAGAACAGGCCAGAACAGACCAGAACAGATCAGAACAGACCAGGACAGAGCAGAACAGAACACATAAGAACAGAACACACCAGAACAGAGCATACCAGAACACACCAGAATAGATAAGAACAGACCACCAGGACAGACCATAACAGAACACCTAAGAACAGAAAATTCCAGAATAGGCAAGAACAGATCAGAACAGCTCAGGACAGACCGGAACAGAACACACCAGACCAGAATATACCAGAACAGGCCAGGATAGACCAGACCAGATCAGAACAGACCAGGACAGACCAGAACACATAAGAACAGAACACACCAGCACAGAACATACCAGAACAGGCCAGGATAGACCAGACCAGATCAGAACAGACCAGGACTGACCAGAACAGAACACCTAAGAACAGACCAGGACAGAGCAGAACAGAACACACCAGAACAGAGCATACCAGAACAGGCCAGAACAGACCAGAACAGACCAGAACACATAAGAACAGAACACACCAGCAGAGTACATACCAGAACAGGCCAGAACAGACCAGAACAGATCAGAACAGATCAGAACAGACCAGGACAGAGCAGAACAGAACACATAAGAACAGAACACACCAGAACAGAGCATACCAGAACACACCAGAATAGATCAGAACAGACCAGGACAGACCAGAATACATAAGAACAGAACACACCAGCACAGAACATACCAGAACAGGCCAGAACAGACTAGAACAGACCAAGACAGAGTATACCAGAATAGGCCAGAACACATCGGAACAGAACAGACCAGAACAGACCAGAACAGACCAGAACAGACCAGAACAGAAAAGAACAGAGTATACCAGAATAGGCCAAAACACATCAGAACAGAACAGAACAGAACAGACCAGAACAGAGTATACCAGAATAGGCCAGAACAGATCAGAACAGACCAGAACAGACCAGAACAGACCAGGACAGACCAGAACAGAACACCCAAGAACAGACCGGAACAGAACACCCAGGAACAGACCAGGACAGAGCAGAACAGAACACACCAGAACAGAGCATACCAGAACAGACCAGAACAGAGTATACCAGAATAGGCCAGAACAGATCAGAACAGACCAGAACAGACCAGAACAGACCAGGACAGACCGGAACAGAACACCCAGGAACAGACCAGGACAGGCCAGAACAGAACACATAAGAACAGACCAGGACAGAGCAGAACAGAACACACCAGAACAGACCATACCAGAACAGACCAGAACAGAGTATACCAGAATAGGCCAGAACAGATCAGAACAGACCAGAACAGACCAGAACAGACCAGGAGAGACCAGAACAGAACACCCAAGAACAGACCGGAACAGAACACCCAGGAACAGACCAGGACAGACCAGAACAGAACACATAAGAACAGAACAGACCAGGACAGACCAGAACAGAACACCTAAGAGCAGAACATACCAGAATCGGCCAGAACAGAACATACCAGAACAGGCCAGAACAGACCAGAACAGACGAAGACAGAGTATACCAGAATAGGCCAGAACAGATCAGAACAGACCAGAACAGACCAGAACAGACTAGGACAGACCAGAACAGACCAGAACAGACCAGAACAGACCAGAACAGAGTATACCAGAATAGGCCAAAACACATCAGAACAGAACAGAACAGACCAAGACAGAGTATACCAGAATAGGCCAGAACAGATCAGAACAGACCAGAACAGACCAGAACAGACCAGAACAGAACACCCAGGAACAGACCAGGACAAGCCAGAACGGAACACATAAGAACAGACCAGGACAGACCCGAACAGAACACCTAAGAACAGAACATACCAGAACAGGCCAGAACAGACTAGAACAGACCAAGACAGAGTATACCAGAATAGGCCAGAACACATCGGAACAGAACAGACCAGAACAGACCAGAACAGACCAGAACAGACCAGAACAGAGTATACCAGAATAGGCCAAAACACATCAGAACAGAACAGAACAGAACAGACCAAGACAGAGTATACCAGAATAGGCCAGAACAGATCAGAACAGACCAGAACAGACCAGAACAGAACAGACCAGGACAGACCAGAACAGAACACCCAAGAACAGACCGGAACAGAACACACCAGACCAGAATATACCAGAACAGGCCAGGATAGACCAGACCAGATCAGAACAGACCAGGACAGACCAGAACACACCAGCACAGAACATACCAGAACAGGCCAGAACAGACCAGAATAGACCAGAACAGAGTATACCAGAATAGGCCAAAACAGATCAGAACAGAACAGAACAGACCAGAACAGAACACCCAAGAACAGACCAGGACAAACCAGAACAGAACACACCAGACCAGAATATACCAGAACAGGCCAGGATAGACCAGACCAGATCAGAACAGACCAGGACAGACCAGAACACATAAGAACAGAACACACCAGCACAGAACATACCAGAACAGGCCAGAACAGACCAGAACAGACCAAAACACATAAGAACAGAACACACCAGCAGAGTACATACCAGAACAGGCCAGAACAGACCAGAACAGATCAGAACAGACCAGGACAGAGCAGAACAGAACACATAAGAACAGAACACACCAGAACAGAGCATACCAGAACACACCAGAATAGATAAGAACAGAGCATACCAGAACAGGCCAGAAAAGACCAGAACAGACCAGAACACATAAGAACAGAACACACCAGCAGAGTACATACCAGAACACACCAGAATAGATCAGAACAGACCAGGACAGACCAGAACAGAACACCTAAGAACAGAACATACCAGAATAGGCAAGAGCAGAACAGAACAGAACAGACCAATACAGAGTATACCAGAATAGGCCAGAACAGATCAGAACAGATCAGAACAGACCAGAACAGAACAGACCAGGACAGACCAGAACAGAACACCCAAGAACAGACCAAGACACAGTATACCAGAATAGGCCAGAACAGATCAGAACAGATCAGGACAGAACAGAACAGAACAGAACAACTAAGAACAGAACATACCAGAACAGGCCAGAACAGACCAGACCAGAATAGGCCAGAGCAGACCAGACCAGAACACATAAGAACAGAACACACCAGCACAGAACATACCAGAACAGGCCAGAACAGACCAGAACAGACCAGAACACACAAGAACAGAACACACCAGAATAGGCCAAAACAGATCAGAACAGAACAGACCAAGGCAGAGTATACCAGAATAGGCCAGAACAGATCAGAACAGACCAAAACAGACCAGAACAGACTAGGACAGACCAGAACAGAACACCTAAGAACAGACCAGGACAGACCAGAACAGACCAGAACAGAACACCCAGGAACAGACCAGGACAGGCCAGAACGGAACACATAAGAACAGACCGGAACAGAACACCCAGGAACAGACAAGGACAGGCCAGAACAGAACACATAAGAACAGAACAGACCAGGACAGACCAGAACAGAACACCTAAGAGCAGAACACACTAGAACAGAACATACCAGAACACATAAGAACAGAACACACCAGCAGAGTACATACCAGAACACACCAGAATAGATCAGAACAGACCAGGACAGACCAGAACAGAACACCTAAGAACAGAACACACCAGAACAGAGCATACCAGAACACACCAGAATAGATCAGAACAGACCAGGACAGACCAGAATACATAAGAACAGAACACACCAGCACAGAACATACCAGAACAGGCCAGGATAGACCAGACCAGATCAGAACAGACCAGGACAGACCAGAACACATAAGAACAGAACACACCAGCAGAGTACATACCAGAACAGGCCAGAACAGACCAGAACAGATCAGAACAGACCAGGACAGAGCAGAACAGAACACATAAGAACAGAACACACCAGAACAGAGCATACCAGAACACACCAGAATAGATCAGAACAGACCAGGACAGACCAGAATACATAAGAACAGAACACACCAGCACAGAACATACCAGAACAGGCCAGGATAGACCAGACCAGATCAGAACAGACCAGGACAGACCAGAACGGAACACCTAAGAACAGACCAGGACAGAGCAGAACAGAACACACCAGAACAGAGCATACCAGAACAGACCAGAACAGAGTATACCAGAATAGGCCAGAACAGATCAGAACAGACCAGAACAGACCAGAACAGACCAGGACAGACCAGAACAGAACACCCAAGAACAGACCGGAACAGAACACCCAGGAACAGACCAGGACAGGCCAGAACAGAACACATAAGAACAGAACAGACCAGAACAGAACACCTAAGAACAGAACATACCAGAACAGGCCAGAACAGACCAGACCCGAATAGGCCAGAGCAGACCAGATCAGAACACATAAGAACAGAACACACCAGCATAGAACATACCAGAACAGGCCAGAACAGACCAGAGCAGAACACCTAAGAACAAAACACACTAGAACAGAACATACCAGAACAGGCCAGGATAGACCAGACCAGATCAGAACAGACCAGAACACATAAGAACAGAACATACCATAACAGGCCAGAACAGACCAGAGCAGATCAGAACAGACCAGGACAGACCAGAACAGAACACCTAAGAACAACACACACTAGAACAGAACATACCAGAACAGGCCATGATAGACCAGACCAGAACAGAACAGACCAGAACACATAACAACTGAACACATAAGAACAGACCACACCAGCACAGAACATACCAGAACAGGCCAGGATAGACCAGACCAGATCATAACAGGCCAGAACACATAAGAACAGAACATACCAGAGCAGGCCAGAACAGAGTATACCAGAATAGGCCATAACAGATCAGAACAGACAAGGACAGACCAGAACAGAACACACCAGAACAGAACATACCAGAACAGGCCAGAACAGAACACATAAGAACAGAACATCCCAGAACAGGCCAGAACAGACCAGAACACATAAGAACAGAACACACCAGAATAGGCCAAAACAGATCAGAACAGAACAGAACAGACCAAGGCAGAGTATACCAGAATAGGCCAGAACAGATCAGAACAGAACACCCAGGAACAGACCAGGACAGGCCAGAACGGAACACATAAGAGCAGACCAGGACAGACCAGAACAGAACACCTCAGAACAGACCAGAACAGAACACCTAAGAACTGACCAGGACAGACCAGAACAGAACAACTAAGAACAGAACATACCAGAACAGGCCAGGATAGACCAGACCAGATCAGAACAGACCAGGACAGAGTATACCAGAATAGGCCAGAACAGATCAGATCAGACCAGAACAGACCAGAACAGACTAGGACAGACCAGAACAGAACCCCCAAGAACAGTCCAGAACAGAACACCCAGGAAAAGACCAGGACAGGCCAGAACGGAACACATAAGAGCAGACCAGGACAGACCAGAAAAGAACACCTCAGAACAGACCAGGACAGACCAGAACAGAACACCTAAGAACTGACCAGGACAGACCAGAACAGACCAGAACAGACCAGAACAGACCAGAACAAACCAGAACAGAGTATACCAGAATAGGCCAAAACAGATCAGAACAGACCAGGACAGATCAGAACAGAACAACTAAGAACAGAACACACCAGACCAGAATATACCAGAACAGGCCAGGATAGACCAGACCAGATCAGAACAGACCAGGACAGACCAGAACACATAAGAACAGAACACACCAGCACAGAACATACCAGAACAGGCCAGAACAGACCAGAACAGACCAGGACAGACCAGAACACATAAGAACAGAACAGGACACACCAGAACAGAACACCTAAGAACAGACCAGGACAAAGCAGAACAGAACAGACCAGGACAGAGCAGAACAGAACACAACAGAACAGAGCATACCAGAATAGGCAAGAACAGATCAGAACAGCTCAGGACAGACCAGAACAGAACACACCAGACCAGAATATACCAGAACAGGCCAGGATAGACCAGACCAGATCAGAACAGACCAGGACAGACCAGAACACATAAGAACAGAACACACCAGCAGAGTACATACCAGAACAGGCCAGAACAGACCAGAACAGATCAGAACAGACCAGGACAGAGCAGAACAGAACACATAAGAACAGAACACACCAGAACAGAGCATACCAGAACACACCAGAATAGATCAGAACAGACCAGGACAGACCAGAATACATAAGAACAGAACACACCAGCACAGAACATACCAGAACAGGCCAGGATAGACCAGACCAGATCAGAACAGACCAGAACAGACCAGAACAGACCAGAACAGACCAGGACAGACCAGAACAGAACACCCAAGAACAGACCGGAACAGAACACCCAGGAACAGACCAGGACAGGCCAGAACAGAACACATAAGAACAGAACAGACCAGAACAGAACACCTAAGAACAGAACATACCAGAACAGGCCAGAACAGACCAGACCCGAATAGGCCAGAGCAGACCAGACCAGAACACATAAGAACAGAACACACCAGCATAGAACATACCACAACAGGCCAGAACAGACCAGAGCAGATCAGAACAGACCAGGACAGACCAGAACAGAACACCTAAGAACAAAACACACTAGAACAGAACATACCAGAACAGGCCAGGATAGACCAGACCAGATCAGAACAGACCAGAACACATAAGAACAGAACATACCATAACAGGCCAGAACAGACCAGAGCAGATCAGAACAGACCAGGACAGACCAGAACAGAACACCTAAGAACAACACACACTAGAACAGAACATACCAGAACAGGCCATGATAGACCAGACCAGAACAGAACAGACCAGAACACATAACAACTGAACACATAAGAACAGACCACACCAGCACAGAACATACCAGAACAGAACACCCAAGAACAGACCAGGACAAACCAGAACAGAACACACCAGACCAGAATATACCAGAACAGGCCAGGATAGACCAGACCAGATCAGAACAGACCAGGACAGACCAGAACACATAAGAACAGAACACACCAGCACAGAACATACCAGAACAGGCCAGGATAGACCAGACCAGATCAGAACAGACGAGGACTGACCAGAACAGAACACCTAAGAACAGACCAGGACAGAGCAGAACAGAACACACCAGAACAGAGCATAGCAGAACAGGCCAGAACAGACCAGACCAGAATAGGCCAGAGCAGACCAGACCAGAACACATAAGAACAGAACACACCAGCACAGAACATATCAGAACAGGCCAGAACAGACCAGAACAGACCAGAACACACAAGAACAGAACACACCAGAATAGGCCAAAACAGATCAGATCAGAACAGACCAACGCAGAGTATACCAGAATAGGCCAGAACAGATCAGAACAGACCAAAACAGACCAGAACAGACTAGGACAGACCAGAACAGAACACCTAAGAACAGACCAGGACAGACCAGAACAGACCAGAACAGAACACCCAGGAACAGACCAGGACAGGCCAGAACGGAACACATAAGAACAGACCAGGACAGAGCAGAACAGAACACACCAGAACAGAGCATAGCAGAACAGGCCAGAACAGACCAGAACAGACCAGAACAGACCAGAACACATAAGAACAGAACACACCAGCAGAGTACATACCAGAACAGGCCAGAACAGACCAGAACAGATCAGAACAGATCAGAACAGACCAGGACAGAGCAGAACAGAACACATAAGAACAGAACATACCAGAACAGAGCATACCAGAACACACCAGAATAGATCACAACAGACCAGGACAGACCAGAATACATAAGAACAGAACACACCAGCACAGAACATACCAGAACAGGCCAGGATAGACCAGACCAGATCAGAACAGACCAGGACTGACCAGAACAGAACACCTAAGAACAGACCAGGACAGAGCAGAACAGAACACACCAGAACAGAGCATACCAGAACAGGCCAGAACAGACCAGAACAGACCAGAACACATAAGAACAGAACACACCAGCAGAGTACATACCAGAACAGGCCAGAGCAGACCAGAACAGATCAGAACAGATCAGAACAGACCAGGACAGAGCAGAACAGAACACATAAGAACAGAACATACCAGAACAGAGCATACCAGAACACACCAGAATAGATCACAACAGACCAGGACAGACCAGAATACATAAGAACAGAACACACCAGCACAGAACATACCAGAACAGGCCAGGATAGACCAGACCAGATCAGAACAGACCAGGACTGACCAGAACAGAACACCTAAGAACAGACCAGGACAGAGCAGAACAGAACACACCAGAACAGAGCATAGCAGAACAGGCCAGAACAGACCAGAACAGACCAGAACACACAAGAACAGAACACACCAGAATAGGCCAAAACAGATCAGATCAGAACAGACCAACGCAGAGTATACCAGAATAGGCCAGAACAGATCAGAACAGACCAAAACAGACCAGAACAGACTAGGACAGACCAGAACAGAACACCTAAGAACAGACCAGGACAGACCAGAACAGACCAGAACAGAACACCCAGGAACAGACCAGGACAGGCCAGAACGGAACACATAAGAACAGACCAGGACAGAGCAGAACAGAACACACCAGAACAGAGCATACCAGAACAGACCAGAACAGACCAGAACAGAACACCCAAGAACAGACAGGAACAGAACACCCAGGAACAGACCAGGACAGGCCAGAACAGAACACATAAGAACAGAACAGACCAGGACAGACCAGAACAGAACACCTAAGAGCAGAACATACCAGAACAGGCCAGAACAGACCAGAACAGACCAGAACACATAAGAACAGAACACACCAGCAGAGTACATACCAGAACAGGCCAGAACAGACCAGGACAGACCAGAACAGAACACCCAAGAACAGACCGGAACAGAACACCCAGGAACAGACCAGGACAGGCCAGAACAGAACACATAAGAACAGAACAGACCAGGACAGAGCAGAACAGAACACATAAGAACAGAACACACCAGAACAGAGCATACCAGAACAGGCCAGAAAAGACCAGAACAGACCAGAACACATAAGAACAGAACACACCAGCAGAGTACATACCAGAACACACCAGAATAGATCAGAACAGACCAGGACAGACCAGAACAGAACACCTAAGAACAGAACATACCAGAATAGGCAAGAGCAGAACAGAACAGAACAGACCAAGACAGAGTATACCAGAATAGGCCAGAACAGATCAGAACAGACCAGAACAGACCAGAACAGAACACCCAGGAACAGACCAGGACAAGCCAGAACGGAACACATAAGAACAGACCAGGACAGACCCGAGCAGAACACCTAAGAACAGAACATACCAGAACAGGCCAGAACAGACTAGAACAGACCAAGACAGAGTATACCAGAATAGGCCAGAACACATCGGAACAGAACAGACCAGAACAGACCAGAACAGACCAGAACAGACCAGAACAGACCAGAACAGACCAGAACAGAGTATACCAGAATAGGCCAAAACACATCAGAACAGAACAGAACAGAACAGACCAAGACAGAGTAAACCAGAATAGGCCAGAACAGATCAGAACAGACCAGAACAGACCAGAACAGAACAGACCAGGACAGACCAGAACAGAACACCCAAGAACAGACCGGAACAGAACACACCAGACCAGAATATACCAGAACAGGCCAGGATAGACCAGACCAGATCAGAACAGACCAGGACAGACCAGAACACACCAGCACAGAACATACCAGAACAGGCCAGAACAGACCAGAATAGACCAGAACAGAGTATACCAGAATAGGCCAAAACAGATCAGAACAGAACAGAACAGAACAGACCAGAACAGAACACCCAAGAACAGACCAGGACAAACCAGAACAGAACACACCAGACCAGAATATACCAGAACAGGCCAGGATAGACCAGACCAGATCAGAACAGACCAGGACAGACCAGAACACATAAGAACAGAACACACCAGCACAGAACATACCAGAACAGGCCAGAACAGACCAGAACAGACCAAAACACATAAGAACAGAACACACCAGCAGAGTACATACCAGAACAGGCCAGAACAGACCAGAACAGACCAGAACAGATCAGAACAGACCAGGACAGAGCAGAACAGAACACATAAGAACAGAACACACCAGAACAGAGCATACCAGAACACACCAGAATAGATAAGAACAGACCACCAGGACAGACCATAACAGAACACCTAAGAACAGAAAATTCCAGAATAGGCAAGAACAGATCAGAACAGCTCAGGACAGACCAGGACAGAGCAGAACAGAACACATAAGAACAGAACACACCAGAACAGAGCATACCAGAACACACCAGAATAGATCACAACAGACCAGGACAGACCAGAATACATAAGAACAGAACACACCAGCACAGAACATACCAGAACAGGCCAGGATAGACCAGACCAGATCAGAACAGACCAGGACTGACCAGAACAGAACACCTAAGAACAGACCAGGACAGAGCAGAACAGAACACACCAGAACAGAGCATAGCAGAACAGACCAGAACAGAGTATACCAGAATAGGCCAGAACAGATCAGAACAGACCAGAACAGACCAGAACAGACCAGAACAGAACACCCAAGAACAGACAGGAACAGAACACCCAGGAACAGACCAGGACAGGCCAGAACAGAACACATAAGAACAGAACACACCAGCAGAGTACATACCAGAACACACCAGAATAGATCAGAACAGACCAGGACAGACCAGAACAGAACACCTAAGAACAGAACATACCAGAATAGGCAAGAGCAGAACAGAACAGAACAGACCAAGACAGAGTATACCAGAATAGGCCAGAACAGATCAGAACAGACCAGAACAGACCAGAACAGAACAGACCAGGACAGACCAGAACAGAACACCCAAGAACAGACCAAGACACAGTATACCAGAATAGGCCAGAACAGATCAGAACAGATCAGGACAGAACAGAACAGAACAGAACAACTAAGAACAGAACATACCAGAACAGGCCAGAACAGACCAGACCAGAATAGGCCAGAGCAGACCAGACCAGAACACATAAGAACAGAACACACCAGCACAGAACATACCAGAACAGGCCAGAACAGACCAGAACAGACCAGAACACACAAGAACAGAACACACCAGAATAGGCCAAAACAGATCAGAACAGAACAGACCAACGCAGAGTATACCAGAATAGGCCAGAACAGATCAGAACAGACCAAAACAGACCAGAACAGACTAGGACAGACCAGAACAGAACACCTAAGAACAGACCAGGACAGACCAGAACAGACCAGAACAGAACACCCAGGAACAGACCAGGACAGGCCAGAACGGAACACATAAGAACAGACCAGGACAGAGCAGAACAGAACACACCAGAACAGAGCATACCAGAACAGACCAGAACAGAGTATACCAGAATAGGCCAGAACAGATCAGAACAGACTAGAACAGACCAAGACAGAGTATACCAGAATAGGCCAGAACAGATCAGAACAGACCAGAACAGACCAGAACAGACTAGGACAGACCAGAACAGACCAGAACAGACCAGAACAGACCAGAACAGAGTATACCAGAATAGGCCAAAACACATCAGAACAGAACAGAACCGACCAAGACAGAGTATACCAGAATAGGCCAGAACAGATCAGAACAGACCAGAACAGACCAGAACAGAACACCCAGGAACAGACCAGGACAAGCCAGAACGGAACACATAAGAACAGACCAGGACAGACCCGAACAGAACACCTAAGAACAGAACATACCAGAACAGGCCAGAACAGACTAGAACAGACCAAGACAGAGTATACCAGAATAGGCCAGAACACATCGGAACAGAACAGACCAGAACACACCAGAACAGACCAGAACAGAGTATACCAGAATAGGCCAAAACACATCAGAACAGAACAGAACAGAACAGACCAAGACAGAGTATACCAGAATAGGCCAGAACAGATCAGAACAGACCAGAACAGACCAGAACAGAACAGACCAGGACAGACCAGAACAGAACACCCAAGAACAGACCGGAACAGAACACACCAGACCAGAATATACCAGAACAGGCCAGGATAGACCAGACCAGATCAGAACAGACCAGGACAGACCAGAACACACCAGCACAGAACATACCAGAACAGGCCAGAACAGACCAGAATAGACCAGAACAGACCAGAACACACCAGAATAGGCCAAAACAGATCAGAACAGAACACACCAGACCAGAATATACCAGAACAGGCCAGGATAGACCAGACCAGATCAGAACAGACCAGGACAGACCAGAACAGACCAGAACAGAACAGACCAGGACAGACCAGAACAGAACACCCAAGAACAGACCAAGACACAGTATACCAGAATAGGCCAGAACAGATCAGAACAGATCAGGACAGAACAGAACAGAACAGACCAGAACAGAACACCCAAGAACAGACCAGGACAAACCAGAACAGAACACACCAGACCAGAATATACCAGAACAGGCCAGGATAGACCAGACCAGATCAGAACAGACCAGGACAGACCAGAACACATAAGAACAGAACACACCAGCACAGAACATACCAGAACAGGCCAGAACAGACCAGAACAGACCAAAACACATAAGAACAGAACACACCAGCAGAGTACATACCAGAACACACCAGAATAGATCAGAACAGACCAGGACAGACCAGAACAGAACACCTAAGAACAGAACATACCAGAATAGGCAAGAGCAGAACAGAACAGAACAGACCAAGACAGAGTATACCAGAATAGGCCAGAACAGATCAGAACAGACCAGAACAGACCAGAACAGAACAGACCAGGACAGACCAGAACAGAACACCCAAGAACAGACCAAGACACAGTATACCAGAATAGGCCAGAACAGATCAGAACAGATCAGGACAGAGCAGAACAGAACACACCAGAACAGAGCATACCAGAACAGACCAGAATAGACCAGAACAGAGTATACCAGAATATACCAGAACAGGCCAGGATAGACCAGACCAGATCAGAACAGACCAGGACAGACCAGAACACATAAGAACAGAACACACCAGCAGAGTACATACCAGAACAGGCCAGAACAGACCAGAACAGATCAGAACAGAGCATACCAGAACACACCAGAATAGATCAGAACAGACCAGGACAGACCAGAACAGAACACCTAAGAACAGAACATACCAGAATAGGCAAGAGCAGACCAGAACAGAACACACCAGACCAGAATATACCAGAACAGGCCAGGATAGACCAGACCAGATCAGAACAGACCAGGACAGACCAGAACACATAAGAACAGAACACACCAGCAGAGTACATACCAGAACAGGCCAGAACAGACCAGAACAGATCAGAACAGACCAGGACAGAGCAGAACAGACCAGGACAGACCAGAACAGAACACCCAAGAACAGACCGGAACAGAACACCCAGGAACAGACCAGGACAGGCCAGAACAGAACACATAAGAACAGAACAGACCAGAACAGAACACCTAAGAACAGAACATACCAGAACAGGCCAGAACAGACCAGACCCGAATAGGCCAGAGCAGACCAGACCAGAACACATAAGAACAGAACACACCAGCATAGAACATACCACAACAGGCCAGAACAGACCAGAGCAGATCAGAACAGACCAGGACAGACCAGAACAGAACACCTAAGAACAAAACACACTAGAACAGAACATACCAGAACAGGCCAGGATAGACCAGACCAGATCAGAACAGACCAGAACACATAAGAACAGAACATACCATAACAGGCCAGAACAGACCAGAGCAGATCAGAACAGACCAGGACAGACCAGAACAGAACACCTAAGAACAACACACACTAGAACAGAACATACCAGAACAGGCCATGATAGACCAGACCAGAACACATAACAACTGAACACATAAGAACAGACCACACCAGCACAGAACATACCAGAACAGAACACCCAAGAACAGACCAGGACAAACCAGAACAGAACACACCAGACCAGAATATACCAGAACAGGCCAGGATAGACCAGACCAGATCAGAACAGACCAGGACAGACCAGAACACATAAGAACAGAACACACCAGCACAGAACATACCAGAACAGGCCAGGATAGACCAGACCAGATCAGAACAGACCAGGACTGACCAGAACAGAACACCTAAGAACAGACCAGGACAGAGCAGAACAGAACACACCAGAACAGAGCATAGCAGAACAGGCCAGAACAGACCAGACCAGAATAGGCCAGAGCAGACCAGACCAGAACACATAAGAACAGAACACACCAGCACAGAACATATCAGAACAGGCCAGAACAGACCAGAACAGACCAGAACACACAAGAACAGAACACACCAGAATAGGCCAAAACAGATCAGATCAGAACAGACCAACGCAGAGTATACCAGAATAGGCCAGAACAGATCAGAACAGACCAAAACAGACCAGAACAGACTAGGACAGACCAGAACAGAACACCTAAGAACAGACCAGGACAGACCAGAACAGACCAGAACAGAACACCCAGGAACAGACCAGGACAGGCCAGAACGGAACACATAAGAACAGACCAGGACAGAGCAGAACAGAACACACCAGAACAGAGCATAGCAGAACAGGCCAGAACAGACCAGAACAGACCAGAACAGACCAGAACACATAAGAACAGAACACACCAGCAGAGTACATACCAGAACAGGCCAGAACAGACCAGAACAGATCAGAACAGATCAGAACAGACCAGGACAGAGCAGAACAGAACACATAAGAACAGAACATACCAGAACAGAGCATACCAGAACACACCAGAATAGATCACAACAGACCAGGACAGACCAGAATACATAAGAACAGAACACACCAGCACAGAACATACCAGAACAGGCCAGGATAGACCAGACCAGATCAGAACAGACCAGGACTGACCAGAACAGAACACCTAAGAACAGACCAGGACAGAGCAGAACAGAACACACCAGAACAGAGCATACCAGAACAGGCCAGAACAGACCAGAACAGACCAGAACACATAAGAACAGAACACACCAGCAGAGTACATACCAGAACAGGCCAGAGCAGACCAGAACAGATCAGAACAGATCAGAACAGACCAGGACAGAGCAGAACAGAACACATAAGAACAGAACATACCAGAACAGAGCATACCAGAACACACCAGAATAGATCATAACAGACCAGGACAGACCAGAATACATAAGAACAGAACACACCAGCACAGAACATACCAGAACAGGCCAGGATAGACCAGACCAGATCACAACAGACCAGGACAGACCAGAATACATAAGAACAGAACACACCAGCACAGAACATACCAGAACAGGCCAGGATAGACCAGACCAGATCAGAACAGACCAGAACAGACCAGGACAGACCAGAACAGAACACCCAAGAACAGACCGGAACAGAACACACCAGACCAGAATATACCAGAACAGGCCAGGATAGACCAGACCAGATCAGAACAGACCAGGACAGACCAGAACACACCAGCACAGAACATACCAGAACAGGCCAGAACAGACCAGAATAGACCAGAACAGACCAGAACACACCAGAATAGGCCAAAACAGATCAGAACAGAACAGACCAAGGCAGAGTATACCAGAATAGGCCAGAACAGATCAGAACAGACCAAAACAGACCAGAACAGACTAGGACAGACCAGAACAGAACACCTAAGAACAGACCAGGACAGACCAGAACAGACCAGAACAGAACACCCAGGAACAGACCAGGACAAACCAGAACAGAACACACCAGACCAGAATATACCAGAACAGGCCAGGATAGACCAGACCAGATCAGAACAGACCAGGACAGACCAGAACAGACCAGAACAGAACAGACCAGGACAGACCAGAACAGAACACCCAAGAACAGACCAAGACACAGTATACCAGAATAGGCCAGAACAGATCAGAACAGATCAGGACAGAACAGAACAGAACAGACCAGAACAGAACACCCAAGAACAGACCAGGACAAACCAGAACAGAACACACCAGACCAGAATATACCAGAACAGGCCAGGATAGACCAGACCAGATCAGAACAGACCAGGACAGACCAGAACACATAAGAACAGAACACACCAGCACAGAACATACCAGAACAGGCCAGAACAGACCAGAACAGACCAAAACACATAAGAACAGAACACACCAGCAGAGTACATACCAGAACACACCAGAATAGATCAGAACAGACCAGGACAGACCAGAACAGAACACCTAAGAACAGAACATACCAGAATAGGCAAGAGCAGAACAGAACAGAACAGACCAAGACAGAGTATACCAGAATAGGCCAGAACAGATCAGAACAGACCAGAACAGACCAGAACAGAACAGACCAGGACAGACCAGAACAGAACACCCAAGAACAGACCAAGACACAGTATACCAGAATAGGCCAGAACAGATCAGAACAGATCAGGACAGAACAGAACAGAACAGAACAACTAAGAACAGAACATACCAGAACAGGCCAGAACAGACCAGAACAGACCAGAACACACCAGAATAGGCCAAAACAGATCAGAACAGAACAGACCAAGGCAGAGTATACCAGAATAGGCCAGAACAGATCAGAACAGACCAAAACAGACCAGAACAGACTAGGACAGACCAGAACAGAACACCTAAGAACAGACCAGGACAGACCAGAACAGACCAGAACAGAACACCCAGGAACAGACCAGGACAGGCCAGAACGGAACACATAAGAACAGACCAGGACAGAGCAGAACAGAACACACCAGAACAGAGCATACCAGAACACACCAGAATAGATCAGAACAGACCAGGACAGACCAGAATACATAAGAACAGAACACACCAGCACAGAACATACCAGAACAGGCCAGGATAGACCAGACCAGATCAGAACAGACCAGGACAGAGCAGAACAGAACACCTAAGAACAGACCAGGACAGAGCAGAACAGAACACACCAGCACAGAGCATACCAGAACAGACCAGAACAGAGTATACCAGAATAGGCCAGAACAGATCAGAACAGACCAGAACAGACCAGAACAGACCAGGACAGACCAGAACAGAACACCCAAGAACAGACCGGAACAGAACACCCAGGAACAGACCAGGACAGGCCAGAACAGAACACATAAGAACAGAACAGACCAGAACAGAACACCTAAGAACAGAACATACCAGAACAGGCCAGAACAGACCAGACCCGAATAGGCCAGAGCAGACCAGACCAGAACACATAAGAACAGAACACACCAGCATAGAACATACCAGAACAGGCCAGAACAGACCAGAGCAGATCAGAACAGACCAGGACAGACCAGAACAGAACACCTAAGAACAAAACACACTAGAACAGAACATACCAGAACAGGCCAGGATAGACCAGACCAGATCAGAACAGACCAGAACACATAAGAACAGAACATACCATAACAGGCCAGAACAGACCAGAGCAGATCAGAACAGACCAGGACAGACCAGAACAGAACACCTAAGAACAACACACACTAGAACAGAACATACCAGAACAGGCCATGATAGACCAGACCAGAACAGAACAGACCAGAACACATAACAACTGAACACATAAGAACAGACCACACCAGCACAGAACATACCAGAACAGGCCAGGATAGACCAGACCAGATCAGAACAGACCAGGACAGACCAGAACACATAAGAACAGAACACACCAGCACAGAACATACCAGAACAGGCCAGAACAGACCAGAACAGACCAGGACAGACCAGAACACATAAGAACAGAACAGGACACACCAGAACAGAACACCTAAGAACAGACCAGGACAAAGCAGAACAGAACAGACCAGGACAGAGCAGAACAGAACACAACAGAACAGAGCATACCAGAATAGGCAAGAACAGATCAGAACAGCTCAGGACAGACCAGAACGGAACACACCAGACCAGAATATACCAGAACAGGCCAGGATAGACCAGACCAGATCAGAACAGACCAGGACAGACCAGAACACATAAGAACAGAACACACCAGCAGAGTACATACCAGAACAGGCCAGAACAGACCAGAACAGATCAGAACAGACCAGGACAGAGCAGAACAGAACACATAAGAACAGAACACACCAGAACAGAGCATACCAGAACACACCAGAATAGATCAGAACAGACCAGAAAACATAACAACAGAACACATAAGAACAGAACATACCAGAGCAGGCCAGAACAGAGTATACCAGAATAGGCCATAACAGATCAGAACAGACAAGGACAGACCAGAACAGAACATACCAGAACAGGCCAGAACAGACCAGAACAGAACACCAAAGAACAGAACATACCAGAACAGGCCAGAACAGAGTATACCAGAATAGGCCAGAACAGATCAGAACAGACCAGGACAGACCAGAACAGAACACACCAGAACAGAACATACCAGAACAGGCCAGAACAGAACACATAAGAACAGAACATCCCAGAACAGGCCAGAACAGACCAGAACACATAAGAACAGAACACACCAGAATAGGCCAAAACAGATCAGAACAGAACAGAACAGACCAAGGCAGAGTATACCAGAATAGGCCAGAACAGATCAGAACAGAACACCCAGGAACAGACCAGGACAGGCCAGAACGGAACACATAAGAGCAGACCAGGACAGACCAGAAAAGAACACCTCAGAACAGACCAGGACAGACCAGAACAGAACACCTAAGAACAGACCAGGACAGAGCAGAACAGAACAGACCAGGACAGAGCAGAACAGAACACACCAGAACAGAGCATACCAGAACAGACCAGAATAGACCAGAACAGAGTATACCAGAATATACCAGAACAGGCCAGGATAGACCAGACCAGATCAGAACAGACCAGGACAGACCAGAACAGAACACCTAAGAACAGACCAGGACAGAGCAGAACAGAACACACCAGAACAGAGCATACCAGAACACACCAGAATAGATCGGAACAGACCAGGACAGACCAGAACAGAACATACCAGAATAGGCAAGAGCAGACCAGAACAGAACACACCAGACCAGAATATACCAGAACAGGCCAGGATAGACCAGACCAGATCAGAACAGACCAGGACAGACCAGAACACATAAGAACAGAACACACCAGCAGAGTACATACCAGAACAGGCCAGAACAGACCAGAACAGATCAGAACAGACCAGGACAGAGCAGAACAGAACACATAAGAACAGAACACACCAGAACAGAGCATACCAGAACACACCAGAATAGATCAGAACAGACCAGGACAGACCAGAATACATAAGAACAGAACACACCAGCACAGAACATACCAGAACAGGCCAGGATAGACCAGACCAGATCAGAACAGACCAGGACAGAGCAGAACAGAACACCTAAGAACAGACCAGGACAGAGCAGAACAGAACACACCAGAACAGAGCATACCAGAATAGGCCAGAACAGATCAGAACAGACCAGAACAGACCAGAACAGACCAGGACAGACCAGAACAGAACACCCAAGAACAGACCGGAACAGAACACCCAGGAACAGACCAGGACAGGCCAGAACAGAACACATAAGAACAGAACAGACCAGGACAGACCAGAACAGAACACCTAAGAGCAGAACATACCAGAATCGGCCAGAACAGAACATACCAGAACAGGCCAGAACAGACCAGAACAGACGAAGACAGAGTATACCAGAATAGGCCAGAACAGATCAGAACAGACCAGAACAGACCAGAACAGACTAGGACAGACCAGAACAGACCAGAACAGACCAGAACAGACCAGAACAGAGTATACCAGAATAGGCCAAAACACATCAGAACAGAACAGAACAGACCAAGACAGAGTATACCAGAATAGGCCAGAACAGATCAGAACAGACCAGAACAGACCAGAACAGAACACCCAGGAACAGACCAGGACAAGCCAGAACGGAACACATAAGAACAGACCAGGACAGACCCGAACAGAACACCTAAGAACAGAACATACCAGAACAGGCCAGAACAGACTAGAACAGACCAAGACAGAGTATACCAGAATAGGCCAGAACACATCGGAACAGAACAGACCAGAACAGACCAGGACAGACCAGAACAGACCAGAACAGACCAGAACAGAGCAGAACAGAACACCTAAGAACAGACCAGAACAGAGCAGAACAGAACACACCAGAACAGACCAGAACAGAACAGACCAGGACAGACCAGAACAGAACACCCAAGAACAGACCGGAACAGAACACACCAGACCAGAATATACCAGAACAGGCCAGGATAGACCAGACCAGATCAGAACAGACCAGGACAGACCAGAACACACCAGCACAGAACATACCAGAACAGGCCAGAACACACCAGAATAGACCAGAACAGAGTATACCAGAATAGGCCAAAACAGATCAGAACAGAACAGAACAGAACAGACCAGAACAGAACACCCAAGAACAGACCAGGACAAACCAGAACAGAACACACCAGACCAGAATATACCAGAACAGGCCAGGATAGACCAGACCAGATCAGAACAGACCAGGACAGACCAGAACACATAAGAACAGAACACACCAGCACAGAACATACCAGAACAGGCCAGAACAGACCAGAACAGACCAAAACACATAAGAACAGAACACACCAGCAGAGTACATACCAGAACAGGCCAGAACAGACCAGAACAGATCAGAACAGACCAGGACAGAGCAGAACAGAACACATAAGAACAGAACACACCAGAACAGAGCATACCAGAACACACCAGAATAGATAAGAACAGACCACCAGGACAGACCATAACAGAACACCTAAGAACAGAAAATTCCAGAATAGGCAAGAACAGATCAGAACAGCTCAGGACAGACCGGAACAGAACACACCAGACCAGAATATACCAGAACAGGCCAGGATAGACCAGACCAGATCAGAACAGACCAGGACAGACCAGAACACATAAGAACAGAACACACCAGCACAGAACATACCAGAACAGGCCAGGATAGACCAGACCAGATCAGAACAGACCAGAACAGACCAGAACACATAAGAACAGAACACACCAGCAGAGTACATACCAGAACAGGCCAGAACAGACCAGAACAGATCAGAACAGATCAGAACAGACCAGGACAGAGCAGAACAGAACACATAAGAACAGAACACACCAGAACAGAGCATACCAGAACACACCAGAATAGATCAGAACAGACCAGGACAGACCAGAATACATAAGAACAGAACACACCAGCACAGAACATACCAGAACAGGCCAGAACAGACTAGAACAGACCAAGACAGAGTATACCAGAATAGGCCAGAACACATCGGAACAGAACAGACCAGAACAGACCAGAACAGACCAGAACAGACCAGAACAGAAAAGAACAGAGTATACCAGAATAGGCCAAAACACATCAGAACAGAACAGAACAGAACAGACCAGAACAGAGTATACCAGAATAGGCCAGAACAGATCAGAACAGACCAGAACAGACCAGAACAGACCAGGACAGACCAGAACAGAACACCCAAGAACAGACCGGAACAGAACACCCAGGAACAGACCAGGACAGAGCAGAACAGAACACACCAGAACAGAGCATACCAGAACAGACCAGAACAGAGTATACCAGAATAGGCCAGAACAGATCAGAACAGACCAGAACAGACCAGAACAGACCAGGACAGACCGGAACAGAACACCCAGGAACAGACCAGGACAGGCCAGAACAGAACACATAAGAACAGACCAGGACAGAGCAGAACAGAACACACCAGAACAGACCATACCAGAACAGACCAGAACAGAGTATACCAGAATAGGCCAGAACAGATCAGAACAGACCAGAACAGACCAGAACAGACCAGGAGAGACCAGAACAGAACACCCAAGAACAGACCGGAACAGAACACCCAGGAACAGACCAGGACAGACCAGAACAGAACACATAAGAACAGAACAGACCAGGACAGACCAGAACAGAACACCTAAGAGCAGAACATACCAGAATCGGCCAGAACAGAACATACCAGAACAGGCCAGAACAGACCAGAACAGACGAAGACAGAGTATACCAGAATAGGCCAGAACAGATCAGAACAGACCAGAACAGACCAGAACAGACTAGGACAGACCAGAACAGACCAGAACAGACCAGAACAGACCAGAACAGAGTATACCAGAATAGGCCAAAACACATCAGAACAGAACAGAACAGACCAAGACAGAGTATACCAGAATAGGCCAGAACAGATCAGAACAGACCAGAACAGACCAGAACAGAACACCCAGGAACAGACCAGGACAAGCCAGAACGGAACACATAAGAACAGACCAGGACAGACCCGAACAGAACACCTAAGAACAGAACATACCAGAACAGGCCAGAACAGACTAGAACAGACCAAGACAGAGTATACCAGAATAGGCCAGAACACATCGGACCAGAACAGACCAGAACAGACCAGAACAGACCAGAACAGACCAGAACAGAGTATACCAGAATAGGCCAAAACACATCAGAACAGAACAGAACAGAACAGACCAAGACAGAGTATACCAGAATAGGCCAGAACAGATCAGAACAGACCAGAACAGACCAGAACAGAACAGACCAGGACAGACCAGAACAGAACACCCAAGAACAGACCGGAACAGAACACACCAGACCAGAATATACCAGAACAGGCCAGGATAGACCAGACCAGATCAGAACAGACCAGGACAGACCAGAACACACCAGCACAGAACATACCAGAACAGGCCAGAACAGACCAGAATAGACCAGAACAGAGTATACCAGAATAGGCCAAAACAGATCAGAACAGAACAGAACAGACCAGAACAGAACACCCAAGAACAGACCGGAACAGAACACACCAGACCAGAATATACCAGAACAGGCCAGGATAGACCAGACCAGATCAGAACAGACCAGGACAGACCAGAACACATAAGAACAGAACACACCAGCACAGAACATACCAGAACAGGCCAGAACAGACCAGAACAGACCAAAACACATAAGAACAGAACACACCAGCAGAGTACATACCAGAACAGGCCAGAACAGACCAGAACAGATCAGAACAGACCAGGACAGAGCAGAACAGAACACATAAGAACAGAACACACCAGAACAGAGCATACCAGAACACACCAGAATAGATAAGAACAGAGCATACCAGAACAGGCCAGAAAAGACCAGAACAGACCAGAACACATAAGAACAGAACACACCAGCAGAGTACATACCAGAACACACCAGAATAGATCAGAACAGACCAGAACACACAAGAACAGAACACACCAGAATAGGCCAAAACAGATCAGAACAGAACAGACCAAGGCAGAGTATACCAGAATAGGCCAGAACAGATCAGAACAGACCAAAACAGAGTATACCAGAATAGGCCAGAACAGATCAGAACAGATCAGAACAGACCAGAACAGAACAGACCAGGACAGACCAGAACAGAACACCCAAGAACAGACCAAGACACAGTATACCAGAATAGGCCAGAACAGATCAGAACAGATCAGGACAGAACAGAACAGAACAGAACAACTAAGAACAGAACATACCAGAACAGGCCAGAACAGACCAGACCAGAATAGGCCAGAGCAGACCAGACCAGAACACATAAGAACAGAACACACCAGCACAGAACATACCAGAACAGGCCAGAACAGACCAGAACAGACCAGAACACACAAGAACAGAACACACCAGAATAGGCCAAAACAGATCAGAACAGAACAGACCAAGGCAGAGTATACCAGAATAGGCCAGAACAGATCAGAACAGACCAAAACAGACCAGAACAGACTAGGACAGACCAGAACAGAACACCTAAGAACAGACCAGGACAGACCAGAACAGACCAGAACAGAACACCCAGGAACAGACCAGGACAGGCCAGAACGGAACACATAAGAACAGACCGGAACAGAACACCCAGGAACAGACAAGGACAGGCCAGAACAGAACACATAAGAACAGAACAGACCAGGACAGACCAGAACAGAACACCTAAGAGCAGAACACACTAGAACAGAACATACCAGAACACATAAGAACAGAACACACCAGCAGAGTACATACCAGAACACACCAGAATAGATCAGAACAGACCAGGACAGACCAGAACAGAACACCTAAGAACAGAACACACCAGAACAGAGCATACCAGAACACACCAGAATAGATCAGAACAGACCAGGACAGACCAGAATACATAAGAACAGAACACACCAGCACAGAACATACCAGAACAGGCCAGGATAGACCAGACCAGATCAGAACAGACCAGGACAGACCAGAACACATAAGAACAGAACACACCAGCAGAGTACATACCAGAACAGGCCAGAACAGACCAGAACAGATCAGAACAGACCAGGACAGAGCAGAACAGAACACATAAGAACAGAACACACCAGAACAGAGCATACCAGAACACACCAGAATAGATCAGAACAGACCAGGACAGACCAGAATACATAAGAACAGAACACACCAGCACAGAACATACCAGAACAGGCCAGGATAGACCAGACCAGATCAGAACAGACCAGGACAGACCAGAACAGAACACCTAAGAACAGACCAGGACAGAGCAGAACAGAACACACCAGAACAGAGCATACCAGAACAGACCAGAACAGAGTATACCAGAATAGGCCAGAACAGATCAGAACAGACCAGAACAGACCAGAACAGACCAGGACAGACCAGAACAGAACACCCAAGAACAGACCGGAACAGAACACCGAGGAACAGACCAGGACAGGCCAGAACAGAACACATAAGAACAGAACAGACCAGAACAGAACACCTAAGAGCAGAACATACCAGAATCGGCCAGAACAGACTAGAACAGACCAAGACAGAGTATACTAGAATAGGCCAGAACACATCAGACCAGAACAGACCAGAACAGACCAGAACAGACCAGAACAGAGTATACCAGAATAGGCCAAAACACATCAGAACAGAACAGAACAGACCAAGACAGAGTATACCAGAATAGGCCAGAACAGATCAGAACAGACCAAAACAGACCAGAACAGAACAGACCAGGACAGACCAGAACAGAACACCCAAGAACAGACCAAGACACAGTATACCAGAATAGGCCAGAACAGATCAGAACAGATCAGGACAGAACAGAACAGAACAGAACAACTAAAAACAGAACATACCAGAACAGGCCAGAACAGACCAGACCAGAATAGGCCAGAGCAGACCAGACCAGAACACATAAGAACAGAACACACCAGCACAGAACATACCAGAACAGGCCAGAACAGACCAGAACAGACCAGAACACACCAGAATAGGCCAAAACAGATCAGAACAGAACAAACCAAGGCAGAGTATAACAGAATAGGCCAGAACAGATCAGAACAGACCAAAACAGACCAGAACAGACTAGGACAGACCAGAACAGAACACCTAAGAACAGACCAGGACAGACCAGAACAGACCAGAACAGAACACCCAGGAACAGACCAGGACAGGCCAGAACGGAACACATAAGAACAGACCAGGACAGAGCAGAACAGAACACACCAGAACAGAGCATACCAGAACAGACCAGAACAGAGTATACCAGAATAGGCCAGAACAGATCAGAACAGACCAGAACAGACCAGAACAGACCAGGACAGACCAGAACAGAACACCCAAGAACAGACCGGAACAGAACACCCAGGAACAGACCAGGACAGGCCAGAACAGAACACATAAGAACAGAACAGACCAGGACAGACCAGAACAGAACACCTAAGAGCAGAACATACCAGAATCGGCCAGAACAGAACATACCAGAACAGGCCAGAACAGACCAGAACAGACGAAGACAGAGTATACCAGAATAGGCCAGAACAGATCAGAACAGACCAGAACAGACCAGAACAGACTAGGACAGACCAGAACAGACCAGAACAGACAAGAACAGACCAGAACAGACCAGAACAGACCAGAACAGAGTATACCAGAATAGGCCAGAACAGATCAGAACAGACCAGAACAGACCAGAACAGACCAGGACAGACCAGAACAGAACACATAAGAGCAGAACATACCAGAATCGGCCAGAACAGAACATACCAGAACAGGCCAGAACAGACCAGAACAGACCAAGACAGAGTATACCAGAATAGGCCAGAACAGATCAGAACAGACCAGGACAGACCAGAACAGAACAACTAAGAACAGAACATACCAGAACAGGCCAGAGCAGACCAGACCAGAATAGGCCAGAACAGATCGGAACAGACCAGGACAGACGAGAACAGAACACCTAAGAGCAGAACATACCAGAATCGGCCAGAACAGAACAGACCAGAACAGACCAGAACAGACTAGGACAGACCAGAACAGAACACCCAAGAACAGACCAGAACAGAACACCCAGGAACAGACCAGGACAGGCCAGAACGGAACACATAAGAACAGACCAGAACAGGCCAGAACAGACGAGAACAGATCAGAACAGACCAGGACAGACCAGAACGGAACACCTAAGAACAGACCAGGACAGAGCAGAACAGAACACACCAGAACAGAGCATACCAGAACAGACCAGAACAGAGTATACCAGAATAGGCCAGAACAGATCAGAACAGACCAGAACAGACCAGAACAGACCAGGACAGACCAGAACAGAACACCCAAGAACAGACCGGAACAGAACACCCAGGAACAGACCAGGACAGGCCAGAACAGAACACATAAGAACAGAACAGACCAGGACAGACCAGAATAGAACATCTAAGAGCAGAACATACCAGAATCGGCCAGAACAGAACATACCAGAACAGGCCAGAACAGACCAGAACAGACCAGAACAGACCAAGACAGAGTATACCAGAATAGGCCAGAACAGATCAGAACAGACCAGGACAGACCAGAACAGAACAACTAAGAACAGAACATACCAGAACAGGCCAGAGCAGACCAGACCAGAATAGGCCAGAACAGATCGGAACAGACCAGGACAGACCAGAACAAAACACATAAGAACAGAACACACCAGAACACAACACACCAGAACCGAGCATACCAGAACCGGCCAGAACAGACCAGAACAGACCAAGACAGAGTATACCAGAATAGGCCAGAACAGATCAGAACAGACCAGGACAGACCACAACACATAAGAACAGAACACACCAGCACAGAACATACCAGAACAGGCCAGAACAGACCAGAACAGACCAGAACACATAAGAACAGAACACACCAGCAGAGTACATACCAGAACAGGCCAGAACAGACGAGAACAGATCAGAACAGACCAGGACAGAGCAGAACAGAACACATAAGAACAGAACACACCAGAACAGAGCATACCAGAACAGGCCAGAACAGACCAGAACAGACCAGAACACATAAGAACAGAACACACCAGCAGAGTACATACCAGAACACACCAGAATAGATCAGAACAGACCAGGACAGACCAGAATACATAAGAACAGAACACACCAGCACAGAACATACCAGAACAGGCCAGGATAGACCAGACCAGATCAGAACAGACCAGGACAGACCAGAACAGAACACCTAAGAACAGACCAGGACAGAGCAGAACAGAACACACCAGAACAGAGCATACCAGAACAGACCAGAACAGAGTATACCAGAATAGGCCAGAACAGATCAGAACAGACCAGAACAGACCAGAACAGACCAGGACAGACCAGAACAGAACACCCAAGAACAGACCGGAACAGAACACCCAGTAACAGACCAGGACAGGCCAGAACAGAACACATAAGAACAGAACAGACCAGGACAGACCAGAACAGAACATCTAAGAGCAGAACATACCAGAATCGGCCAGAACAGAACATACCAGAACAGGCCAGACAGACCAGAACAGACCAGAACAGAGTATACCAGAATAGGCCAGAACAGATCAGAACAGACCAGGACAGACCAGAACAGAACAACTAAGAACAGAACATACCAGAACAGGCCAGAGCAGACCACACCAGAACAGACCAGAACAGAACAACTAAGAACAGAACATACCAGAACAGGCCAGAGCAGACCAGACCAGAATAGGCCAGAACAGATCGGAACAGACCAGAACAGACCAGAACAGACCAGAACAGAACACACCAGACCAGAATATTCCAGAACAGGCCAGGATAGACCAGACCAGATCAGAACAGACCAGGACAGACCAGAACAGAACACCTAAGAACAGACCAGGACAGAGCAGAACAGAACACACCAGAACAGAGCATACCAGAACAGACCAGAACAGACCAGAACAGACCAGAACAGACCAGAACAGAACACACCAGACCAGAATATTCCAGAACAGGCCAGGATAGACCAGACCAGATCAGAACAGACCAGGACAGACCAGAACAGAACACCTAAGAACAGACCAGGACAGAGCAGAACAGAACACACCAGAACAGAGCATACCAGAACAGACCAGAACAGAGTATACCAGAATAGGCCAGAACAGATCAGAACAGACCAGAACAGACCAGAACAGACCAGAACAGACCAGGACAGACCAGAACAGAACACCCAAGAACAGACCGGAACAGAACACCCAGGAACAGACCAGGACAGGCCAGAACAGAACACATAAGAACAGAACAGACCAGGACAGACCAGAACAGAACATCTAAGAGCAGAACATACCAGAATCGGCCAGAACAGAACATAGCAGAACAGGCCAGAACAGACCAGAACAGACCAAGACAGAGTATACCAGAATAGGCCAGAACAGATCAGAACAGACCAGGACAGACCAGAACAGAACAACTAAGAACAGAACATACCAGAACAGGCCAGGGCAGACCAGACCAGAATAGGCCAGAACAGATCGGAACAGACCAGGACAGACCAGAACAAAACACATAAGAACAGAACACACCAGAACAGACCAGAACAGACCAGAACAGACCAGAACAGACCAGAACAGACCAGAACAGACCAGAACAGACCAGAACAGACCAGAACAGAACACACCAGACCAGAATATTCCAGAACAGGCCAGAACAGACCAGAACAGACCAGAACACATAAGAACAGAACACACCAGAACAGAGCATACCAGAACAGACCAGAACAGACCAGAACAGACCAGAACAGACCAGAACAGAACACACCAGACCAGAATATTCCAGAACAGGCCAGGATAGACCAGACCAGATCAGAACAGACCAGGACAGACCAGAACAGAACACCTAAGAACAGACCAGGACAGAGCAGAACAGAACACACCAGAACAGAGCATACCAGAACAGACCAGAACAGAGTATACCAGAATAGGCCAGAACAGATCAGAACAGACCAGAACAGACCAGAACAGACCAGAACAGACCAGGACAGACCAGAACAGAACACCCAAGAACAGACCGGAACAGAACACCCAGGAACAGACCAGGACAGGCCAGAACAGAACACATAAGAACAGAACAGACCAGGACAGACCAGAACAGAACATCTAAGAGCAGAACATACCAGAATCGGCCAGAACAGAACATAGCAGAACAGGCCAGAACAGACCAGAACAGACCAAGACAGAGTATACCAGAATAGGCCAGAACAGATCAGAACAGACCAGGACAGACCAGAACAGAACAACTAAGAACAGAACATACCAGAACAGGCCAGGGCAGACCAGACCAGAATAGGCCAGAACAGATCGGAACAGACCAGGACAGACCAGAACAAAACACATAAGAACAGAACACACCAGAACAGACCAGAACAGACCAGAACAGACCAGAACAGACCAGAACAGACCAGAACAGACCAGAACAGACCAGAACAGACCAGAACAGAACACACCAGACCAGAATATTCCAGAACAGGCCAGAACAGACCAGAACAGACCAGAACACATAAGAACAGAACACACCAGCAGAGTACATACCAGAACACACCAGAATAGATCAGAACAGACCAGGACAGACCAGAATACATAAGAACAGAACACACCAGCACACAACATACCAGAACAGGCCAGGATAGACCAGACCAGATCAGAACAGACCAGGACAGACCAGAACAGAACACCTAAGAACAGACCAGGACAGAGCAGAACAGAACACACCAGAACAGAGCATACCGGAACAGACCAGAACAGAGTATACCAAAATAGGCCAGAACAGATCAGAACAGACCAGGACAGACCAGAACAGACCAGAACACATAAGAACAGAACACACCAGCAGAGTACATACCAGAACAGGCCAGAACAGACGAGAACAGATCAGAACAGACCAGAACAGACCAGAACAGACCAGAACAGACCAGGACAGACCAGAACAGAACACCCCAGAACAGAGCATACCAGAACAGGCCAGAACAGACCAGAACAGACCAGAACACATAAGAACAGAACACACCAGCAGAGTACATACCAGAACACACCAGAATAGATCAGAACAGACCAGGACAGACCAGAATACATAAGAACAGAACACACCAGCACAGAACATACCAGAACAGGCCAGGATAGACCAGACCAGATCAGAACAGACCAGGACAGACCAGAACAGAACACCTAAGAACAGACCAGGACAGAGCAGAACAGAACACACCAGAACAGAGCATACCAGAACAGACCAGAACAGAGTATACCAGAATAGGCCAGAACAGATCAGAACAGACCAGAACAGACCAGAACAGACCAGAACAGACCAGAACAGACCAGAACAGACCAGGACAGACCAGAACAGAACACCCCAGAACAGACCGGAACAGAACACCCAGGAACAGACCAGGACAGGCCAGAACAGAACACATAAGAACAGAACAGACCAGGACAGACCAGAACAGAACATCTAAGAGCAGAACATACCAGAATCGGCCAGAACAGAACATACCAGAACAGGCCAGAACAGACCAGAACAGACCAAGACAGAGTATACCAGAATAGGCCAGAACAGATCAGAACAGACCAGGACAGACCAGAACAGAACAACTAAGAACAGAACGTACCAGAACAGGCCAGAGCAGACCAGACCAG
The DNA here is from genome assembly GCA_964023945.1 of Ectemnius cavifrons. Lineage (NCBI taxonomy): Eukaryota > Metazoa > Arthropoda > Insecta > Hymenoptera > Crabronidae > Ectemnius > Ectemnius cavifrons. Next base: position 793,061 of record OZ030384.1, on the reverse strand, counting down.
AATAGGCCAGAACAGATCGGAACAGACCAGAACAGACCAGGACAGAGCAGAACAGAACACATAAGAACAGAACACACCAGCAGAGTACATACCAGAACAGGCCAGAACAGACCAGAACAGATCAGAACAGAACACCTAAGAACAGAACATTCCAGAATAGGCAAGAACAGATCAGAACAGCTCAGGACAGACCAGAACAGAACACACCAGACCAGAATATACCAGAACAGGCCAGGATAGACCAGACCAGATCAGAACAGACCAGGACAGACCAGAACACATAAGAACAGAACACACCAGCACAGAACATACCAGAACAGGCCAGAACAGACCAGAACAGACCAGAACACATAAGAACAGAACACACCAGCAGAGTACATACCAGAACAGGCCAGAACAGAGTATACCAGAATAGGCCAGAACACATCAGAACAGACCAGAACAGACCAGAACAGAACACCTAAGAACAGAACACACCAGAACAGAGCATACCGGAACAGACCAGAACAGACCAGAATAGACCAGAACAGAGTATACCAGAATAGGCCAGAACAGATCAGAACAGACCAGGATAGACCAGAACAGAACATCTAAGAGCAGAACATACCAGAATCGGCCAGAACAGAACATACCAGATCAGGCCAGGACAGACGAGAACAGAACACCTAAGAACAGACCAGGACAGAGCAGAACAGAACACGCCAGAACAGAGCATACCAGAACAGACCAGAACAGACCAGAACAGACCAGAACAGACCAGAACAGAGTATACCAGAATAGGCCAGAACAGATCAGAACAGACCAGAACAGAACAACTAAGAACAGAACATACCAGAACAGGCCAGAGCAGACCAGACCAGAACAGACCAGAACAGAACAACTAAGAACAGAACATACCAGAACAGGCCAGAGCAGACCAGACCAGAATAGGCCAGAACAGATCGGAACAGGCCAGAACAGACCAGAACAGACCAGAACAGAGTATACCAGAATAGGCCAAAACACATCAGAACAGAACAGAACAGAACAGACCAAGACAGAGTATACCAGAATAGGCCAGAACAGATCAGAACAGAACAGACCAGAACAGAACAGAACAGAACAGAACAGACCAGGACAGACCAGAACAGAACACCCAAGAACAGACCGGAACAGAACACACCAGACCAGAATATACCAGAACAGGCCAGGATAGACCAGAACAGAACACCCAAGAACAGACCAGAACAGAACACCTAAGAACAGAACATACCAGAACAGGCCAGAACAGACTAGAACAGACCAAGACAGAGTATACCAGAATAGGCCAGAACACATCAGAACAGAACAAACCAGAACTGACCAGAACAGACCAGAACAGACCAGAACAGACCAGAACAGACCAGAACAGACCAGAACAGAGTATACCAGAATAGGCCAGAACAGATCAGAACAGAACAGACCAGAACAGAACAGAACAGAACAGACCAGGACAGACCAGAACAGAACACCCAAGAACAGACCGGAACAGAACACACCAGACCAGAATATACCAGAACAGGCCAGGATAGACCAGACCAGATCAGAACAGACCAGGACAGACCAGAACAGAACACCTAAGAACAGACCAGGACAGAGCAGAACAGAACACACGAGAACAGAGCATACCAGAACAGACCAGAACAGACCAGAACAGAACACACCAGACCAGAATATTCCAGAACAGGCCAGGATAGACCAGACCAGATCAGAACAGACCAGGACAGACCAAAACAGAACACCTAAGAACAGACCAGGACAGAGCAGAACAGAACACACCAGAACAGAGCATACCAGAACAGACCAGAACAGACCAGAACAGACCAGAACAGACCAGAACAGAGTATACCAGAACAGAGTATACCAGAATAGGCCAGAACAGATCAGAACAGACCAGAACAGACCAGAACAGAACAACTAAGAACAGAACATACCAGAACAGGCCAGAGCAGACCAGACCAGAACAGACCAGAACAGAACAACTAAGAACAGAACATACCAGAACAGGCCAGAGCAGACCAGACCAGAATAGGCCAGAACAGATCGGAACAGACCAGAACAGACCAGAACAGACCAGAACAGACCAGGACAGACCAGAACAGAACACATAAGAACAGAACACACCAGAACAGAATATACCAGAACAGGCCAGAAGAGAACACATAAGAACAGAATATATCAGAACAGACCAGATCAGAACAACTAAGAACAGACCTGGACAGACCAGACCAGATCAGAACAGACCAGGACAGACCAGAACAGAACACCTAAGAACAGACCAGGACAGAGCAGAACAGAACACACCAGAACAGAGCATACCAGAACAGACCAGAACAGAGTATACCAGAATAGGCCAGAACAGACCAGAACAGACCAGAACACATAAGAACAGAACACACCAGCAGAGTACATACCAGAACACACCAGAATAGGTCAGAACAGACCAGGACAGACCAGAATACATAAGAACAGAACACACCAGCACAGAACATACCAGAACAGGCCAGGATAGACCAGACCAGATCAGAACAGACCAGGACAGACCAGAACAGAACATCTAAGAGCAGAACATACCAGAATCGGCCAGAACAGAACATACCAGAACAGGCCAGAACAGACCAGAACAGACCAAGACAGAGTATACCAGAATAGGCCAGAACAGATCAGAACAGACCAGGACAGACCAGAACAGAACAACTAAGAACAGAACACACCAGAACAGAATATACCAGAACAGGCCAGAAGAGAACACATAAGAACAGAACATACCAGAACAGAACATACCAGAACAGGCCAGAACAGAGTATACCAGAATAGGCCAGAACACATCAGAACAGACCAGAACAGACCAGAACAGACTAGGACAGACCAGAACAGAACACCCAAGAACAGACCAGAACAGAACACCTAAGAACAGAACATACCAGAACAGGCCAGAACAGACTAGAACAGACCAAGACAGAGTATACCAGAATAGGCCAGAACACATCAGAACAGAACAGACCAGAACTGAACAGAACAGACCAGAACAGACCGGAACAGACCAGAACAGACCAGAACAGACCAGAACAGAGTATACCAGAATAGGCCAAAACACATCAGAACAGAACAGAACAGAACAGACCAAGACAGAGTATACCAGAATAGGCCAGAACAGATCAGAACAGAACAGACCAGAACAGAACAGAACAGAACAGACCAGGACAGACCAGAACAGAACACCCAAGAACAGACCGGAACAGAACACCCAAGAACAGACCAGAACAGAACACCTAAGAACAGAACACACCAGCAGAGTACATACCAGAACAGGCCAGAACAGGCCAGAACAGATCAGAACAGAACAGACCAGGACAGAGCAGAACAGAACACATAAGAACAGAACACACCAGAACAGAGCATACCAGAACAGGCCAGAACAGACCAGAACAGACCAGAACACTGTGACGAAGTGTCCTCTCCTAGCGAGCATAAGACCGGAAGGTTGATCATAAGCGCCGTTAGGGAATATAAAAACGTAGCCTCCAGGCAAGGTCGACAGTTAAGCTAATTTAAACCTTTGTTTCGCTCCTAATCCTATTTGATTTTCGCGTGAGCCGTTTAGGCACCATAGACCAGGGACGTCGCATCGCCACCTGCATCCTGGCACCTATCTTAAGTTTCGTCACCAGCAGCCACGAGACTTCGGCTCGACGTGGAGACTCCATTGCGGATGGTAGCAGCCTACGAAGGATTTCCCATGCAGTTTTGGCCACACCGCGGGAAATCTGGGCGGTTGGGAAGGCACATCCAGGAGGAAGGATTCATCGGCAGCGGTCGCTAGGATCTTCCGACAGCGCAGGGGCACGGCCCTGTTGCGGAGGCTCCCCGAGCCTTGGAGCCCGGACTGCGTTTGGTGACAATATCGGCCACGTCAGGGGTGCAGGGGGGAAATTAGAATTAGTCTATTAAAGTCCCGCGCGCGGAAGGAGCAAACACTCGTTGTGTTGATTCTGATAGTGTAGTTTCGTGATCCGTTGTGTTCCGCCAGACACCACGCCTCAAAACCATTTGGTAAGCGATCCACTTTTGGGACCAATCTATTTCGTTTCGACGTTTGGCCGGTCAGGGGATTGTCCTGGCCGAGTCGTGTTCACGTCTCGTCCTCGTGCTTCCATAGTAGAAAACCTGCTGCAGAGATTCCGCGAGAATCTGGTCGACCTTCCTGGAGGACTCCCGTCTTCACGACGAGTCATTCCGTCCACTAGCTTAAGTTCGCGTCGCGAGGTTCCCTTGTGAAGTTAGGACCACTGCTTATCCGTGAGTCTCGTCGTTCCGAGACCTTCTTACTGGTTAGTTCCGGCCACCGCAGGCCATAGAATTCCTTTCCGATCTGCTCCTCACGGGCGCCGTGTAACTCCCGTGAGCGAAGTCCGTTTTCCCGCCGTTATCGATTCACATCTAGTAATTGTAACACCGCAGACCTAACAATAAACCTCGGGTGCCTTATAAATTTGTCTGTCTTGGTTGCGTCTCCTGCCGAATCCACCGCTCTCCTCGATTCCGGCCTCTGAGCTGCCGCGGTAGTGAATCCGACTACGAATCCCCGGAAGTTGTCCGGCTAGTAGCCAGTCCAGTTAGAGTTACGTTGTACCGCGGGGTACCTGGCGCCCATCTTTTTAAGACTTCCGAATTCGTAGTCGAGGGTTAGGGTTAGTGCGCGTTCCGCCCTTCGGGCGATTCAATTCAGGCGTCTCGAAAGAGCGCTAACAAATCTAATTATCGTTTCGTAAATTCCGTTGAAATAGCATTATCACATTTTCCTGGGTAACTGGCTGCGGGTAGTTCTATCCCCGAGCAGCCCCAGGAAAATTCCTTACAAATTTGGCGCCCAACGTTAAAGGTAGAGCCAGGGCGGACCAAGACAGCATAAATTCAAGCTAGGAAATAGACTCCCAACCGTCGTTTCCCGTCCTGTGATTGTGTGATTTGTATGTAAAATTTTCGTGGGTTTGGTGGCGGAATTTATTGTATTATATTGTATCCATTGTATTGCGTAATCGCCCCAAACCAGCAGCGCACACATCACAGGAAGCTGCATTATTCTGGCCGGCAATTCCGGGACAGAAAAGAGTACAGGAAGTACCAATAGTAAGAGGCATTCACGTCACGCGTTTCGGGAAAGAGCGAATCTCGACGTGGTGGTAATTTAGTTTGGGGGACTGCTGCTGAAAGAACTAGAGTATAAAGAAGTAAAGCTTTCGAAACAAAATTTAACGTTCCGCGAATAAGGCAAAAGAAAGCCGCAACGGCAATTAGGAAAACAAAAACAAAAAAAATTTGATTACTGGGTCGGTTAGTCGGAAGACAATAGGGCACGCGACTATTGTCAGATTCAAGTAAACAGACCCCGAACCAAAGCAGTTTCGCGACCAGCGATCTAATTCGGGACACAACTAATAATAATACAAACAAAAGACAATGGCGGAGGAACAAGTGGGACGAATTAAAGACTTCACCTTAGAGGAATTATTGAACGAGCTGCGGAGGCGAGAATTGTCGGAGCAAGGTGGAACCCCGACAATGAGGGACAGATTGGCGAGACAAATCAATTTTGAAGCGGGTGAATCGAGCTCACCCGCAACACCCGCGACGTTGGTCCAATCGTCGTCGCGGAAAGTGACCATACAACCTCGGGAGACGGATTACGCGCTGCCGCGAATAGACCTCGCGGACGCGACGCCGGACGGTACCGAAATCGACACGCCCTACTTAAGGGCAGAAGAACATGTGTCGCCGGACTCCCCAGGTCACCACTTCGTGGAGTCCATTTATGTACCGGTTCTTCAACCGCGGACATCACCGCCCATCCGCGATTCGGTCGTCTCCCCGGAAATTCCGCAACCGACGGTTTCGCAACCACCGTCGCCAACGCCGCCTTCGCGACCGGGACCGTCTTACGTACCGAGGGTCCAGCCTACAACCACGCGAACGCACACGAACCCGCAGTACGTTTTCGACGTACTGCGGAGACTAGGCATCCGGTACGGGGGCAAACCGGAAGAGGATCCGGAAGAATTCCTGCTCCGGATAGCAGCGTGCCGCGACACGTACTACCTGCCGGATCCACATGTACTGCTAAACCTACCATCATTTTTGGAGGGATTGGCATTGCAGTGGTTCCGTGCAAATAGGCCCTTATGGCATACGTACGACGAGTTCGCGTCGGCAATGCGGGAGCATTTTGTGGACCCAAATATCCAGCAGGAACTTCGACGTACCGCGTATTATCGGTTTCAAGGGGAAGACGAAGGGGTCAGGGGATATATAATATGTATGCAGTCACTATTTAGTCGGTTGCGTCCCGCGTGGACGATAGAAGTTCAGATAGAGCATACATATTATAACTTGCTGCCGAGGATCCGCCAGGCGATTAACCTTCGGAACATACACTCCATGCAGCAACTACTGCTGGAGGCGGTATGGGCCGAAAGGAATACGGAAACCGCGACTTTCGTTCCGTCTCAATTTCGCCCGAAACTAGCGCCGTATCTCGCAGCGTACGGAACACCTGTACCGAAAACAAAAGCGCGTAAGGCCGAGACCTTATGCGTGGTGTCCGAACCCAGCACGAGTAAACCCAGCGAGCCGTCTCGTAACCAAGGTGCCGCACCGCTGGTTAAGTGCTGGAACTGCGAGAAAACCGGCCATCGGGCGAAAGAGTGTCGCGCGCCGAAGCGGATATATTGTTTCAAGTGTGGGCATCCGGGAACCACCACGAAAACGTGCCCACACTGCCACAAGGCCTCGGGAAACTCCCACAAGAGCTGAAGGACCGGACCCCTCCAGCTCCCCGCGATTTAGAAATGGTCCACAAAATGTCCACGCAGTACGAAATAACCGCGGTCATGACCAGCACCGAAACCGCGTTACTCAAGGTTCCGGTTTTAGTTGGGAATTGCCAATCTGTTGCCCTAATAGATTCGGGAGCGTCGCGCAGTTTCATTTGTCGTACCGTCGTAGAGCGAGACGGAAGTAATGCAGAGGTGAAACCTTTAACCGTCCCAACCCTACTAATTACCGCGTGCAGGAAAGTGCATTACGCCACCGACCTAGCTGAATTCCAATTAACCATAGAAGGAATATCCGGTATCGTGCAGGCCCGAGTTTTGGAAGAGCTGGCCGCGCCACTGTTGTTAGGGGTAGACGTTATAGCGTAATTCGGTATCCTCCCGGATTTTAGGGATATGAATTGGCGCTTCAAGGATGACCCGTCTCGCGTGTTCCCTTTCGTTCGATCACCGGCGGCCTGCGAGTATAGCACGCTTTCGAGCGTGCAATTTCTATCGGAGGGGGAGGCGTCGCGCTTGGACGCGTTTCTCGGTACAATTATGCCGGAACTGTCTCGAGCCAAAGGGCTCACCGCGCTTACACAGCACCGGATAGACGTGGGAGACCACCCACCTATCAAGCAGCGGAATTACTCGGTTTCGCCGCCCGTTCAGGAGGCGATTTACCAAGAAGTAGATCGTCTCCTGGCCGAGGACATTATAGAACCATCGGCCAGCGAATGGTCAAGCCCCATCGTGATGGTCAAGAAGTCGAACGGGAAGTATCGGTTTTGCCTCGACTTCCGGAAAGTGAACAGCGTGTCAAAGCGTGATGCCTATCCCCTGCCGCATATGACCGGGATACTCGACAAATTACGCGCCGCTCGGTATATCACGACGATCGACCTCAGCCAGGCTTACTTCCAAATACCGATGGAAGTAAACAGTAAGGAGATTACCGCGTTCACCGTACCGGGCAAAGGCTTGTTCCACTTTAAGAGAATGCCGTACGGGCTCACCGGAGCCCCGGCGACTTTTCAGCGTCTGCTGGACCGCCTCATCGGTCCAGAAATGGAACCACACGCCTTTGCCTATTTAGACGACATAATCATTGTCAACGCGACGTTCGAAGACCATCTCCAGTGGGTGGAAAAGATCCTTCGGAAAATCTTAGACGCCGGATTAGCAATCAATCCGGAAAAATGCGAGTTCTGCCGCACCGAAGTTCGTTACTTAGGATTCGTTGTTTCGCAGCGCGGACTCCAAGTCGATCCGGAGAAATCGGCCCCCTTGATCTCCTATCCACCACCTTCCAATTTAAAGCAACTGCGACGTTTTTTGGGGATGGCATCCTGGTACCGACGCTTTATACCCCAATACTCAGAGGTGGCGGAGCCTCTTAACCGCTTACTTAAGAAGCAGGAGCCATGGGTTTGGGGAGTAGAGCAACAGGATGCCTTTGAGACCTTGCGTACCGCCGTCGCAGAAGCCCCGATCCTCGCTTGCCCCGATTTCTCCGTACCGTTTGTCCTGCAGACCGATGCAAGTGGAGTCGGTCTTGGAGCCGTGCTAACCCAAACGCGGGACGGTGAAGAACGAGTCATCGCGTTCGCTAGTCGCGCTTTAATCCCCGCGGAGAAAAATTACACTACCACCGAACAGGAGTGTCTCGCGATCGTATGGGCAATCAGAAAGTTCCGCCCATACCTCGAGGGATTTAAATTCACGGTCATCACCGACCATCACAGCCTCCGGTGGCTCCGCGAATTAAAGAATCCGACGGGCCGATTAGCTCGATGGGCCCTGGAGCTCCTAGAATACGACTTCGAGATAATCCACCGTAAAGGGAATTTGCATTTGGTGCCGGACGCACTGTCGCGTATTTACGAAGTCGAGACCGTCGCGGGAGCATTGACCCCGGCGGATCCGTGGTATGAGAGTAAATACGCAGATGTCAACACGAGCCCGAAGGATCACCCCGACTGGAGAATCGAATCTTCTCGTCTTTACTTTCGCCGTACCGACGCGTTAATAAATGACCTGCTAGGATCCGATTTATCAGAATGGAAACTGGTACTCCCCGTGTCGGAACGGGAGGACGCGCTTAGGGAAACGCACGACGACGTGCAGTCCGGCCATCTCGGCATACAGAAGACGTATCACCGGCTGTGTTTACGTTATTACTGGCCCGGTATGTTTAATTCCGCGGCCGATTTCGTGAAACGGTGTCGAATCTGCCAGCTGACGAAGGTCCAGCAAACCGCACCGGCGGGCTTGATGGGCCATCGTCCAATTGACCAGCCGTGGATCGTCGTAGCCGCCGATATGATGGGCCCTTTCCCGCGTAGTCGCTCCGGTTTCCAATATCTAATAGTCCTGCAGGATCTTTTTAGTAAATGGGTGGAGTGTCGCCCACTCCGTCGCGCTACCGGCCAGTTAGTGGCCTCCGCGTTAGAAGAGCTCGTGCTGTCGCGATGGGGAACTCCGAAAACATTGCTTACCGACAATGGCACGGAGTTCGTCAACAAGACAGTATCGACGCTCACGAAAATATACGGAATTAACCACGCGACTACCCCGCCTTATCATCCACAAGCCAACCCAGTGGAACGCGTAAATCGGGTACTGAAGACGATGATTGTCTCGTACATCGAAACCGATCACCGCGATTGGGACGCGAACGTGTCTCGTCTACGTTTTGCCTACAACACCGCCTTTCATACGTCGTTGCGGACTTCTCCGGCCTTTCTGAATTTCGGCAGAGACCCGATCCCTACCCGCTGCAAACGAGAAAAACACCGTATCGTCCCGGATTTGACTACGGCCTCCCCGGATAACTGGAGGACCCGGATGTCTAATTTAGATTCGTTGCGGGAGTGGGTCGTGGAGAATCTAAATTCAGCGCACCAGCAGCAGGCCGCCCAATATAATAAACACCGTCGAGATCGTACGTTTAAGGTCGGAGACCCCGTTCTCCGACGTCAACACGTACTTTCCAACGCCGCCCAGAATATTGCAGCGAAGCTAGCGACTAAGTTTTCCGGACCCTTCTATGTCTCCAAAGTTTTGTCGCCTCTTGTTTATGAGTTGTCCTCGTCCGATGGGAAATCAGTGGGGAAGGTGCATGTGCAAGACTTGAAGAACTATGTCCCCTGACCTACTGGGCCCCTTACAGCATCGTCTCGTTCCGAAGACCACCGATCCAGCAACGATGACCACCGCACCGCGGGGATGGGCAAGGATGGTCCAATTTGAGGACCTCTTTGCCCAAATCTCTGAGACTCGGCCCGAGTTCTGGGCCGAATTGGAGGAGGCCGTGCGGGAGGAGAAGGAGGACCGGACTACGACGGTCGGGGCCATCGTCCGGCCGTGGCCAGTCGACACCGAACAGGGCACGCAGACGGACCGCCTCGAGACCCGGGACGCGGGGAGCCAAGTGGCCCCGGTCACCACAGACCAGGGGTCCCAGACTGGGGAGGACCGGATCCTCTATGCCCGGCCCGCCGAGAATACGCCCGGCTCGATACCGGAGGAGCGGAAAGTTCCGAGGGAGCCCGCGAAGCGGCCCCGCCACGCATCCCCCGGTGGCCGAGAGGAGGCTCCACGAGCCCGATCCCGGACCCGGCTGGGCGCGAGCGCCCGCCTGAGGCGGGCGGCCTCCAGCGTCCGCTCGCCCAAGACAGCCACCGCCGCCCCGGAAAACCCCGGCACCCCCTCACGGCCGCCGCCCAGCCCCTCGACCACCGCCTCGTCATCCAGCGGTTGCTGGCAATGCGGACAACCCGGGCACCGCTATTCGGCCTGCCCCGCACCCAGGAGAGCAGACTTCTGCTACAAGTGCGGCACCCCAGGCCTGACCCTCCGAGACTGCCGGCGCTGCTACGCCGGCTGGAAGGCGGATTGGGCGGAGCTCGACCGCCGCCGCCAGGCGAAATGAAGTAGGCAGACGAAGAAGAAGAGAAAAAAAAAAAAGAAGAAAAAAAAAACCCCCCACTGTAAGGGATAAATAAATCCAGTTGGTGCCGAAACTCGCGTCCCACTGACTTTCCCTCCCACCATCGCGTAGGATAAGTGCGTTTTTCTCTCTTGGAGACAGGTCCGGAACTTAGATTTACACCGCCGTTGCGCCGTTGCGTCCCCAGGAAGGATCGCGTCGAGGAGGAGCTCTGCAGGGTACCGTCTTACAGAAAAATGGAACAGAAAAAAAAAAAAAAATGTCATCAGTACCTAGGTAAGGTCATTTAGTTCATTTCTTTGTCCCGTCCCATGACCTGGACTGGAGAAGCACGAGGATATTGGTCCAAAGAGTGGTTCGCTAGAGGAACCTTCCGGTCTTTTGTGAGTGAAGGGGGAGTTTGTGACGAAGTGTCCTCTCCTAGCGAGCATAAGACCGGAAGGTTGATCATAAGCGCCGTTAGGGAATATAAAAACGTAGCCTCCAGGCAAGGTCGACAGTTAAGCTAATTTAAACCTTTGTTTCGCTCCTAATCCTATTTGATTTTCGCGTGAGCCGTTTAGGCACCATAGACCAGGGACGTCGCATCGCCACCTGCATCCTGGCACCTATCTTAAGTTTCGTCACCAGCAGCCACGAGACTTCGGCTCGACGTGGAGACTCCATTGCGGATGGTAGCAGCCTACGAAGGATTTCCCATGCAGTTTTGGCCACACCGCGGGAAATCTGGGCGGTTGGGAAGGCACATCCAGGAGGAAGGATTCATCGGCAGCGGTCGCTAGGATCTTCCGACAGCGCAGGGCACAGGGGCACGGCCCTGTTGCGGAGGCTCCCCGAGCCTTGGAGCCCGGACTGCGTTTGGTGACAATATCGGCCACGTCAGGGGTGCAGGGGGGAAATTAGAATTAGTCTATTAAAGTCCCGCGCGCGGAAGGAGCAAACACTCGTTGTGTTGATTCTGATAGTGTAGTTTCGTGATCCGTTGTGTTCCGCCAGACACCACGCCTCAAAACCATTTGGTAAGCGATCCACTTTTGGGACCAATCTATTTCGTTTCGACGTTTGGCCGGTCAGGGGATTGTCCTGGCCGAGTCGTGTTCACGTCTCGTCCTCGTGCTTCCATAGTAGAAAACCTGCTGCAGAGATTCCGCGAGAATCTGGTCGACCTTCCTGGAGGACTCCCGTCTTCACGACGAGTCATTCCGTCCACTAGCTTAAGTTCGCGTCGCGAGGTTCCCTTGTGAAGTTAGGACCACTGCTTATCCGTGAGTCTCGTCGTTCCGAGACCTTCTTACTGGTTAGTTCCGGCCACCGCAGGCCATAGAATTCCTTTCCGATCTGCTCCTCACGGGCGCCGTGTAACTCCCGTGAGCGAAGTCCGTTTTCCCGCCGTTATCGATTCACATCTAGTAATTGTAACACCGTAGACCTAACAATAAACCTCGGGTGCCTTATAAATTTGTCTGTCTTGGTTGTGTCTCCTGCCGAATCCACCGCTCTCCTCGATTCCGGCCTCTGAGCTGCCGCGGTAGTGAATCCGACTACGAATCCCCGGAAGTTGTCCGGCTAGTAGCCAGTCCAGTTAGAGTTACGTGGTACCGCGGGGTACCTGGCGCCCATCTTTTTAAGACTTCCGAATTCGTAGTCGAGGGTTAGGGTTAGTGCGCGTTCCGCCCTTCGGGCGATTCAATTCAGGCGTCTCGAAAGAGCGCTAACAAATCTAATTATCGTTTCGTAAATTCCGTTGAAATAGCATTATCACATTTTCCTGGGTAACTGGCTGCGGGTAGTTCTATCCCCGAGCAGCCCCAGGAAAATTCCTTACAACACATAAGAACAGAACACACCAGCAGAGTACATACCAGAACAGGCCAGAACAGACGAGAACAGATCAGAACAGACCAGGACAGAGCAGAACAGAACACATAAGAACAGAACACACCAGAACAGAGCATACCAGAACAGGCCAGAACAGACCAGAACAGACCAAGACAGAGTATACCAGAATAGGCCAGAACAGATCAGAACAGACCAGGACAGACCACAACACATAAGAACAGAACACACCAGCACAGAAAATACCAGAACAGGCCAGAACAGACCAGAACAGACCAGAACACATAAGAACAGAACACACCAGCAGAGTACATACCAGAACAGGCCAGAACAGACGAGAACAGATCAGAACAGACCAGGACAGAGCAGAACAGAACACATAAGAACAGAACACACCAGAACAGAGCATACCAGAACAGGCCAGAACAGACCAGAACAGACCAAGACAGAGTATACCAGAATAGGCCAGAACAGATCAGAACAGACCAGGACAGACCACAACACATAAGAACAGAACACACCAGCACAGAACATACCAGAACAGGCCAGAACAGACCAGAACAGACCAGAACACATAAGAACAGAACACACCAGCAGAGTACATACCAGAACAGGCCAGAACAGACGAGAGCAGATCAGAACAGACCAGGACAGAGCAGAACAGAACACATAAGAACAGAACACACCAGAACAGACCAGAACAGAGTATACCAGAATAGGCCAGAACAGATCAGAACAGACCAGAACAGACCAGAACAGACCAGAACAGACCAGGACAGACCAGAACAGAACACCCAAGAACAGACCGGAACAGAACACCCAGGAACAGACCAGGACAGGCCAGAACAGAACACATAAGAACAGAACAGACCAGGACAGACCAGAACAGAACATCTAAGAGCAGAACATACCAGAATCGGCCAGAACAGAACATACCAGAACAGGCCAGAACAGACCAGAACAGACCAAGACAGAGTATACCAGAATAGGCCAGAACAGATCAGAACAGACCAGGACAGACCAGAACAGAACAACTAAGAACAGAACATACCAGAACAGGCCAGAGCAGACCAGACCAGACCAGAACACATAAGAACAGAACACACCAGCAGAGTACATACCAGAACAGGCCAGAACAGACGAGAGCAGATCAGAACAGACCAGGACAGAGCAGAACAGAACACATAAGAACAGAACACACCAGAACAGACCAGAACAGAGTATACCAGAATAGGCCAGAACAGATCAGAACAGACCAGAACAGACCAGAACAGACCAGGACAGACCAGAACAGAACACCCAAGAACAGACCGGAACAGAACACCCAGGAACAGACCAGGACAGGCCAGAACAGAACACATAAGAACAGAACAGACCAGGACAGACCAGAACAGAACATCTAAGAGCAGAACATACCAGAACAGGCCAGAACAGACCAGAACAGACCAGAACACATAAGAACAGAACACACCAGCAGAGTACATACCAGAACAGGCCAGAACAGACGAGAGCAGATCAGAACAGACCAGGACAGAGCAGAACAGAACACATAAGAACAGAACACACCAGAACAGACCAGAACAGAGTATACCAGAATAGGCCAGAACAGATCAGAACAGACCAGAACAGACCAGAACAGACCAGGACAGACCAGAACAGAACACCCAAGAACAGACCGGAACAGAACACCCAGGAACAGACCAGGACAGGCCAGAACAGAACACATAAGAACAGAACAGACCAGGACAGACCAGAACAGAACATCTAAGAGCAGAACATACCAGAATCGGCCAGAACAGAACATACCAGAACAGGCCAGAACAGACCAGAACAGACCAAGACAGAGTATACCAGAATAGGCCAGAACAGATCGGAACCGACCAGGACAGACCAGAACAAAACACATAAGAACAGAACACACCAGAACAGAACACACCAGAACCGAGCATACCAGAACAGGCCAGAACAGACCAGAACAGACCAAGACAGAGTATACCAGAATAGGCCAGAACAGATCAGAACAGACCAGGACAGACCACAACACATAAGAACAGAACACACCAGCACAGAACATACCAGAACAGGCCAGAACAGACCTGAACAGACCAGAACACATAAGAACAGAACACACCAGCAGAGTACATACCAGAACAGGCCAGAACAGACGAGAACAGATCAGAACAGACCAGGACAGAGCAGAACAGAACACATAAGAACAGAACACACCAGAACAGAGCATACCAGAACAGACCAGAACAGAGTATACCAGAATAGGCCAGAACAGACCAGAACAGACCAGAACACATAAGAACAGAACACACCAGCAGAGTACATACCAGAACACACCAGAATAGGTCAGAACAGACCAGGACAGACCAGAATACATAAGAACAGAACACACCAGCACAGAACATACCAGAACAGGCCAGGATAGACCAGACCAGATCAGAACAGACCAGGACAGACCAGAACAGAACATCTAAGAGCAGAACATACCAGAATCGGCCAGAACAGAACATACCAGAACAGGCCAGAACAGACCAGAACAGACCAAGACAGAGTATACCAGAATAGGCCAGAACAGATCAGAACAGACCAGGACAGACCAGAACAGAACAACTAAGAACAGAACACACCAGAACAGAATATACCAGAACAGGCCAGAAGAGAACACATAAGAACAGAACATACCAGAACAGAACATACCAGAACAGGCCAGAACAGAGTATACCAGAATAGGCCAGAACACATCAGAACAGACCAGAACAGACCAGAACAGACTAGGACAGACCAGAACAGAACACCCAAGAACAGACCAGAACAGAACACCTAAGAACAGAACATACCAGAACAGGCCAGAACAGACTAGAACAGACCAAGACAGAGTATACCAGAATAGGCCAGAACACATCAGAACAGAACAGACCAGAACTGAACAGAACAGACCAGAACAGACCGGAACAGACCAGAACAGACCAGAACAGACCAGAACAGAGTATACCAGAATAGGCCAAAACACATCAGAACAGAACAGAACAGAACAGACCAAGACAGAGTATACCAGAATAGGCCAGAACAGATCAGAACAGAACAGACCAGAACAGAACAGAACAGAACAGACCAGGACAGACCAGAACAGAACACCCAAGAACAGACCGGAACAGAACACACCAGACCAGAATATACCAGAACAGGCCAGGATAGACCAGAACAGAACACCCAAGAACAGACCAGAACAGAACACCTAAGAACAGAACACACCAGCAGAGTACATACCAGAACAGGCCAGAACAGGCCAGAACAGATCAGAACAGAACAGACCAGGACAGAGCAGAACAGAACACATAAGAACAGAACACACCAGAACAGAGCATACCAGAACAGGCCAGAACAGACCAGAACAGACCAGAACACTGTGACGAAGTGTCCTCTCCTAGCGAGCATAAGACCGGAAGGTTGATCATAAGCGCCGTTAGGGAATATAAAAACGTAGCCTCCAGGCAAGGTCGACAGTTAAGCTAATTTAAACCTTTGTTTCGCTCCTAATCCTATTTGATTTTCGCGTGAGCCGTTTAGGCACCATAGACCAGGGACGTCGCATCGCCACCTGCATCCTGGCACCTATCTTAAGTTTCGTCACCAGCAGCCACGAGACTTCGGCTCGACGTGGAGACTCCATTGCGGATGGTAGCAGCCTACGAAGGATTTCCCATGCAGTTTTGGCCACACCGCGGGAAATCTGGGCGGTTGGGAAGGCACATCCAGGAGGAAGGATTCATCGGCAGCGGTCGCTAGGATCTTCCGACAGCGCAGGGGCACGGCCCTGTTGCGGAGGCTCCCCGAGCCTTGGAGCCCGGACTGCGTTTGGTGACAATATCGGCCACGTCAGGGGTGCAGGGGGGAAATTAGAATTAGTCTATTAAAGTCCCGCGCGCGGAAGGAGCAAACACTCGTTGTGTTGATTCTGATAGTGTAGTTTCGTGATCCGTTGTGTTCCGCCAGACACCACGCCTCAAAACCATTTGGTAAGCGATCCACTTTTGGGACCAATCTATTTCGTTTCGACGTTTGGCCGGTCAGGGGATTGTCCTGGCCGAGTCGTGTTCACGTCTCGTCCTCGTGCTTCCATAGTAGAAAACCTGCTGCAGAGATTCCGCGAGAATCTGGTCGACCTTCCTGGAGGACTCCCGTCTTCACGACGAGTCATTCCGTCCACTAGCTTAAGTTCGCGTCGCGAGGTTCCCTTGTGAAGTTAGGACCACTGCTTATCCGTGAGTCTCGTCGTTCCGAGACCTTCTTACTGGTTAGTTCCGGCCACCGCAGGCCATAGAATTCCTTTCCGATCTGCTCCTCACGGGCGCCGTGTAACTCCCGTGAGCGAAGTCCGTTTTCCCGCCGTTATCGATTCACATCTAGTAATTGTAACACCGCAGACCTAACAATAAACCTCGGGTGCCTTATAAATTTGTCTGTCTTGGTTGCGTCTCCTGCCGAATCCACCGCTCTCCTCGATTCCGGCCTCTGAGCTGCCGCGGTAGTGAATCCGACTACGAATCCCCGGAAGTTGTCCGGCTAGTAGCCAGTCCAGTTAGAGTTACGTTGTACCGCGGGGTACCTGGCGCCCATCTTTTTAAGACTTCCGAATTCGTAGTCGAGGGTTAGGGTTAGTGCGCGTTCCGCCCTTCGGGCGATTCAATTCAGGCGTCTCGAAAGAGCGCTAACAAATCTAATTATCGTTTCGTAAATTCCGTTGAAATAGCATTATCACATTTTCCTGGGTAACTGGCTGCGGGTAGTTCTATCCCCGAGCAGCCCCAGGAAAATTCCTTACAAATTTGGCGCCCAACGTTAAAGGTAGAGCCAGGGCGGACCAAGACAGCATAAATTCAAGCTAGGAAATAGACTCCCAACCGTCGTTTCCCGTCCTGTGATTGTGTGATTTGTATGTAAAATTTTCGTGGGTTTGGTGGCGGAATTTATTGTATTATATTGTATCCATTGTATTGCGTAATCGCCCCAAACCAGCAGCGCACACATCACAGGAAGCTGCATTATTCTGGCCGGCAATTCCGGGACAGAAAAGAGTACAGGAAGTACCAATAGTAAGAGGCATTCACGTCACGCGTTTCGGGAAAGAGCGAATCTCGACGTGGTGGTAATTTAGTTTGGGGGACTGCTGCTGAAAGAACTAGAGTATAAAGAAGTAAAGCTTTCGAAACAAAATTTAACGTTCCGCGAATAAGGCAAAAGAAAGCCGCAACGGCAATTAGGAAAACAAAAACAAAAAAAATTTGATTACTGGGTCGGTTAGTCGGAAGACAATAGGGCACGCGACTATTGTCAGATTCAAGTAAACAGACCCCGAACCAAAGCAGTTTCGCGACCAGCGATCTAATTCGGGACACAACTAATAATAATACAAACAAAAGACAATGGCGGAGGAACAAGTGGGACGAATTAAAGACTTCACCTTAGAGGAATTATTGAACGAGCTGCGGAGGCGAGAATTGTCGGAGCAAGGTGGAACCCCGACAATGAGGGACAGATTGGCGAGACAAATCAATTTTGAAGCGGGTGAATCGAGCTCACCCGCAACACCCGCGACGTTGGTCCAATCGTCGTCGCGGAAAGTGACCATACAACCTCGGGAGACGGATTACGCGCTGCCGCGAATAGACCTCGCGGACGCGACGCCGGACGGTACCGAAATCGACACGCCCTACTTAAGGGCAGAAGAACATGTGTCGCCGGACTCCCCAGGTCACCACTTCGTGGAGTCCATTTATGTACCGGTTCTTCAACCGCGGACATCACCGCCCATCCGCGATTCGGTCGTCTCCCCGGAAATTCCGCAACCGACGGTTTCGCAACCACCGTCGCCAACGCCGCCTTCGCGACCGGGACCGTCTTACGTACCGAGGGTCCAGCCTACAACCACGCGAACGCACACGAACCCGCAGTACGTTTTCGACGTACTGCGGAGACTAGGCATCCGGTACGGGGGCAAACCGGAAGAGGATCCGGAAGAATTCCTGCTCCGGATAGCAGCGTGCCGCGACACGTACTACCTGCCGGATCCACATGTACTGCTAAACCTACCATCATTTTTGGAGGGATTGGCATTGCAGTGGTTCCGTGCAAATAGGCCCTTATGGCATACGTACGACGAGTTCGCGTCGGCAATGCGGGAGCATTTTGTGGACCCAAATATCCAGCAGGAACTTCGACGTACCGCGTATTATCGGTTTCAAGGGGAAGACGAAGGGGTCAGGGGATATATAATATGTATGCAGTCACTATTTAGTCGGTTGCGTCCCGCGTGGACGATAGAAGTTCAGATAGAGCATACATATTATAACTTGCTGCCGAGGATCCGCCAGGCGATTAACCTTCGGAACATACACTCCATGCAGCAACTACTGCTGGAGGCGGTATGGGCCGAAAGGAATACGGAAACCGCGACTTTCGTTCCGTCTCAATTTCGCCCGAAACTAGCGCCGTATCTCGCAGCGTACGGAACACCTGTACCGAAAACAAAAGCGCGTAAGGCCGAGACCTTATGCGTGGTGTCCGAACCCAGCACGAGTAAACCCAGCGAGCCGTCTCGTAACCAAGGTGCCGCACCGCTGGTTAAGTGCTGGAACTGCGAGAAAACCGGCCATCGGGCGAAAGAGTGTCGCGCGCCGAAGCGGATATATTGTTTCAAGTGTGGGCATCCGGGAACCACCACGAAAACGTGCCCACACTGCCACAAGGCCTCGGGAAACTCCCACAAGAGCTGAAGGACCGGACCCCTCCAGCTCCCCGCGATTTAGAAATGGTCCACAAAATGTCCACGCAGTACGAAATAACCGCGGTCATGACCAGCACCGAAACCGCGTTACTCAAGGTTCCGGTTTTAGTTGGGAATTGCCAATCTGTTGCCCTAATAGATTCGGGAGCGTCGCGCAGTTTCATTTGTCGTACCGTCGTAGAGCGAGACGGAAGTAATGCAGAGGTGAAACCTTTAACCGTCCCAACCCTACTAATTACCGCGTGCAGGAAAGTGCATTACGCCACCGACCTAGCTGAATTCCAATTAACCATAGAAGGAATATCCGGTATCGTGCAGGCCCGAGTTTTGGAAGAGCTGGCCGCGCCACTGTTGTTAGGGGTAGACGTTATAGCGTAATTCGGTATCCTCCCGGATTTTAGGGATATGAATTGGCGCTTCAAGGATGACCCGTCTCGCGTGTTCCCTTTCGTTCGATCACCGGCGGCCTGCGAGTATAGCACGCTTTCGAGCGTGCAATTTCTATCGGAGGGGGAGGCGTCGCGCTTGGACGCGTTTCTCGGTACAATTATGCCGGAACTGTCTCGAGCCAAAGGGCTCACCGCGCTTACACAGCACCGGATAGACGTGGGAGACCACCCACCTATCAAGCAGCGGAATTACTCGGTTTCGCCGCCCGTTCAGGAGGCGATTTACCAAGAAGTAGATCGTCTCCTGGCCGAGGACATTATAGAACCATCGGCCAGCGAATGGTCAAGCCCCATCGTGATGGTCAAGAAGTCGAACGGGAAGTATCGGTTTTGCCTCGACTTCCGGAAAGTGAACAGCGTGTCAAAGCGTGATGCCTATCCCCTGCCGCATATGACCGGGATACTCGACAAATTACGCGCCGCTCGGTATATCACGACGATCGACCTCAGCCAGGCTTACTTCCAAATACCGATGGAAGTAAACAGTAAGGAGATTACCGCGTTCACCGTACCGGGCAAAGGCTTGTTCCACTTTAAGAGAATGCCGTACGGGCTCACCGGAGCCCCGGCGACTTTTCAGCGTCTGCTGGACCGCCTCATCGGTCCAGAAATGGAACCACACGCCTTTGCCTATTTAGACGACATAATCATTGTCAACGCGACGTTCGAAGACCATCTCCAGTGGGTGGAAAAGATCCTTCGGAAAATCTTAGACGCCGGATTAGCAATCAATCCGGAAAAATGCGAGTTCTGCCGCACCGAAGTTCGTTACTTAGGATTCGTTGTTTCGCAGCGCGGACTCCAAGTCGATCCGGAGAAATCGGCCCCCTTGATCTCCTATCCACCACCTTCCAATTTAAAGCAACTGCGACGTTTTTTGGGGATGGCATCCTGGTACCGACGCTTTATACCCCAATACTCAGAGGTGGCGGAGCCTCTTAACCGCTTACTTAAGAAGCAGGAGCCATGGGTTTGGGGAGTAGAGCAACAGGATGCCTTTGAGACCTTGCGTACCGCCGTCGCAGAAGCCCCGATCCTCGCTTGCCCCGATTTCTCCGTACCGTTTGTCCTGCAGACCGATGCAAGTGGAGTCGGTCTTGGAGCCGTGCTAACCCAAACGCGGGACGGTGAAGAACGAGTCATCGCGTTCGCTAGTCGCGCTTTAATCCCCGCGGAGAAAAATTACACTACCACCGAACAGGAGTGTCTCGCGATCGTATGGGCAATCAGAAAGTTCCGCCCATACCTCGAGGGATTTAAATTCACGGTCATCACCGACCATCACAGCCTCCGGTGGCTCCGCGAATTAAAGAATCCGACGGGCCGATTAGCTCGATGGGCCCTGGAGCTCCTAGAATACGACTTCGAGATAATCCACCGTAAAGGGAATTTGCATTTGGTGCCGGACGCACTGTCGCGTATTTACGAAGTCGAGACCGTCGCGGGAGCATTGACCCCGGCGGATCCGTGGTATGAGAGTAAATACGCAGATGTCAACACGAGCCCGAAGGATCACCCCGACTGGAGAATCGAATCTTCTCGTCTTTACTTTCGCCGTACCGACGCGTTAATAAATGACCTGCTAGGATCCGATTTATCAGAATGGAAACTGGTACTCCCCGTGTCGGAACGGGAGGACGCGCTTAGGGAAACGCACGACGACGTGCAGTCCGGCCATCTCGGCATACAGAAGACGTATCACCGGCTGTGTTTACGTTATTACTGGCCCGGTATGTTTAATTCCGCGGCCGATTTCGTGAAACGGTGTCGAATCTGCCAGCTGACGAAGGTCCAGCAAACCGCACCGGCGGGCTTGATGGGCCATCGTCCAATTGACCAGCCGTGGATCGTCGTAGCCGCCGATATGATGGGCCCTTTCCCGCGTAGTCGCTCCGGTTTCCAATATCTAATAGTCCTGCAGGATCTTTTTAGTAAATGGGTGGAGTGTCGCCCACTCCGTCGCGCTACCGGCCAGTTAGTGGCCTCCGCGTTAGAAGAGCTCGTGCTGTCGCGATGGGGAACTCCGAAAACATTGCTTACCGACAATGGCACGGAGTTCGTCAACAAGACAGTATCGACGCTCACGAAAATATACGGAATTAACCACGCGACTACCCCGCCTTATCATCCACAAGCCAACCCAGTGGAACGCGTAAATCGGGTACTGAAGACGATGATTGTCTCGTACATCGAAACCGATCACCGCGATTGGGACGCGAACGTGTCTCGTCTACGTTTTGCCTACAACACCGCCTTTCATACGTCGTTGCGGACTTCTCCGGCCTTTCTGAATTTCGGCAGAGACCCGATCCCTACCCGCTGCAAACGAGAAAAACACCGTATCGTCCCGGATTTGACTACGGCCTCCCCGGATAACTGGAGGACCCGGATGTCTAATTTAGATTCGTTGCGGGAGTGGGTCGTGGAGAATCTAAATTCAGCGCACCAGCAGCAGGCCGCCCAATATAATAAACACCGTCGAGATCGTACGTTTAAGGTCGGAGACCCCGTTCTCCGACGTCAACACGTACTTTCCAACGCCGCCCAGAATATTGCAGCGAAGCTAGCGACTAAGTTTTCCGGACCCTTCTATGTCTCCAAAGTTTTGTCGCCTCTTGTTTATGAGTTGTCCTCGTCCGATGGGAAATCAGTGGGGAAGGTGCATGTGCAAGACTTGAAGAACTATGTCCCCTGACCTACTGGGCCCCTTACAGCATCGTCTCGTTCCGAAGACCACCGATCCAGCAACGATGACCACCGCACCGCGGGGATGGGCAAGGATGGTCCAATTTGAGGACCTCTTTGCCCAAATCTCTGAGACTCGGCCCGAGTTCTGGGCCGAATTGGAGGAGGCCGTGCGGGAGGAGAAGGAGGACCGGACTACGACGGTCGGGGCCATCGTCCGGCCGTGGCCAGTCGACACCGAACAGGGCACGCAGACGGACCGCCTCGAGACCCGGGACGCGGGGAGCCAAGTGGCCCCGGTCACCACAGACCAGGGGTCCCAGACTGGGGAGGACCGGATCCTCTATGCCCGGCCCGCCGAGAATACGCCCGGCTCGATACCGGAGGAGCGGAAAGTTCCGAGGGAGCCCGCGAAGCGGCCCCGCCACGCATCCCCCGGTGGCCGAGAGGAGGCTCCACGAGCCCGATCCCGGACCCGGCTGGGCGCGAGCGCCCGCCTGAGGCGGGCGGCCTCCAGCGTCCGCTCGCCCAAGACAGCCACCGCCGCCCCGGAAAACCCCGGCACCCCCTCACGGCCGCCGCCCAGCCCCTCGACCACCGCCTCGTCATCCAGCGGTTGCTGGCAATGCGGACAACCCGGGCACCGCTATTCGGCCTGCCCCGCACCCAGGAGAGCAGACTTCTGCTACAAGTGCGGCACCCCAGGCCTGACCCTCCGAGACTGCCGGCGCTGCTACGCCGGCTGGAAGGCGGATTGGGCGGAGCTCGACCGCCGCCGCCAGGCGAAATGAAGTAGGCAGACGAAGAAGAAGAGAAAAAAAAAAAAGAAGAAAAAAAAAACCCCCCACTGTAAGGGATAAATAAATCCAGTTGGTGCCGAAACTCGCGTCCCACTGACTTTCCCTCCCACCATCGCGTAGGATAAGTGCGTTTTTCTCTCTTGGAGACAGGTCCGGAACTTAGATTTACACCGCCGTTGCGCCGTTGCGTCCCCAGGAAGGATCGCGTCGAGGAGGAGCTCTGCAGGGTACCGTCTTACAGAAAAATGGAACAGAAAAAAAAAAAAAAATGTCATCAGTACCTAGGTAAGGTCATTTAGTTCATTTCTTTGTCCCGTCCCATGACCTGGACTGGAGAAGCACGAGGATATTGGTCCAAAGAGTGGTTCGCTAGAGGAACCTTCCGGTCTTTTGTGAGTGAAGGGGGAGTTTGTGACGAAGTGTCCTCTCCTAGCGAGCATAAGACCGGAAGGTTGATCATAAGCGCCGTTAGGGAATATAAAAACGTAGCCTCCAGGCAAGGTCGACAGTTAAGCTAATTTAAACCTTTGTTTCGCTCCTAATCCTATTTGATTTTCGCGTGAGCCGTTTAGGCACCATAGACCAGGGACGTCGCATCGCCACCTGCATCCTGGCACCTATCTTAAGTTTCGTCACCAGCAGCCACGAGACTTCGGCTCGACGTGGAGACTCCATTGCGGATGGTAGCAGCCTACGAAGGATTTCCCATGCAGTTTTGGCCACACCGCGGGAAATCTGGGCGGTTGGGAAGGCACATCCAGGAGGAAGGATTCATCGGCAGCGGTCGCTAGGATCTTCCGACAGCGCAGGGGCACGGCCCTGTTGCGGAGGCTCCCCGAGCCTTGGAGCCCGGACTGCGTTTGGTGACAATATCGGCCACGTCAGGGGTGCAGGGGGGAAATTAGAATTAGTCTATTAAAGTCCCGCGCGCGGAAGGAGCAAACACTCGTTGTGTTGATTCTGATAGTGTAGTTTCGTGATCCGTTGTGTTCCGCCAGACACCACGCCTCAAAACCATTTGGTAAGCGATCCACTTTTGGGACCAATCTATTTCGTTTCGACGTTTGGCCGGTCAGGGGATTGTCCTGGCCGAGTCGTGTTCACGTCTCGTCCTCGTGCTTCCATAGTAGAAAACCTGCTGCAGAGATTCCGCGAGAATCTGGTCGACCTTCCTGGAGGACTCCCGTCTTCACGACGAGTCATTCCGTCCACTAGCTTAAGTTCGCGTCGCGAGGTTCCCTTGTGAAGTTAGGACCACTGCTTATCCGTGAGTCTCGTCGTTCCGAGACCTTCTTACTGGTTAGTTCCGGCCACCGCAGGCCATAGAATTCCTTTCCGATCTGCTCCTCACGGGCGCCGTGTAACTCCCGTGAGCGAAGTCCGTTTTCCCGCCGTTATCGATTCACATCTAGTAATTGTAACACCGTAGACCTAACAATAAACCTCGGGTGCCTTATAAATTTGTCTGTCTTGGTTGTGTCTCCTGCCGAATCCACCGCTCTCCTCGATTCCGGCCTCTGAGCTGCCGCGGTAGTGAATCCGACTACGAATCCCCGGAAGTTGTCCGGCTAGTAGCCAGTCCAGTTAGAGTTACGTGGTACCGCGGGGTACCTGGCGCCCATCTTTTTAAGACTTCCGAATTCGTAGTCGAGGGTTAGGGTTAGTGCGCGTTCCGCCCTTCGGGCGATTCAATTCAGGCGTCTCGAAAGAGCGCTAACAAATCTAATTATCGTTTCGTAAATTCCGTTGAAATAGCATTATCACATTTTCCTGGGTAACTGGCTGCGGGTAGTTCTATCCCCGAGCAGCCCCAGGAAAATTCCTTACAACACATAAGAACAGAACACACCAGCAGAGTACATACCAGAACAGGCCAGAACAGACGAGAACAGATCAGAACAGACCAGGACAGAGCAGAACAGAACACATAAGAACAGAACACACCAGAACAGAGCATACCAGAACAGGCCAGAACAGACCAGAACAGACCAAGACAGAGTATACCAGAATAGGCCAGAACAGATCAGAACAGACCAGGACAGACCACAACACATAAGAACAGAACACACCAGCACAGAAAATACCAGAACAGGCCAGAACAGACCAGAACAGACCAGAACACATAAGAACAGAACACACCAGCAGAGTACATACCAGAACAGGCCAGAACAGACGAGAACAGATCAGAACAGACCAGGACAGAGCAGAACAGAACACATAAGAACAGAACACACCAGAACAGAGCATACCAGAACAGGCCAGAACAGACCAGAACAGACCAAGACAGAGTATACCAGAATAGGCCAGAACAGATCAGAACAGACCAGGACAGACCACAACACATAAGAACAGAACACACCAGCACAGAACATACCAGAACAGGCCAGAACAGACCAGAACAGACCAGAACACATAAGAACAGAACACACCAGCAGAGTACATACCAGAACAGGCCAGAACAGACGAGAGCAGATCAGAACAGACCAGGACAGAGCAGAACAGAACACATAAGAACAGAACACACCAGAACAGACCAGAACAGAGTATACCAGAATAGGCCAGAACAGATCAGAACAGACCAGAACAGACCAGAACAGACCAGAACAGACCAGGACAGACCAGAACAGAACACCCAAGAACAGACCGGAACAGAACACCCAGGAACAGACCAGGACAGGCCAGAACAGAACACATAAGAACAGAACAGACCAGGACAGACCAGAACAGAACATCTAAGAGCAGAACATACCAGAATCGGCCAGAACAGAACATACCAGAACAGGCCAGAACAGACCAGAACAGACCAAGACAGAGTATACCAGAATAGGCCAGAACAGATCAGAACAGACCAGGACAGACCAGAACAGAACAACTAAGAACAGAACATACCAGAACAGGCCAGAGCAGACCAGACCAGACCAGAACACATAAGAACAGAACACACCAGCAGAGTACATACCAGAACAGGCCAGAACAGACGAGAGCAGATCAGAACAGACCAGGACAGAGCAGAACAGAACACATAAGAACAGAACACACCAGAACAGACCAGAACAGAGTATACCAGAATAGGCCAGAACAGATCAGAACAGACCAGAACAGACCAGAACAGACCAGGACAGACCAGAACAGAACACCCAAGAACAGACCGGAACAGAACACCCAGGAACAGACCAGGACAGGCCAGAACAGAACACATAAGAACAGAACAGACCAGGACAGACCAGAACAGAACATCTAAGAGCAGAACATACCAGAACAGGCCAGAACAGACCAGAACAGACCAGAACACATAAGAACAGAACACACCAGCAGAGTACATACCAGAACAGGCCAGAACAGACGAGAGCAGATCAGAACAGACCAGGACAGAGCAGAACAGAACACATAAGAACAGAACACACCAGAACAGACCAGAACAGAGTATACCAGAATAGGCCAGAACAGATCAGAACAGACCAGAACAGACCAGAACAGACCAGGACAGACCAGAACAGAACACCCAAGAACAGACCGGAACAGAACACCCAGGAACAGACCAGGACAGGCCAGAACAGAACACATAAGAACAGAACAGACCAGGACAGACCAGAACAGAACATCTAAGAGCAGAACATACCAGAATCGGCCAGAACAGAACATACCAGAACAGGCCAGAACAGACCAGAACAGACCAAGACAGAGTATACCAGAATAGGCCAGAACAGATCGGAACCGACCAGGACAGACCAGAACAAAACACATAAGAACAGAACACACCAGAACAGAACACACCAGAACCGAGCATACCAGAACAGGCCAGAACAGACCAGAACAGACCAAGACAGAGTATACCAGAATAGGCCAGAACAGATCAGAACAGACCAGGACAGACCACAACACATAAGAACAGAACACACCAGCACAGAACATACCAGAACAGGCCAGAACAGACCTGAACAGACCAGAACACATAAGAACAGAACACACCAGCAGAGTACATACCAGAACAGGCCAGAACAGACGAGAACAGATCAGAACAGACCAGGACAGAGCAGAACAGAACACATAAGAACAGAACACACCAGAACAGAGCATACCAGAACAGGCCAGAACAGACCAGAACAGACCAGAACACATAAGAACAGAACACACCAGCAGAGTACATACCAGAACACACCAGAATAGATCAGAACAGACCAGGACAGACCAGAATACATAAGAACAGAACACACCAGCACAGAACATACCAGAACAGGCCAGGATAGACCAGACCAGATCAGAACAGACCAGGACAGACCAGAACAGAACACCTAAGAACAGACCAGGACAGAGCAGAACAGAACACACCAGAACAGAGCATACCAGAACAGACCAGAACAGAGTATACCAGAATAGGCCAGAACAGATCAGAACAGACCAGGACAGACCAGAACAGACCAGAACACATAAGAACAGAACACACCAGCAGAGTACATATCAGAACAGGCCAGAACAGACGAGAACAGATCAGAACAGACCAGAACAGAGCAGAACAGAACACATAAGAACAGAACACACCAGAACAGAGCATACCAGAACAGAGCATACCAGAACAGGCCAGAACAGACCAGAACAGACCAGAACACATAAGAACAGAACACACCAGCAGAGTACATACCAGAACACACCAGAATAGATCAGAACAGACCAGGACAGACCAGAATACATAAGAACAGAACACACCAGCACAGAACATACCAGAACAGGCCAGGATAGACCAGACCAGATCAGAACAGACCAGGACAGACCAGAACAGAACACCTAAGAACAGACCAGGACAGAGCAGAACAGAACACACCAGAACCGAGCATACCAGAACAGACCAGAACAGAGTATACCAGAATAGGCCAGAACAGATCAGAACAGATCAGAACAGACCAGAACAGAGCAGAACAGACCAGGACAGACCAGAACAGAACACCCAAGAACAGACCGGAACAGAACACCCAGGAACAGACCAGGACAGGCCAGAACAGAACAGACCAGAACAGAGCAGAACAGAACACATAAGAACAGAACACACCAGAACAGAGCATACCAGAACAGAGCATACCAGAACAGGCCAGAACAGACCAGAACAGACCAGAACACATAAGAACAGAACACACCAGCAGAGTACATACCAGAACACACCAGAATAGATCAGAACAGACCAGGACAGACCAGAATACATAAGAACAGAACACACCAGCACAGAACATACCAGAACAGGCCAGGATAGACCAGAACAGAACACCTAAGAACAGACCAGGACAGAGCAGAACAGAACACACCAGAACCGAGCATACCAGAACAGACCAGAACAGAGTATACCAGAATAGGCCAGAACAGATCAGAACAGATCAGAACAGACCAGAACAGACCAGAACAGAGCAGAACAGACCAGGACAGACCAGAACAGAACACCCAAGAACAGACCGGAACAGAACACCCAGGAACAGACCAGGACAGGCCAGAACAGAACACATAAGAACAGAACAGACCAGGACAGAACAGAACAGAACATCTGAAAGCAGAACATACCAGAATCGGCCAGAACAGAACATACCAGAACAGGCCAGAACAGACCAGAACAGACCAAGCCAGAGTATACCAGAATAGGCCAGAACAGATCAGAACAGACCAGGACAGACCAGAACAGAACAACTAAGAACAGAACATACCAGAACAGGCCAGAGCAGACCAGACCAGAATAGGCCAGAACAGATCGGAACAGACCAGGACAGACCAGAACAAAACACATAAGAACAGAACACACCAGAACAGAATATACCAGAACAGGCCAGAAGAGAACACATAAGAACAGAACATACCAGAACAGAACATACCAGAACAGGCCAGAACAGAGTATACCAGAATAGGCCAGAACACATCAGAACAGACCAGAACAGACCAGAACAGAACAACTAAGAACAGAACATACCAGAACAGGCCAGAGCAGACCAGACCAGAACAGGCCAGAACAGACCAGAACAGACCAGAACACATAAGAACAGAACACACCAGCAGAGTACATACCACAACACACCAGAATAGATCAGAACAGACCAGGACAGACCAGAATACATAAGAACAGAACACACCAGCACAGAACATACCAGAACAGGCCAGGATAGACCAGACCAGATCAGAACAGACCAGGACAGACCAGAACAGAACACCTAAGAACAGACCAGGACAGAGCAGAACAGAACACACCAGAACAGAGCATACCAGAACAGACCAGAACAGAGTATACCAGAATAGGCCAGAACAGATCAGAACAGACCAGGACAGACCAGAACAGACCAGAACACATAAGAACAGAACACACCAGCAGAGTACATATCAGAACAGGCCAGAACAGACGAGAACAGATCAGAACAGACCAGAACAGAGCAGAACAGAACACATAAGAACAGAACACACCAGAACAGAGCATACCAGAACAGAGCATACCAGAACAGGCCAGAACAGACCAGAACAGACCAGAACACATAAGAACAGAACACACCAGCAGAGTACATACCAGAACACACCAGAATAGATCAGAACAGACCAGGACAGACCAGAATACATAAGAACAGAACACACCAGCACAGAACATACCAGAACAGGCCAGGATAGACCAGACCAGATCAGAACAGACCAGGACAGACCAGAACAGAACACCTAAGAACAGACCAGGACAGAGCAGAACAGAACACACCAGAACCGAGCATACCAGAACAGACCAGAACAGAGTATACCAGAATAGGCCAGAACAGATCAGAACAGATCAGAACAGACCAGAACAGAGCAGAACAGACCAGGACAGACCAGAACAGAACACCCAAGAACAGACCGGAACAGAACACCCAGGAACAGACCAGGACAGGCCAGAACAGAACACATAAGAACAGAACAGACCAGAACAGAGCAGAACAGAACACATAAGAACAGAACACACCAGAACAGAGCATACCAGAACAGAGCATACCAGAACAGGCCAGAACAGACCAGAACAGACCAGAACACATAAGAACAGAACACACCAGCAGAGTACATACCAGAACACACCAGAATAGATCAGAACAGACCAGGACAGACCAGAATACATAAGAACAGAACACACCAGCACAGAACATACCAGAACAGGCCAGGATAGACCAGAACAGAACACCTAAGAACAGACCAGGACAGAGCAGAACAGAACACACCAGAACCGAGCATACCAGAACAGACCAGAACAGAGTATACCAGAATAGGCCAGAACAGATCAGAACAGATCAGAACAGACCAGAACAGAGCAGAACAGACCAGGACAGACCAGAACAGAACACCCAAGAACAGACCGGAACAGAACACCCAGGAACAGACCAGGACAGGCCAGAACAGAACACATAAGAACAGAACAGACCAGGACAGAACAGAACAGAACATCTGAAAGCAGAACATACCAGAATCGGCCAGAACAGAACATACCAGAACAGGCCAGAACAGACCAGAACAGACCAAGCCAGAGTATACCAGAATAGGCCAGAACAGATCAGAACAGACCAGGACAGACCAGAACAGAACAACTAAGAACAGAACATACCAGAACAGGCCAGAGCAGACCAGACCAGAACAGGCCAGAACAGACCAGAACAGACCAGAACACATAAGAACAGAACACACCAGCAGAGTACATACCACAACACACCAGAATAGATCAGAACAGACCAGGACAGACCAGAACACATAAGAACAGAACACACCAGCAGAGTACATACCAGAACACACCAGAATAGATCAGAACAGACCAGGACAGACCAGAATACATAAGAACAGAACACACCAGCACAGAACATACCAGAACAGGCCAGGATAGACCAGACCAGATCAGAACAGACCAGGACAGACCAGAACAGAACACCTAAGAACAGACCAGGACAGAGCAGAACAGAACACACCAGAACCGAGCATACCAGAACAGACCAGAACAGAGTATACCAGAATAGGCCAGAACAGATCAGAACAGATCAGAACAGACCAGAACAGAGCAGAACAGACCAGGACAGACCAGAACAGAACACCCAAGAACAGACCGGAACAGAACACCCAGGAACAGACCAGGACAGGCCAGAACAGAACACATAAGAACAGAACAGACCAGAACAGAGCAGAACAGAACACATAAGAACAGAACACACCAGAACAGAGCATACCAGAACAGAGCATACCAGAACAGGCCAGAACAGACCAGAACAGACCAGAACACATAAGAACAGAACACACCAGCAGAGTACATACCAGAACACACCAGAATAGATCAGAACAGACCAGGACAGACCAGAATACATAAGAACAGAACACACCAGAACCGAGCATACCAGAACAGACCAGAACAGAGTATACCAGAATAGGCCAGAACAGATCAGAACAGATCAGAACAGACCAGAACAGAGCAGAACAGACCAGGACAGACCAGAACAGAACACCCAAGAACAGACCGGAACAGAACACCCAGGAACAGACCAGGACAGGCCAGAACAGAACACATAAGAACAGAACAGACCAGAACAGAGCAGAACAGAACACATAAGAACAGAACACACCAGAACAGAGCATACCAGAACAGAGCATACCAGAACAGGCCAGAACAGACCAGAACAGACCAGAACACATAAGAACAGAACACACCAGCAGAGTACGTACCAGAACACACCAGAATAGATCAGAACAGACCAGGACAGACCAGAATACATAAGAACAGAACACACCAGCACAGAACATACCAGAACAGGCCAGGATAGACCAGAACAGAACACCTAAGAACAGACCAGGACAGAGCAGAACAGAACACACCAGAACCGAGCATACCAGAACAGACCAGAACAGAGTATACCAGAATAGGCCAGAACCGATCAGAACAGATCAGAACAGACCAGAACAGAGCAGAACAGACCAGGACAGACCAGAACAGAACACCCAAGAACAGACCGGAACAGAACACCCAGGAACAGACCAGGACAGGCCAGAACAGAACACATAAGAACAGAACAGACCAGGACAGACCAGAACAGAACAACTAAGAACAGAACATACCAGAACAGGCCAGAGCAGACCAGACCAGAATAGGCCAGAACAGATCGGAACAGACCAGGACAGACCAGAACAAAACACATAAGAACAGAACACACCAGAACAGAATATACCAGAACAGGCCAGAAGAGAACACATAAGAACAGAACATACCAGAACAGAACATACCAGAACAGGCCAGAACAGAGTATACCAGAATAGGCCAGAACACATCAGAACAGACCAGAACAGACCAGAACAGAACACCTAAGAACAGAACACACCAGAACAGAGCATACCAGAACAGACCAGAACAGACCAGAATATTCCAGAACAGGCCAGGATAGACCAGACCAGATCAGCACAGACCAGGACAGACCAGAACAGAACACCTAAGAACAGACCAGGACAGAGCAGAACAGAACACACCAGAACAGAGCATACTAGAACAGACCAGAACAGACCAGAACAGACCAGAACAGACCAAAACAGAGTATATCAGAATAGGCCAGAACAGATCAGAACAGACCAGAACAGACCAGAACAGAACAACTAAGAACAGAACATACCAGAACAGGCCAGAGCAGACCAAGACAGAGTATACCAGAATAGGCCAGAACAGATCAGAACAGACCAGGACAGACCAGAACAGAACATCTAAGAGCAGAACATACCAGAAAAGGCCAGAGCAGACCAGACCAGAATAGGCCAGAACAGATCGGAACAGACCAGGACAGACCAGAACAGAACACCTAAGAACAGACCAGGACAGAGCAGAACAGAACACACCAGAACAGAGCATACCAGAACAGACCTGAACAGAGTATACCAGAATAGGCCAGAACAGATCAGAACAGACCAGAACAGATCAAGACAGAGTATACCAGAATAGGCCAGAACAGAATATACCAGAACAGGCCAGACCAGAACACATAAGAACAGAACACACCAGCAGAGTACATACCAGAACACACCAGAATAGATCAGAACAGACCAGGACAGACCAGAATACATAAGAACAGAACACACCAACACAGAACATACCGGAACAGGCCAGAACAGACCAGAACAGACCAAGACGGAGTATACCAGAATAGGCCAGAACAGATCAGAACAGACCAGGACAGACCAGGACAGACCAGAACAGAACAACTAAGAACAGAACACACCAGAACAGAATATACCAGAACAGGCCAGAAGAGAACACATAAGAACAGAACATACCAGAACAGAACATACCAGAACAGGCCAGAACAGAGTATACCAGAATAGGCCAGAACACATCAGAACAGACCAGAACAGACCAGAACAGACTAGGACAGACCAGAACAGAACACCCAAGAACAGACCAGAACAGAACACCTAAGAACAGAACATACCAGAACAGGCCAGAACAGACTAGAACAGACCAAGACAGAGTATACCAGAATAGGCCAGAACACATCAGAACAGAACAGACCAGAACAGACCAGAACAGACCAGAACAGACCACAACAGACCAGAACAGACCAGAACAGAGTATACCAGAATAGGCCAAAACACATCAGAACAGAACAGACCAGAACAGAACAGACCAGGACAGACCAGAACAGAACACCTAAGAGCAGAACATACCAGAATCGGCCAGAACAGAACATACCAGAACAGGCCAGAACAGACCAGAACAGACTAGGACAGGCCAGAACGGAACACATAAGAACAGACCAGGACAGACCAGAACAGAACACCTAAGAACAGAACATACCAGAACAGGCCAGAACAGACTAGAACAGACCAGAACAGACCAGAACAGACCAGAACAGACCAGAACAGACCAGAACAGAGTATACCAGAATAGGCCAGAACACATCAGAACAGAACAGAACAGAACAGACCAGAACAGACCAGAATAGACCAGAACAGACCAGAACAGACCAGAACAGACCAGAACAGACCAGAACAGACCAGAACAGAGTATACCAGAATAGGCCAAAACACATCAGAACAGAACAGAACAGACCAAGACAGAGTATACTAGAATAGGCCAGAACAGATCAGAACAGACCAGAACAGACCAGAACAGACCAGAACAGACCAGAACAGACCAGAACAGACCAGAACAGACCAGAACACATAAGAACAGAACACCTAAGAACAGACCAGGACAGAGCATACCAGAACAGACCAGAACAGACCAGAATAGACCAGAACAGAGTATACCAGAATAGGCCAAAACAGATCAAAACAGAACAGAACAGACCAGAACAGAACACCCAAGAACAGACCAGGACAAACCAGAACAGAACACACCAGACCAGAATATACCAGAACAGGCCAGGATAGACCAGATCAGATCAGAACAGACCAGGACAGACCAGAACACATAAGAACAGAACACACCAGCACAGAACATACCAGAACAGGCCAGAACAGACCAGAACAGAACACCCAAGAACAGACCGGAACAGAACACCCAGGAACAGACCAGGACAGGCCAGAACAGAACACATAAGAACAGACCAGGACAGAGCAGAACACACCAGCACAGAACATACCAGAACAGGCCAGAACAGACCAGAACAGACCAGAATAGACCAGAACAGAACACCCAAGAACAGACCGGAACAGAACACACCAGACCAGAATATACCAGAACAGGCCAGGATAGACCAGACCAGATCAGAACAGACCAGGACAGACCAGAACACACCAGCACAGAACATACCAGAACAGGCCAGGATAGACCAGACCAGATCAGAACAGACCAGAACACATAAGAAAAGAACACAGCAGCACAGAACATACCAGAATCGGCCAGAACAGAACATACCAGAACAGGCCAGAACAGACTAGAACAGACCAGGACAGACCAGGACAGACCGGAACAGAACACCCAGGAACAGACCAGGATAGACCAGACCAGAACACACAAGAACAGAACACATAAGAACAGAACACACCAGCAGAGTACATACCAGAACAGGCCAGAACAGACCAGAACAGATCAGAACAGACCAGGACAGAGCAGAACAGAACACATAAGAACAGAACACACCAGAACAGAGCATACCAGAACACACCAGAATAGATCAGAACAGACCAGGACAGACCAGAATACATAAGAACAGAACACATCAGCACAGAACATACCAGAACAGGCCAGGACAGACCAGAACAGAACACCCAAGAACAGACCGGAACAGAACACCCAGGAACAGACCAGGACAGGCCAGAACAGAACACATAAGAACAGACCAGGACAGAGCAGAACAGACCAGAACAGACCAGGACAGACCAGAACAGAACACCCAAGAACAGACCGGAACAGAACACCCAGGAACAGACCAGGACAGGCCAGAACAGAACACATAAGAACAGAACAGACCAGGACAGACCAGAACAGAACACCTAAGAACAGAACATACCAGAACAGGCCAGAACAGACTAGAACAGACCAAGACAGAGTATACCAGAATAGGCCAAAACACATCAGGACAGAACAGAACAGAACAGACCAAGACAAAGTATACCAGAATAGGCCAGAACAGATCAGAACAGACCAGAACAGACCAGAACAGAACAGACCAGGACAGACCAGAACAGAACACCCAAGAACAGACCGGAACAGAACACACCAGACCAGAATATACCAGAACAGGCCAGGATAGACCAGACCAGATCAGAACAGACCAGGACAGACCAGAACACACCAGCACAGAACATACCAGAACAGGCCAGAACAGACCAGAACAGACCAGAATAGACCAGAACAGAACACCCAAGAACAGACCGGAACAGAACACACCAGACCAGAATATACCAGAACAGGCCAGGATAGACCAGACCAGATCAGAACAGACCAGGACAGACCAGAACACACCAGCACAGAACATACCAGAACAGGCCAGGATAGACCAGACCAGATCAGAACAGACCAGAACACATAAGAACAGAACACAGCAGCACAGAACATACCAGAATCGGCCAGAACAGAACATACCAGAACAGGCCAGAACAGACTAGAACAGACCAGGACAGACCAGGACAGACCAGAACAGAACACCCAAGAACAGACCGGAACAGAACACCCAGGAACAGACCAGGATAGACCAGACCAGAACACACAAGAACAGAACACACCAGAACAGAACATACCAGAACAGGCCAGAACAGAGTACACCAGAATAGGCCAGAACAGATCAGAACAGACCAGGACAGACCAGAACACAACACCTAAGAACAGAACACACCAGAACAGAATATACCAGAACAGACCAGATCAGAACAACTAAGAACAGACCAGGACAGACCAGAACAGAACACCTAAGAACAGACCAGGACAGACCAGAACAGAACACCTAAGAACAAAACACACCAGAACAGAATATACCAGAACACATAAGAACAGAACATACCAGAACAGGCAAGAACAGACCAGAACAGACCAGAACAGACCAGAACAGAGTATACCAGAATAGGCCAAAACAGATCAGAACAGACCAGGACAGACCAGAACAGAACACCTAAGAGCAGAACATACCAGAATCGGCCAGAACAGACCAGACCAGAATAGGCCAGAACAGAGTATACCAGAATAGGCCAAAACAGATCAGAACAGACCAGGACAGACCAGAACAGAACAACTAAGAACAGAACATACCAGAACAGGCCAGGATAGACCAGACCAGATCAGAACAGACCAGAACACATAAGAACAGAACACAGCAGCACAGAACATACCAGAATCGGCCAGAACAGAACATACCAGAACAGGCCAGAACAGACTAGAACAGACCAGGACAGACCAGGACAGACCAGAACAGAACACCCAAGAACAGACCGGAACAGAACACATAAGAACAGAACATACCAGAATAGGCAAGAACAGATCAGAACAGCCCAGGACAGACCAGAACAGAACACACCAGACCAGAATATACCAGAACAGGCCAGGATAGACCAGACCAGATCAGAACAGACCAGAACAGAACACACAAGAACAGAGCATACCAGAACAGGCCAGAACAGACCAGAACAGACCAGAACAGACCAGAACAGAGTATACCAGAATAGGCCAAAACAGATCAGAACATACCAGGACATACCAGAACAGAACAACTAAGAACAGAACATACCAGAACAGGCCAGAGCAGACCAGACCAGAATAGGCCAGACCAGATCAGAACAGACCAGGACAGACCAGAACAGAACACCCAAGAACAGACCGGAACAGAACACACCAGACCAGAATATACCAGAACAGGCCAGGATAGACCAGACCAGATCAGAACAGACCAGGACAGACCAGAACAGGCCAGGATATACCAGACCAGATCAGAACAGACCAGAACACATAAGAACAGAACACAGCAACACAGAACATACCAGAACAGGCCAGAACAGACCAGAACAGACCAGAACAGATCAGAACAGACCAGGACAAACCAGAACAGAACATACCAGAACAGGCCAGAACACACCAGAAGCGATCAGAACAGACCAAGACAGAGTATACCAGAATAGGCCCGAACAGATCAGAACAGACCAGAACAGAGCATACCAGACCAGAACAGACCAGGACAGACCAGAACACATAAGAACAGAACACACCAGCAGAGTACATACCACAACACACCAGAATAGATCAGAACAGACCAGGACAGACCAGAACACATAAGAACAGAACACACCAGCAGAGTACATACCAGAACACACCAGAATAGATCAGAACAGACCAGGACAGACCAGAATACATAAGAACAGAACACACCAGCACAGAACATACCAGAACAGGCCAGGATAGACCAGACCAGATCAGAACAGACCAGGACAGACCAGAACAGAACACCTAAGAACAGACCAGGACAGAGCAGAACAGAACACACCAGAACCGAGCATACCAGAACAGACCAGAACAGAGTATACCAGAATAGGCCAGAACAGATCAGAACAGATCAGAACAGACCAGAACAGAGCAGAACAGACCAGGACAGACCAGAACAGAACACCCAAGAACAGACCGGAACAGAACACCCAGGAACAGACCAGGACAGGCCAGAACAGAACACATAAGAACAGAACAGACCAGGACAGAACAGAACAGAACATCTGAAAGCAGAACATACCAGAATCGGCCAGAACAGAACATACCAGAACAGGCCAGAACAGACCAGAACAGACCAAGCCAGAGTATACCAGAATAGGCCAGAACAGATCAGAACAGACCAGGACAGACCAGAACAGAACAACTAAGAACAGAACATACCAGAACAGGCCAGAGCAGACCAGACCAGAACAGGCCAGAACAGACCAGAACAGACCAGAACACATAAGAACAGAACACACCAGCAGAGTACATACCACAACACACCAGAATAGATCAGAACAGACCAGGACAGACCAGAACACATAAGAACAGAACACACCAGCAGAGTACATACCAGAACACACCAGAATAGATCAGAACAGACCAGGACAGACCAGAATACATAAGAACAGAACACACCAGCACAGAACATACCAGAACAGGCCAGGATAGACCAGACCAGATCAGAACAGACCAGGACAGACCAGAACAGAACACCTAAGAACAGACCAGGACAGAGCAGAACAGAACACACCAGAACCGAGCATACCAGAACAGACCAGAACAGAGTATACCAGAATAGGCCAGAACAGATCAGAACAGATCAGAACAGACCAGAACAGAGCAGAACAGACCAGGACAGACCAGAACAGAACACCCAAGAACAGACCGGAACAGAACACCCAGGAACAGACCAGGACAGGCCAGAACAGAACACATAAGAACAGAACAGACCAGAACAGAGCAGAACAGAACACATAAGAACAGAACACACCAGAACAGAGCATACCAGAACAGAGCATACCAGAACAGGCCAGAACAGACCAGAACAGACCAGAACACATAAGAACAGAACACACCAGCAGAGTACATACCAGAACACACCAGAATAGATCAGAACAGACCAGGACAGACCAGAATACATAAGAACAGAACACACCAGAACCGAGCATACCAGAACAGACCAGAACAGAGTATACCAGAATAGGCCAGAACAGATCAGAACAGATCAGAACAGACCAGAACAGAGCAGAACAGACCAGGACAGACCAGAACAGAACACCCAAGAACAGACCGGAACAGAACACCCAGGAACAGACCAGGACAGGCCAGAACAGAACACATAAGAACAGAACAGACCAGAACAGAGCAGAACAGAACACATAAGAACAGAACACACCAGAACAGAGCATACCAGAACAGAGCATACCAGAACAGGCCAGAACAGACCAGAACAGACCAGAACACATAAGAACAGAACACACCAGCAGAGTACGTACCAGAACACACCAGAATAGATCAGAACAGACCAGGACAGACCAGAATACATAAGAACAGAACACACCAGCACAGAACATACCAGAACAGGCCAGGATAGACCAGAACAGAACACCTAAGAACAGACCAGGACAGAGCAGAACAGAACACACCAGAACCGAGCATACCAGAACAGACCAGAACAGAGTATACCAGAATAGGCCAGAACCGATCAGAACAGATCAGAACAGACCAGAACAGAGCAGAACAGACCAGGACAGACCAGAACAGAACACCCAAGAACAGACCGGAACAGAACACCCAGGAACAGACCAGGACAGGCCAGAACAGAACACATAAGAACAGAACAGACCAGGACAGACCAGAACAGAACAACTAAGAACAGAACATACCAGAACAGGCCAGAGCAGACCAGACCAGAATAGGCCAGAACAGATCGGAACAGACCAGGACAGACCAGAACAAAACACATAAGAACAGAACACACCAGAACAGAATATACCAGAACAGGCCAGAAGAGAACACATAAGAACAGAACATACCAGAACAGAACATACCAGAACAGGCCAGAACAGAGTATACCAGAATAGGCCAGAACACATCAGAACAGACCAGAACAGACCAGAACAGAACACCTAAGAACAGAACACACCAGAACAGAGCATACCAGAACAGACCAGAACAGACCAGAATATTCCAGAACAGGCCAGGATAGACCAGACCAGATCAGCACAGACCAGGACAGACCAGAACAGAACACCTAAGAACAGACCAGGACAGAGCAGAACAGAACACACCAGAACAGAGCATACTAGAACAGACCAGAACAGACCAGAACAGACCAGAACAGACCAAAACAGAGTATATCAGAATAGGCCAGAACAGATCAGAACAGACCAGAACAGACCAGAACAGAACAACTAAGAACAGAACATACCAGAACAGGCCAGAGCAGACCAAGACAGAGTATACCAGAATAGGCCAGAACAGATCAGAACAGACCAGGACAGACCAGAACAGAACATCTAAGAGCAGAACATACCAGAAAAGGCCAGAGCAGACCAGACCAGAATAGGCCAGAACAGATCGGAACAGACCAGGACAGACCAGAACAGAACACCTAAGAACAGACCAGGACAGAGCAGAACAGAACACACCAGAACAGAGCATACCAGAACAGACCTGAACAGAGTATACCAGAATAGGCCAGAACAGATCAGAACAGACCAGAACAGATCAAGACAGAGTATACCAGAATAGGCCAGAACAGAATATACCAGAACAGGCCAGACCAGAACACATAAGAACAGAACACACCAGCAGAGTACATACCAGAACACACCAGAATAGATCAGAACAGACCAGGACAGACCAGAATACATAAGAACAGAACACACCAACACAGAACATACCGGAACAGGCCAGAACAGACCAGAACAGACCAAGACGGAGTATACCAGAATAGGCCAGAACAGATCAGAACAGACCAGGACAGACCAGGACAGACCAGAACAGAACAACTAAGAACAGAACACACCAGAACAGAATATACCAGAACAGGCCAGAAGAGAACACATAAGAACAGAACATACCAGAACAGAACATACCAGAACAGGCCAGAACAGAGTATACCAGAATAGGCCAGAACACATCAGAACAGACCAGAACAGACCAGAACAGACTAGGACAGACCAGAACAGAACACCCAAGAACAGACCAGAACAGAACACCTAAGAACAGAACATACCAGAACAGGCCAGAACAGACTAGAACAGACCAAGACAGAGTATACCAGAATAGGCCAGAACACATCAGAACAGAACAGACCAGAACAGACCAGAACAGACCAGAACAGACCACAACAGACCAGAACAGACCAGAACAGAGTATACCAGAATAGGCCAAAACACATCAGAACAGAACAGACCAGAACAGAACAGACCAGGACAGACCAGAACAGAACACCTAAGAGCAGAACATACCAGAATCGGCCAGAACAGAACATACCAGAACAGGCCAGAACAGACCAGAACAGACTAGGACAGG
Organism: Ectemnius cavifrons; assembly: GCA_964023945.1. Classification (NCBI taxonomy): domain Eukaryota; kingdom Metazoa; phylum Arthropoda; class Insecta; order Hymenoptera; family Crabronidae; genus Ectemnius; species Ectemnius cavifrons. The sequence goes on along the minus strand of OZ030384.1, from coordinate 751,283 downwards.
CCAGAACGGAACACATAAGAACAGACCAGGACAGACCAGAACAGAACACCTAAGAACAGAACATACCAGAACAGGCCAGAACAGACTAGAACAGACCAGAACAGACCAGAACAGACCAGAACAGACCAGAACAGACCAGAACAGAGTATACCAGAATAGGCCAGAACACATCAGAACAGAACAGAACAGAACAGACCAGAACAGACCAGAATAGACCAGAACAGACCAGAACAGACCAGAACAGACCAGAACAGACCAGAACAGACCAGAACAGAGTATACCAGAATAGGCCAAAACACATCAGAACAGAACAGAACAGACCAAGACAGAGTATACTAGAATAGGCCAGAACAGATCAGAACAGACCAGAACAGACCAGAACAGACCAGAACAGACCAGAACAGACCAGAACAGACCAGAACAGACCAGAACACATAAGAACAGAACACCTAAGAACAGACCAGGACAGAGCATACCAGAACAGACCAGAACAGACCAGAATAGACCAGAACAGAGTATACCAGAATAGGCCAAAACAGATCAAAACAGAACAGAACAGACCAGAACAGAACACCCAAGAACAGACCAGGACAAACCAGAACAGAACACACCAGACCAGAATATACCAGAACAGGCCAGGATAGACCAGATCAGATCAGAACAGACCAGGACAGACCAGAACACATAAGAACAGAACACACCAGCACAGAACATACCAGAACAGGCCAGAACAGACCAGAACAGAACACCCAAGAACAGACCGGAACAGAACACCCAGGAACAGACCAGGACAGGCCAGAACAGAACACATAAGAACAGACCAGGACAGAGCAGAACACACCAGCACAGAACATACCAGAACAGGCCAGAACAGACCAGAACAGACCAGAATAGACCAGAACAGAACACCCAAGAACAGACCGGAACAGAACACACCAGACCAGAATATACCAGAACAGGCCAGGATAGACCAGACCAGATCAGAACAGACCAGGACAGACCAGAACACACCAGCACAGAACATACCAGAACAGGCCAGGATAGACCAGACCAGATCAGAACAGACCAGAACACATAAGAACAGAACACAGCAGCACAGAACATACCAGAATCGGCCAGAACAGAACATACCAGAACAGGCCAGAACAGACTAGAACAGACCAGGACAGACCAGGACAGACCGGAACAGAACACCCAGGAACAGACCAGGATAGACCAGACCAGAACACACAAGAACAGAACACATAAGAACAGAACACACCAGCAGAGTACATACCAGAACAGGCCAGAACAGACCAGAACAGATCAGAACAGACCAGGACAGAGCAGAACAGAACACATAAGAACAGAACACACCAGAACAGAGCATACCAGAACACACCAGAATAGATCAGAACAGACCAGGACAGACCAGAATACATAAGAACAGAACACATCAGCACAGAACATACCAGAACAGGCCAGGACAGACCAGAACAGAACACCCAAGAACAGACCGGAACAGAACACCCAGGAACAGACCAGGACAGGCCAGAACAGAACACATAAGAACAGACCAGGACAGAGCAGAACAGACCAGAACAGACCAGGACAGACCAGAACAGAACACCCAAGAACAGACCGGAACAGAACACCCAGGAACAGACCAGGACAGGCCAGAACAGAACACATAAGAACAGAACAGACCAGGACAGACCAGAACAGAACACCTAAGAACAGAACATACCAGAACAGGCCAGAACAGACTAGAACAGACCAAGACAGAGTATACCAGAATAGGCCAAAACACATCAGGACAGAACAGAACAGAACAGACCAAGACAAAGTATACCAGAATAGGCCAGAACAGATCAGAACAGACCAGAACAGACCAGAACAGAACAGACCAGGACAGACCAGAACAGAACACCCAAGAACAGACCGGAACAGAACACACCAGACCAGAATATACCAGAACAGGCCAGGATAGACCAGACCAGATCAGAACAGACCAGGACAGACCAGAACACACCAGCACAGAACATACCAGAACAGGCCAGAACAGACCAGAACAGACCAGAATAGACCAGAACAGAACACCCAAGAACAGACCGGAACAGAACACACCAGACCAGAATATACCAGAACAGGCCAGGATAGACCAGACCAGATCAGAACAGACCAGGACAGACCAGAACACACCAGCACAGAACATACCAGAACAGGCCAGGATAGACCAGACCAGATCAGAACAGACCAGAACACATAAGAACAGAACACAGCAGCACAGAACATACCAGAATCGGCCAGAACAGAACATACCAGAACAGGCCAGAACAGACTAGAACAGACCAGGACAGACCAGGACAGACCAGAACAGAACACCCAAGAACAGACCGGAACAGAACACCCAGGAACAGACCAGGATAGACCAGACCAGAACACACAAGAACAGAACACACCAGAACAGAACATACCAGAACAGGCCAGAACAGAGTACACCAGAATAGGCCAGAACAGATCAGAACAGACCAGGACAGACCAGAACACAACACCTAAGAACAGAACACACCAGAACAGAATATACCAGAACAGACCAGATCAGAACAACTAAGAACAGACCAGGACAGACCAGAACAGAACACCTAAGAACAGACCAGGACAGACCAGAACAGAACACCTAAGAACAAAACACACCAGAACAGAATATACCAGAACACATAAGAACAGAACATACCAGAACAGGCAAGAACAGACCAGAACAGACCAGAACAGACCAGAACAGAGTATACCAGAATAGGCCAAAACAGATCAGAACAGACCAGGACAGACCAGAACAGAACACCTAAGAGCAGAACATACCAGAATCGGCCAGAACAGACCAGACCAGAATAGGCCAGAACAGAGTATACCAGAATAGGCCAAAACAGATCAGAACAGACCAGGACAGACCAGAACAGAACAACTAAGAACAGAACATACCAGAACAGGCCAGGATAGACCAGACCAGATCAGAACAGACCAGAACACATAAGAACAGAACACAGCAGCACAGAACATACCAGAATCGGCCAGAACAGAACATACCAGAACAGGCCAGAACAGACTAGAACAGACCAGGACAGACCAGGACAGACCAGAACAGAACACCCAAGAACAGACCGGAACAGAACACATAAGAACAGAACATACCAGAATAGGCAAGAACAGATCAGAACAGCCCAGGACAGACCAGAACAGAACACACCAGACCAGAATATACCAGAACAGGCCAGGATAGACCAGACCAGATCAGAACAGACCAGAACAGAACACACAAGAACAGAGCATACCAGAACAGGCCAGAACAGACCAGAACAGACCAGAACAGACCAGAACAGAGTATACCAGAATAGGCCAAAACAGATCAGAACATACCAGGACATACCAGAACAGAACAACTAAGAACAGAACATACCAGAACAGGCCAGAGCAGACCAGACCAGAATAGGCCAGACCAGATCAGAACAGACCAGGACAGACCAGAACAGAACACCCAAGAACAGACCGGAACAGAACACACCAGACCAGAATATACCAGAACAGGCCAGGATAGACCAGACCAGATCAGAACAGACCAGGACAGACCAGAACAGGCCAGGATATACCAGACCAGATCAGAACAGACCAGAACACATAAGAACAGAACACAGCAACACAGAACATACCAGAACAGGCCAGAACAGACCAGAACAGACCAGAACAGATCAGAACAGACCAGGACAAACCAGAACAGAACATACCAGAACAGGCCAGAACACACCAGAAGCGATCAGAACAGACCAAGACAGAGTATACCAGAATAGGCCCGAACAGATCAGAACAGACCAGAACAGAGCATACCAGACCAGAACAGACCAGGACAGACCAGAACAGAACACCTAAGAACAGACCTGGACAGACCAGACCAGATCAGAACAGACCAGGACAGACCAGAACAGAACACCTAAGAACAGACCAGGACAGAGCAGAACAGAACACACCAGAACAGAGCATACCAGAACAGACCAGAACAGAGTATACCAGAATAGGCCAGAACAGACCAGAACAGACCAGAACACATAAGAACAGAACACACCAGCAGAGTACATACCAGAACACACCAGAATAGGTCAGAACAGACCAGGACAGACCAGAATACATAAGAACAGAACACACCAGCACAGAACATACCAGAACAGGCCAGGATAGACCAGACCAGATCAGAACAGACCAGGACAGACCAGAACAGAACATCTAAGAGCAGAACATACCAGAATCGGCCAGAACAGAACATACCAGAACAGGCCAGAACAGACCAGAACAGACCAAGACAGAGTATACCAGAATAGGCCAGAACAGATCAGAACAGACCAGAACAGACCAGAACAGAACAACTAAGAACAGAACATACCAGAACAGGCCAGAGCAGACCAGACCAGAACAGACCAGAACAGAACAACTAAGAACAGAACATACCAGAACAGGCCAGAGCAGACCAGACCAGAATAGGCCAGAACAGATCGGAACAGACCAGAACAGACCAGAACAGACCAGAACAGACCAGGACAGACCAGAACAGAACACCCAAGAACAGACCGGAACAGAACACTCCCTGGAACAGACCAGGACAGGCCAGAACAGAACACATAAGAACAGAACACACCAGAACAGAATATACCAGAACAGGCCAGAAGAGAACACATAAGAACAGAACACAGCAACACAGAACATACCAGAACAGGCCAGAACAGACCAGAACAGACCAGAACAGACCAGAACAGATCAGAACAGACCAGGACAAACCAGAACAGAACATACCAGAACAGGCCAGAACACACCAGAAGCGATCAGAACAGACCAAGACAGAGTATACCAGAATAGGCCCGAACAGATCAGAACAGACCAGAACAGAGCATACCAGACCAGAACAGACCAGGACAGACCAGAACAGAACACCTAAGAACAGACCTGGACAGACCAGACCAGATCAGAACAGACCAGGACAGACCAGAACAGAACACCTAAGAACAGACCAGGACAGAGCAGAACAGAACACACCAGAACAGAGCATACCAGAACAGACCAGAACAGAGTATACCAGAATAGGCCAGAACAGACCAGAACAGACCAGAACACATAAGAACAGAACACACCAGCAGAGTACATACCAGAACACACCAGAATAGGTCAGAACAGACCAGGACAGACCAGAATACATAAGAACAGAACACACCAGCACAGAACATACCAGAACAGGCCAGGATAGACCAGACCAGATCAGAACAGACCAGGACAGACCAGAACAGAACATCTAAGAGCAGAACATACCAGAATCGGCCAGAACAGAACATACCAGAACAGGCCAGAACAGACCAGAACAGACCAAGACAGAGTATACCAGAATAGGCCAGAACAGATCAGAACAGACCAGGACAGACCAGAACAGAACAACTAAGAACAGAACACACCAGAACAGAATATACCAGAACAGGCCAGAAGAGAACACATAAGAACAGAACATACCAGAACAGAACATACCAGAACAGGCCAGAACAGAGTATACCAGAATAGGCCAGAACACATCAGAACAGACCAGAACAGACCAGAACAGACTAGGACAGACCAGAACAGAACACCCAAGAACAGACCAGAACAGAACACCTAAGAACAGAACATACCAGAACAGACTAGAACAGACCAAGACAGAGTATACCAGAATAGGCCAGAACACATCAGAACAGAACAAACCAGAACTGACCAGAACAGACCAGAACAGACCAGAACAGACCAGAACAGACCAGAACAGACCAGAACAGAGTATACCAGAATAGGCCAAAACACATCAGAACAGAACAGAACAGAACAGACCAAGACAGAGTATACCAGAATAGGCCAGAACAGATCAGAACAGAACAGACCAGAACACAACAGAACAGAACAGACCAGGACAGACCAGAACAGAACACCCAAGAACAGACCGGAACAGAACACACCAGACCAGAATATACCAGAACAGGCCAGGATAGACCAGACCAGATCAGAACAGACCAGGACAGACCAGAACACACCAGCACAGAACATACCAGAACAGGCCAGAACAGACCAGAACAGACCAGAATAGACCAGAACAGAGTATACCAGAATAGGCCAAAACAGATCAGAACAGAACAGAACAGACCAGAACAGAACACCCAAGAACAGACCAGGACAAACCAGAACAGAACACACCAGACCAGAATATACCAGAACAGGCCAGGATAGACCAGACCAGATCAGAACACATAAGAACAGAACACACCAGCAGAGTACATACCAGAACAGGCCAGAACAGGCCAGAACAGATCAGAACAGAACAGACCAGGACAGAGCAGAACAGAACACATAAGAACAGAACACACCAGAACACAACACACCAGAACCGAGCATACCAGAACAGGCCAGAACAGACTAGAACAGACCAAGACAGAGTATACCAGAATAGGCCAGAACAGATCAGAACAGACCAGGACAGACCACAACACATAAGAACAGAACACACCAGCACAGAACATACCAGAACAGGCCAGAACAGACCAGAACAGACCAGAACACATAAGAACAGAACACACCAGCAGAGTACATACCAGAACAGGCCAGAACAGACGAGAACAGATCAGAACAGACCAGGACAGAGCAGAACAGAACACATAAGAACAGAACACACCAGAACAGAGCATACCAGAACAGGCCAGAACAGACCAGAACAGACCAGAACACATAAGAACAGAACACACCAGCAGAGTACATACCAGAACACACCAGAATAGATCAGAACAGACCAGGACAGACCAGAATACATAAGAACAGAACACACCAGCACAGAACATACCAGAACAGGCCAGGATAGACCAGACCAGATCAGAACAGACCAGGACAGACCAGAACAGAACATCTAAGAGCAGAACATACCAGAATCGGCCAGAACAGAACATACCAGAACAGGCCAGAACAGACCAGAACAGACCAAGACAGAGTATACCAGAATAGGCCAGAACAGATCAGAACAGACCAGGACAGACCAGAACAGAACAACTAAGAACAGAACACACCAGAACAGAATATACCAGAACAGGCCAGAAGAGAACACATAAGAACAGAACATACCAGAACAGAACATACCAGAACAGGCCAGAACAGAGTATACCAGAATAGGCCAGAACACATCAGAACAGACCAGAACAGACCAGAACAGACTAGGACAGACCAGAACAGAACACCCAAGAACAGACCAGAACAGAACACCTAAGAACAGAACATACCAGAACAGACTAGAACAGACCAAGACAGAGTATACCAGAATAGGCCAGAACACATCAGAACAGAACAAACCAGAACTGACCAGAACAGACCAGAACAGACCAGAACAGACCAGAACAGACCAGAACAGACCAGAACAGAGTATACCAGAATAGGCCAAAACACATCAGAACAGAACAGAACAGAACAGACCAAGACAGAGTATACCAGAATAGGCCAGAACAGATCAGAACAGAACAGACCAGAACACAACAGAACAGAACAGACCAGGACAGACCAGAACAGAACACCCAAGAACAGACCGGAACAGAACACACCAGACCAGAATATACCAGAACAGGCCAGGATAGACCAGACCAGATCAGAACAGACCAGGACAGACCAGAACACACCAGCACAGAACATACCAGAACAGGCCAGAACAGACCAGAACAGACCAGAATAGACCAGAACAGAGTATACCAGAATAGGCCAAAACAGATCAGAACAGAACAGAACAGACCAGAACAGAACACCCAAGAACAGACCAGGACAAACCAGAACAGAACACACCAGACCAGAATATACCAGAACAGGCCAGGATAGACCAGACCAGATCAGAACACATAAGAACAGAACACACCAGCAGAGTACATACCAGAACAGGCCAGAACAGGCCAGAACAGATCAGAACAGAACAGACCAGGACAGAGCAGAACAGAACACATAAGAACAGAACACACCAGAACACAACACACCAGAACCGAGCATACCAGAACAGGCCAGAACAGACTAGAACAGACCAAGACAGAGTATACCAGAATAGGCCAGAACAGATCAGAACAGACCAGGACAGACCACAACACATAAGAACAGAACACACCAGCACAGAACATACCAGAACAGGCCAGAACAGACCAGAACAGACCAGAACACATAAGAACAGAACACACCAGCAGAGTACATACCAGAACAGGCCAGAACAGACGAGAACAGATCAGAACAGACCAGGACAGAGCAGAACAGAACACATAAGAACAGAACACACCAGAACAGAGCATACCAGAACAGGCCAGAACAGACCAGAACAGACCAGAACACATAAGAACAGAACACACCAGCAGAGTACATACCAGAACACACCAGAATAGATCAGAACAGACCAGGACAGACCAGAATACATAAGAACAGAACACACCAGCACAGAACATACCAGAACAGGCCAGGATAGACCAGAACAGAACACCTAAGAACAGACCAGGACAGAGCAGAACAGAACACACCAGAACCGAGCATACCAGAACAGACCAGAACAGAGTATACCAGAATAGGCCAGAACAGATCAGAACAGATCAGAACAGACCAGAACAGAGCAGAACAGACCAGGACAGACCAGAACAGAACACCCAAGAACAGACCGGAACAGAACACCCAGGAACAGACCAGGACAGGCCAGAACAGAACACATAAGAACAGAACAGACCAGAACAGAGCAGAACAGATCAGAACAGACCAGGACAGACCAGAACAGAACACCTAAGAACAGACCAGGACAGAGCAGAACAGAACACACCAGAACAGAGCATACCAGAACAGACCAGAACAGAGTATACCAGAATAGGCCAGAACAGATCAGAACAGACCAGAACAGACCAGAACAGACCAGGACAGACCAGAACAGAACACCCAAGAACAGAACAGACCAGGACAGACCAGAACAGAACATCTAAGAGCAGAACATACCAGAATCGGCCAGAACAGAACATACCAGAACAGGCCAGACAGACCAGAACAGACCAGAACAGAGTATACCAGAACAGACCAGAACAGAGTATACCAGAATAGGCCAGAACAGACCAGAACAGACCAGAACACATAAGAACAGAACACACCAGCAGAGTACATACCAGAACACACCAGAATAGGTCAGAACAGACCAGGACAGACCAGAATACATAAGAACAGAACACACCAGCACAGAACATACCAGAACAGGCCAGGATAGACCAGACCAGATCAGAACAGACCAGGACAGACCAGAACAGAACATCTAAGAGCAGAACATACCAGAATCGGCCAGAACAGAACATACCAGAACAGGCCAGAACAGACCAGAACAGACCAAGACAGAGTATACCAGAATAGGCCAGAACAGATCAGAACAGACCAGGACAGACCAGAACAGAACAACTAAGAACAGAACACACCAGAACAGAATATACCAGAACAGGCCAGAAGAGAACACATAAGAACAGAACATACCAGAACAGAACATACCAGAACAGGCCAGAACAGAGTATACCAGAATAGGCCAGAACACATCAGAACAGACCAGAACAGACCAGAACAGACTAGGACAGACCAGAACAGAACACCCAAGAACAGACCAGAACAGAACACCTAAGAACAGAACATACCAGAACAGACTAGAACAGACCAAGACAGAGTATACCAGAATAGGCCAGAACACATCAGAACAGAACAAACCAGAACTGACCAGAACAGACCAGAACAGACCAGAACAGACCAGAACAGACCAGAACAGAGTATACCAGAATAGGCCAAAACACATCAGAACAGAACAGAACAGAACAGACCAAGACAGAGTATACCAGAATAGGCCAGAACAGATCAGAACAGAACAGACCAGAACACAACAGAACAGAACAGACCAGGACAGACCAGGACAGAACACCCAAGAACAGACCGGAACAGAACACACCAGACCAGAATATACCAGAACAGGCCAGGATAGACCAGACCAGATCAGAACAGACCAGGACAGACCAGAACACACCAGCACAGAACATACCAGAACAGGCCAGAACAGACCAGAACAGACCAGAATAGACCAGAACAGAGTATACCAGAATAGGCCAAAACAGATCAGAACAGAACAGAACAGACCAGAACAGAACACCCAAGAACAGACCAGGACAAACCAGAACAGAACACACCAGACCAGAATATACCAGAACAGGCCAGGATAGACCAGACCAGATCAGAACACATAAGAACAGAACACACCAGCAGAGTACATACCAGAACAGGCCAGAACAGGCCAGAACAGATCAGAACAGAACAGACCAGGACAGAGCAGAACAGAACACATAAGAACAGAACACACCAGAACACAATACACCAGAACAGACCAGAACAGACCAAGACAGAGTATACCAGAATAGGCCAGAACAGATCAGAACAGACCAGGACAGACCACAACACATAAGAACAGAACACACCAGCACAGAACATACCAGAACAGGCCAGAACAGACCAGAACAGACCAGAACACATAAGAACAGAACACACCAGCAGAGTACATACCAGAACAGGCCAGAACAGACGAGAACAGATCAGAACAGACCAGGACAGAGCAGAACAGAACACATAAGAACAGAACACACCAGAACAGAGCATACCAGAACAGACCAGAACACATAAGAACAGAACACACCAGCAGAGTACATACCAGAACACACCAGAATAGATCAGAACAGACCAGGACAGACCAGAATACATAAGAACAGAACACACCAGCACAGAACATACCAGAACAGGCCAGGATAGACCAGACCAGATCAGAACAGACCAGGACAGACCAGAACAGAACACCTAAGAACAGACCAGGACAGAGCAGAACAGAACACACCAGAACAGAGCATACCAGAACAGACCAGAACAGAGTATACCAGAATAGGCCAGAACAGATCAGAACAGACCAGAACAGACCAGAACAGACCAGAACAGACCAGAACAGAACACACCAGACCAGAATATTCCAGAACAGGCCAGGATAGACCAGACCAGATCAGAACAGACCAGGACAGACCAGAACAGAACACCTAAGAACAGACCAGGACAGAGCAGAACAGAACACACCAGAACAGAGCATACCAGAACAGACCAGAACAGACCAGAACAGACCAGAACAGACCAGAACAGAACACACCAGACCAGAATATTCCAGAACTGACCAGAACAGACCAGAACAGACCGGAACAGACCAGAACAGACCAGAACAGACCAGAACACACCAGAACAGACTAGGACAGACCAGAACAGAACACCCAAGAACAGAACAGACCAGGACAGACCAGAACAGAACATCTAAGAGCAGAACATACCAGAATCGGCCAGAACAGAACATACCAGACCAGAACAGAACAACTAAGAACAGAACATACCAGAACAGGCCAGAGCAGACCAGACCAGAACAGACCAGAACAGAACAACTAAGAACAGAACATACCAGAACAGGCCAGAGCAGACCAGACCAGAATAGGCCAGAACAGATCGGAACAGACCAGAACAGACCAGAACAGACCAGAACAGACCAGAACAGAACACACCAGACCAGAATATTCCAGAACAGGCCAGGATAGACCAGACCAGATCAGAACAGACCAGGACAGACCAGAACAGAACACCTAAGAACAGACCAGGACAGAGCAGAACAGAACACACCAGAACAGAGCATACCAGAACAGACCAGAACAGACCAGAACAGACCAGAACAGACCAGAACAGAACACACCAGACCAGAATATTCCAGAACTGACCAGAACAGACCAGAACAGACCGGAACAGACCAGAACAGACCAGAACAGACCAGAACACACCAGAACAGACTAGGACAGACCAGAACAGAACACCCAAGAACAGACCAGAACAGAACACCTAAGAACAGAACATACCAGAACAGGCCAGAACAGACTAGAACAGACCAAGACAGAGTATACCAGAATAGGCCAGAACACATCAGAACAGAACAGACCAGAACTGACCAGAACAGACCAGAACAGACCGGAACAGACCAGAACAGACCAGAACAGACCAGAACAGAGTATACCAGAATAGGCCAAAACACATCAGAACAGAACAGAACAGAACAGAACAGAGCAGAACAGACCAGGACAGACCAGAACAGAACACCCAAGAACAGACCAGAACAGAACACCTAAGAACAGAACATACCAGAACAGGCCAGAACAGACTAGAACAGACCAAGACAGAGTATACCAGAATAGGCCAGAACAGATCAGAACAGGCCAGAACAGAACAGAACAGAACAGAACAGACCAGGACAGACTAGAACAGACCAAGACAGAGTATACCAGAATAGGCCAGAACACATCAGAACAGAACAGACCAGAACTGACCAGAACAGACCAGAACAGACCGGAACAGACGAGAACAGATCAGAACAGACCAGAACAGAGCAGAACAGAACACATAAAAACAGAACACACCAGAACAGAGCATACCAGAACAGAGCATACCAGAACAGGCCAGAACAGACCAGAACAGACCAGAACACATAAGAACAGAACACACCAGCAGAGTACATACCAGAACACACCAGAATAGATCAGAACAGACCAGGACAGACCAGAATACATAAGAACAGAACACACCAGCACAGAACATACCAGAACAGGCCAGGATAGACCAGACCAGATCAGAACAGACCAGGACAGACCAGAACAGAACACCTAAGAACAGACCAGGACAGAGCAGAACAGAACACACCAGAACCGAGCATACCAGAACAGACCAGAACAGAGTATACCAGAATAGGCCAGAACAGATCAGAACAGATCAGAACAGACCAGAACAGAGCAGAACAGACCAGGACAGACCAGAACAGAACACCCAAGAACAGACCGGAACAGAACACCCAGGAACAGACCAGGACAGGCCAGACCAGAACAGACTAGAACAGAGCAGAACAGAACACATAAGAACAGAACACACCAGAACAGAGCATACCAGAACAGAGCATACCAGAACAGGCCAGAACAGACCAGAACAGACCAGAACACATAAGAACAGAACACACCAGCAGAGTACATACCAGAACACACCAGAATAGATCAGAACAGACCAGGACAGACCAGAATACATAAGAACAGAACACACCAGCACAGAACATACCAGAACAGGCCAGGATAGACCAGAACAGAACACCTAAGAACAGACCAGGACAGAGCAGAACAGAACACACCAGAACCGAGCATACCAGAACAGACCAGAACAGAGTATACCAGAATAGGCCAGAACAGATCAGAACAGATCAGAACAGACCAGAACAGAGCAGAACAGACCAGGACAGACCAGAACAGAACACCCAAGAACAGACCGGAACAGAACACCCAGGAACAGACCAGGACAGGCCAGAACAGAACACATAAGAACAGAACAGACCAGGACAGAACAGAACAGAACATCTGAAAGCAGAACATACCAGAATCGGCCAGAACAGAACATACCAGAACAGGCCAGAACAGAGTATACCAGAATAGGCCAGAACACATCAGAACAGACCAGAACAGACCAGAACAGAACACCTAAGAACAGAACACACCAGAACAGAGCATACCAGAACAGACCAGAACAGACCAGAATAGACCAGAACAGAGTATACCAGAATAGGCCAAAACAGATCAGAACAGAACAGAACAGAACAGACCAGAACAGAACACCCAAGAACAGACCAGGACAGACCAGAACAGAACACACCAGACCAGAATATTCCAGAACAGGCCAGGATAGACCAGACCAGATCAGCACAGACCAGGACAGGCCAGAACAGAACACCTAAGAACAGACCAGGACAGAGCAGAACAGAACACACCAGAACAGAGCATACTAGAACAGACCAGAACAGACCAGAACAGACCAGAACAGACCAGAACAGAGTATATCAGAATAGGCCAGAACAGATCAGAACAGACCAGAACAGACCAGAACAGAACAACTAAGAACAGAACATACCAGAACAGGCCAGAGCAGACCAAGACAGAGTATACCAGAATAGGCCAGAACAGATCAGAACAGACCAGGACAGACCAGAACAGAACATCTAAGAGCAGAACATACCAGAAAAGGCCAGAGCAGACCAGACCAGAATAGGCCAGAACAGATCGGAACAGACCAGGACAGACCAGAACAGAACACCTAAGAACAGACCAGGACAGAGCAGAACAGAACACACCAGAACAGAGCATACCAGAACAGACCAGAACAGAGTATACCAGAATAGGCCAGAACAGATCAGAACAGACCAGAACAGATCAAGACAGAGTATACCAGAATAGGCCAGAACAGAATATACCAGAACAGGCCAGACCAGAACACATAAGAACAGAACACACCAGCAGAGTACATACCAGAACACACCAGAATAGATCAGAACAGACCAGGACAGACCAGAATACATAAGAATAGAACACACCAACACAGAACATACCGGAACAGGCCAGAACAGACCAGAACAGACCAAGACGGAGTATACCAGAATAGGCCAGAACAGATCAGAACAGACCAGGACAGACCAGGACAGACCAGAACAGAACAACTAAGAACAGAACACACCAGAACAGAATATACCAGAACAGGCCAGAAGAGAACACATAAGAACAGAACATACCAGAACAGAACATACCAGAACAGGCCAGAACAGAGTATACCAGAATAGGCCAGAACACATCAGAACAGACCAGAACAGACCAGAACAGACTAGGACAGACCAGAACAGAACACCCAAGAACAGACCAGAACAGAACACCTAAGAACAGAACATACCAGAACAGGCCAGAACAGACTAGAACAGACCAAGACAGAGTATACCAGAATAGGCCAGAACACATCAGAACAGAACAGACCAGAACAGACCAGAACAGACCAGAACAGACCAGAACAGAGTATACCAGAATAGGCCAAAACACATCAGAACAGAACAGAACAGACCAGAACAGAACAGAACAGAGTATACCAGAATAGGCCAAAACACATCAGAACAGAACAGAACAGACCAAGACAGAGTATACTAGAATAGGCCAGAACAGATCAGAACAGACCAGAACAGACCAGAACAGACCAGAACAGACCAGAACAGACCAGAACAGACCAGAACACATAAGAACAGAACACCTAAGAACAGACCAGGACAGAGCATACCAGAACAGACCAGAACAGACCAGAATAGACCAGAACAGAGTATACCAGAATAGGCCAAAACAGATCAGAACAGAACAGAACAGACCAGAACAGAACACCCAAGAACAGACCAGGACAAACCAGAACAGAACACACCAGACCAGAATATACCAGAACAGGCCAGGATAGACCAGATCAGATCAGAACAGACCAGGACAGACCAGAACACATAAGAACAGAACACACCAGCACAGAACATACCAGAACAGGCCAGAACAGACCAGAACAGACCAGAACACATAAGAACAGAACACACCAGCAGAGTACATACCAGAACAGGCCAGAACAGACCAGAACAGATCAGAACAGACCAGGACAGAGCAGAACAGAACACATAAGAACAGAACACACCAGAACAGAGCATACCAGAACACACCAGAATAGATCAGAACAGACCAGGACAGACCAGAATACATAAGAACAGAACACATCAGCACAGAACATACCAGAACAGGCCAGGACAGACCAGAACAGAACACCCAAGAACAGACCGGAACAGAACACCCAGGAACAGACCAGGACAGGCCAGAACAGAACACATAAGAACAGACCAGGACAGAGCAGAACAGACCAGAACAGACCAGGACAGACCAGAACAGAACACCCAAGAACAGACCGGAACAGAACACCCAGGAACAGACCAGGACAGGCCAGAACAGAACACATAAGAACAGAACAGACCAGGACAGACCAGAACAGAACACCTAAGAACAGAACATACCAGAACAGGCCAGAACAGACTAGAACAGACCAAGACAGAGTATACCAGAATAGGCCAAAACACATCAGGACAGAACAGAACAGAACAGACCAAGACAAAGTATACCAGAATAGGCCAGAACAGATCAGAACAGACCAGAACAGACCAGAACAGAACAGACCAGAACAGACCAGGACAGACCAGAACAGAACACCCAAGAACAGACCGGAACAGAACACACCAGACCAGAATATACCAGAACAGGCCAGGATAGACCAGACCAGATCAGAACAGACCAGGACAGACCAGAACACACCAGCACAGAACATACCAGAACAGGCCAGAACAGACCAGAACAGACCAGAATAGACCAGAACAGAACACCCAAGAACAGACCGGAACAGAACACACCAGACCAGAATATACCAGAACAGGCCAGGATAGACCAGACCAGATCAGAACAGACCAGGACAGACCAGAACAACTAAGAACAGAACATACCAGAACAGGCCAGGATAGACCAGACCAGATCAGAACAGACCAGAACACATAAGAACAGAACACAGCAGCACAGAACATACCAGAATCGGCCAGAACAGAACATACCAGAACAGGCCAGAACAGACTAGAACAGACCAGGACAGACCAGGACAGACCAGAACAGAACACCCAAGAACAGACCGGAACAGAACACATAAGAACAGAACATACCAGAATAGGCAAGAACAGATCAGAACAGCCCAGGACAGACCAGAACAGAACACACCAGACCAGAATATACCAGAACAGGCCAGGATAGACCAGACCAGATCAGAACAGACCAGAACAGAACACCTAAGAACAGACCAGGACAGAGCAGAACAGAACACACCAGAACAGAGCATACCAGAACAGACCAGAACAGAGTATACCAGAATAGGCCAGAACAGATCAGAACAGACCAGAACAGATCAAGACAGAGTATACCAGAATAGGCCAGAACAGAATATACCAGAACAGGCCAGACCAGAACACATAAGAACAGAACACACCAGCAGAGTACATACCAGAACACACCAGAATAGATCAGAACAGACCAGGACAGACCAGAATACATAAGAACAGAACACACCAACACAGAACATACCGGAACAGGCCAGAACAGACCAGAACAGACCAAGACGGAGTATACCAGAATAGGCCAGAACAGATCAGAACAGACCAGGACAGACCAGGACAGACCAGAACAGAACAACTAAGAACAGAACACACCAGAACAGAATATACCAGAACAGGCCAGAAGAGAACACATAAGAACAGAACATACCAGAACAGAACATACCAGAACAGGCCAGAACAGAGTATACCAGAATAGGCCAGAACACATCAGAACAGACCAGAACAGACCAGAACAGACTAGGACAGACCAGAACAGAACACCCAAGAACAGACCAGAACAGAACACCTAAGAACAGAACATACCAGAACAGGCCAGAACAGACTAGAACAGACCAAGACAGAGTATACCAGAATAGGCCAGAACACATCAGAACAGAACAGACCAGAACAGACCAGAACAGACCAGAACAGACCAGAACAGACCAGAACAGACCAGAACAGAGTATACCAGAATAGGCCAAAACACATCAGAACAGAACAGAACAGACCAGAACAGAACAGAACAGAGTATACCAGAATAGGCCAAAACACATCAGAACAGAACAGAACAGACCAAGACAGAGTATACTAGAATAGGCCAGAACAGATCAGAACAGACCAGAACAGACCAGAACAGACCAGAACAGACCAGAACAGACCAGAACAGACCAGAACAGACCAGAACACATAAGAACAGAACACCTAAGAACAGACCAGGACAGAGCATACCAGAACAGACCAGAACAGACCAGAATAGACCAGAACAGAGTATACCAGAATAGGCCAAAACAGATCAGAACAGAACAGAACAGACCAGAACAGAACACCCAAGAACAGACCAGGACAAACCAGAACAGAACACACCAGACCAGAATATACCAGAACAGGCCAGGATAGACCAGATCAGATCAGAACAGACCAGGACAGACCAGAACACATAAGAACAGAACACACCAGCACAGAACATACCAGAACAGGCCAGAACAGACCAGAACAGACCAGAACACATAAGAACAGAACACACCAGAACAGGCCAGGACAGACCAGAACAGAACACCCAAGAACAGACCGGAACAGAACACCCAGGAACAGACTAGGACAGGCCAGAACAGAACACATAAGAACAGACCAGGACAGAGCAGAACAGACCAGAACAGACCAGGACAGACCAGAACAGAACACCCAAGAACAGACCGGAACAGAACACCCAGGAACAGACCAGGACAGGCCAGAACAGAACACATAAGAACAGAACAGACCAGGACAGACCAGAACAGAACACCTAAGAACAGAACATACCAGAACAGGCCAGAACAGACTAGAACAGACCAAGACAGAGTATACCAGAATAGGCCAAAACACATCAGGACAGAACAGAACAGAACAGACCAAGACAAAGTATACCAGAATAGGCCAGAACAGATCAGAACAGACCAGAACAGACCAGAACAGAACAGACCAGGACAGACCAGAACAGAACACCCAAGAACAGACCGGAACAGAACACACCAGACCAGAATATACCAGAACAGGCCAGGATAGACCAGACCAGATCAGAACAGACCAGGACAGACCAGAACACACCAGCACAGAACATACCAGAACAGGCCAGAACAGACCAGAACAGACCAGAATAGACCAGAACAGAACACCCAAGAACAGACCAGAACAGACCAGAACAGACCAGAACACATAAGAACAGAACACACCAGCAGAGTACATACCAGAACAGGCCAGAACAGACCAGAACAGATCAGAACAGACCAGGACAGAGCAGAACAGAACACATAAGAACAGAACACACCAGAACAGAGCATACCAGAACACACCAGAATAGATCAGAACAGACCAGGACAGACCAGAATACATAAGAACAGAACACATCAGCACAGAACATACCAGAACAGGCCAGGACAGACCAGAACAGAACACCCAAGAACAGACCGGAACAGAACACCCAGGAACAGACCAGGACAGGCCAGAACAGAACACATAAGAACAGACCAGGACAGAGCAGAACAGACCAGAACAGACCAGGACAGACCAGAACAGAACACCCAAGAACAGACCGGAACAGAACACCCAGGAACAGACCAGGACAGGCCAGAACAGAACACATAAGAACAGAACAGACCAGGACAGACCAGAACAGAACAGAACAGACCAGGACAGACCAGAACACACCAGCACAGAACATACCAGAACAGGCCAGAACAGACCAGAACAGACCAGAATAGACCAGAACAGAACACCCAAGAACAGACCGGAACAGAACACACCAGACCAGAATATACCAGAACAGGCCAGGATAGACCAGACCAGATCAGAACAGACCAGGACAGACCAGAACAACTAAGAACAGAACATACCAGAACAGGCCAGGATAGACCAGACCAGATCAGAACAGACCAGAACACATAAGAACAGAACACAGCAGCACAGAACATACCAGAATCGGCCAGAACAGAACATACCAGAACAGGCCAGAACAGACTAGAACAGACCAGAACAGACCAGAACAGAGTATACCAGAATAGGCCAAAACACATCAGAACAGAACAGAACAGACCAGAACAGAACAGAACAGAGTATACCAGAATAGGCCAAGACACATCAGAACAGAACAGAACAGACCAAGACAGAGTATACTAGAATAGGCCAGAACAGATCAGAACAGACCAGAACAGACCAGAACAGACCAGAACAGACCAGAACAGACCAGAACAGACCAGAACACATAAGAACAGAACACCTAAGAACAGACCAGGACAGAGCATACCAGAACAGACCAGAACAGACCAGAATAGACCAGAACAGAGTATACCAGAATAGGCCAAAACAGATCAGAACAGAACAGAACAGACCAGAACAGAACACCCAAGAACAGACCAGGACAAACCAGAACAGAACACACCAGACCAGAATATACCAGAACAGGCCAGGATAGACCAGATCAGATCAGAACAGACAAGGACAGACCAGAACACATAAGAACAGAACACACCAGCACAGAACATACCAGAACAGGCCAGAACAGACCAGAACAGACCAGAACACATAAGAACAGAACACACCAGAACAGGCCAGGACAGACCAGAACAGAACACCCAAGAACAGACCGGAACAGAACACCCAGGAACAGACCAGGACAGGCCAGAACAGAACACATAAGAACAGACCAGGACAGAGCAGAACAGACCAGAACAGACCAGGACAGACCAGAACAGAACACCCAAGAACAGACCGGAACAGAACACCCAGGAACAGACCAGGACAGGCCAGAACAGAACACATAAGAACAGAACAGACCAGGACAGACCAGAACAGAACACCTAAGAACAGAACATACCAGAACAGGCCAGAACAGACTAGAACAGACCAAGACAGAGTATACCAGAATAGGCCAAAACACATCAGGACAGAACAGAACAGAACAGACCAAGACAAAGTATACCAGAATAGGCCAGAACAGATCAGAACAGACCAGAACAGACCAGAACAGAACAGACCAGGACAGACCAGAACAGAACACCCAAGAACAGACCGGAACAGAACACACCAGACCAGAATATACCAGAACAGGCCAGGATAGACCAGACCAGATCAGAACAGACCAGGACAGACCAGAACACACCAGCACAGAACATACCAGAACAGGCCAGAACAGACCAGAACAGACCAGAATAGACCAGAACAGAACACCCAAGAACAGACCAGAACAGACCAGAACAGACCAGAACACATAAGAACAGAACACACCAGCAGAGTACATACCAGAACAGGCCAGAACAGACCAGAACAGATCAGAACAGACCAGGACAGAGCAGAACAGAACACATAAGAACAGAACACACCAGAACAGAGCATACCAGAACACACCAGAATAGATCAGAACAGACCAGGACAGACCAGAATACATAAGAACAGAACACATCAGCACAGAACATACCAGAACAGGCCAGGACAGACCAGAACAGAACACCCAAGAACAGACCGGAACAGAACACCCAGGAACAGACCAGGACAGGCCAGAACAGAACACATAAGAACAGACCAGGACAGAGCAGAACAGACCAGAACAGACCAGGACAGACCAGAACAGAACACCCAAGAACAGACCGGAACAGAACACCCAGGAACAGACCAGGACAGGCCAGAACAGAACACATAAGAACAGAACAGACCAGGACAGACCAGAACAGAACACCTAAGAACAGAACATACCAGAACAGGCCAGAACAGACTAGAACAGACCAAGACAGAGTATACCAGAATAGGCCAAAACACATCAGGACAGAACAGAACAGAACAGACCAAGACAAAGTATACCAGAATAGGCCAGAACAGATCAGAACAGACCAGAACAGACCAGAACAGAACAGACCAGGACAGACCAGAACAGAACACCCAAGAACAGACCGGAACAGAACACACCAGACCAGAATATACCAGAACAGGCCAGGATAGACCAGACCAGATCAGAACAGACCAGGACAGACCAGAACACACCAGCACAGAACATACCAGAACAGGCCAGAACAGACCAGAACAGACCAGAATAGACCAGAACAGAACACCCAAGAACAGACCGGAACAGAACACACCAGACCAGAATATACCAGAACAGGCCAGGATAGACCAGACCAGATCAGAACAGACCAGGACAGACCAGAACAACTAAGAACAGAACATACCAGAACAGGCCAGGATAGACCAGACCAGATCAGAACAGACCAGAACACATAAGAACAGAACACAGCAGCACAGAACATACCAGAATCGGCCAGAACAGAACATACCAGAACAGGCCAGAACAGACTAGAACAGACCAGGACAGACCAGGACAGACCAGAACAGAACACCCAAGAACAGACCGGAACAGAACACATAAGAACAGAACATACCAGAATAGGCAAGAACAGATCAGAACAGCCCAGGACAGACCAGAACAGAACACACCAGACCAGAATATACCAGAACAGGCCAGGATAGACCAGACCAGATCAGAACAGACCAGAACAGAACACCTAAGAACAGACCAGGACAGAGCAGAACAGAACACACCAGAACAGAGCATACCAGAACAGACCAGAACAGAGTATACCAGAATAGGCCAGAACAGATCAGAACAGACCAGAACAGATCAAGACAGAGTATACCAGAATAGGCCAGAACAGAATATACCAGAACAGGCCAGACCAGAACACATAAGAACAGAACACACCAGCAGAGTACATACCAGAACACACCAGAATAGATCAGAACAGACCAGGACAGACCAGAATACATAAGAACAGAACACACCAACACAGAACATACCGGAACAGGCCAGAACAGACCAGAACAGACCAAGACGGAGTATACCAGAATAGGCCAGAACAGATCAGAACAGACCAGGACAGACCAGGACAGACCAGAACAGAACAACTAAGAACAGAACACACCAGAACAGAATATACCAGAACAGGCCAGAAGAGAACACATAAGAACAGAACATACCAGAACAGAACATACCAGAACAGGCCAGAACAGAGTATACCAGAATAGGCCAGAACACATCAGAACAGACCAGAACAGACCAGAACAGACTAGGACAGACCAGAACAGAACACCCAAGAACAGACCAGAACAGAACACCTAAGAACAGAACATACCAGAACAGGCCAGAACAGACTAGAACAGACCAAGACAGAGTATACCAGAATAGGCCAGAACACATCAGAACAGAACAGACCAGAACAGACCAGAACAGACCAGAACAGACCAGAACAGACCAGAACAGACCAGAACAGAGTATACCAGAATAGGCCAAAACACATCAGAACAGAACAGAACAGACCAGAACAGAACAGAACAGAGTATACCAGAATAGGCCAAAACACATCAGAACAGAACAGAACAGACCAAGACAGAGTATACTAGAATAGGCCAGAACAGATCAGAACAGACCAGAACAGACCAGAACAGACCAGAACAGACCAGAACAGACCAGAACAGACCAGAACACATAAGAACAGAACACCTAAGAACAGACCAGGACAGAGCATACCAGAACAGACCAGAACAGACCAGAATAGACCAGAACAGAGTATACCAGAATAGGCCAAAACAGATCAGAACAGAACAGAACAGACCAGAACAGAACACCCAAGAACAGACCAGGACAAACCAGAACAGAACACACCAGACCAGAATATACCAGAACAGGCCAGGATAGACCAGATCAGATCAGAACAGACCAGGACAGACCAGAACACATAAGAACAGAACACACCAGCACAGAACATACCAGAACAGGCCAGAACAGACCAGAACAGACCAGAACACATAAGAACAGAACACACCAGAACAGGCCAGGACAGACCAGAACAGAACACCCAAGAACAGACCGGAACAGAACACCCAGGAACAGACCAGGACAGGCCAGAACAGAACACATAAGAACAGACCAGGACAGAGCAGAACAGACCAGAACAGACCAGGACAGACCAGAACAGAACACCCAAGAACAGACCGGAACAGAACACCCAGGAACAGACCAGGACAGGCCAGAACAGAACACATAAGAACAGAACAGACCAGGACAGACCAGAACAGAACACCTAAGAACAGAACATACCAGAACAGGCCAGAACAGACTAGAACAGACCAAGACAGAGTATACCAGAATAGGCCAAAACACATCAGGACAGAACAGAACAGAACAGACCAAGACAAAGTATACCAGAATAGGCCAGAACAGATCAGAACAGACCAGAACAGACCAGAACAGAACAGACCAGGACAGACCAGAACAGAACACCCAAGAACAGACCGGAACAGAACACACCAGACCAGAATATACCAGAACAGGCCAGGATAGACCAGACCAGATCAGAACAGACCAGGACAGACCAGAACACACCAGCACAGAACATACCAGAACAGGCCAGAACAGACCAGAACAGACCAGAATAGACCAGAACAGAACACCCAAGAACAGACCAGAACAGACCAGAACAGACCAGAACACATAAGAACAGAACACACCAGCAGAGTACATACCAGAACAGGCCAGAACAGACCAGAACAGATCAGAACAGACCAGGACAGAGCAGAACAGAACACATAAGAACAGAACACACCAGAACAGAGCATACCAGAACACACCAGAATAGATCAGAACAGACCAGGACAGACCAGAATACATAAGAACAGAACACATCAGCACAGAACATACCAGAACAGGCCAGGACAGACCAGAACAGAACACCCAAGAACAGACCGGAACAGAACACCCAGGAACAGACCAGGACAGGCCAGAACAGAACACATAAGAACAGACCAGGACAGAGCAGAACAGACCAGAACAGACCAGGACAGACCAGAACAGAACACCCAAGAACAGACCGGAACAGAACACCCAGGAACAGACCAGGACAGGCCAGAACAGAACACATAAGAACAGAACAGACCAGGACAGACCAGAACAGAACACCTAAGAACAGAACATACCAGAACAGGCCAGAACAGACTAGAACAGACCAAGACAGAGTATACCAGAATAGGCCAAAACACATCAGGACAGAACAGAACAGAACAGACCAAGACAAAGTATACCAGAATAGGCCAGAACAGATCAGAACAGACCAGAACAGACCAGAACAGAACAGACCAGGACAGACCAGAACAGAACACCCAAGAACAGACCGGAACAGAACACACCAGACCAGAATATACCAGAACAGGCCAGGATAGACCAGACCAGATCAGAACAGACCAGGACAGACCAGAACACACCAGCACAGAACATACCAGAACAGGCCAGAACAGACCAGAACAGACCAGAATAGACCAGAACAGAACACCCAAGAACAGACCGGAACAGAACACACCAGACCAGAATATACCAGAACAGGCCAGGATAGACCAGACCAGATCAGAACAGACCAGGACAGACCAGAACAACTAAGAACAGAACATACCAGAACAGGCCAGGATAGACCAGACCAGATCAGAACAGACCAGAACACATAAGAACAGAACACAGCAGCACAGAACATACCAGAATCGGCCAGAACAGAACATACCAGAACAGGCCAGAACAGACTAGAACAGACCAGAACAGACCAGAACAGAGTATACCAGAATAGGCCAAAACACATCAGAACAGAACAGAACAGACCAGAACAGAACAGAACAGAGTATACCAGAATAGGCCAAGACACATCAGAACAGAACAGAACAGACCAAGACAGAGTATACTAGAATAGGCCAGAAAAGATCAGAACAGACCAGAACAGACCAGAACAGACCAGAACAGACCAGAACAGACCAGAACAGACCAGAACACATAAGAACAGAACACCTAAGAACAGACCAGGACAGAGCATACCAGAACAGACCAGAACAGACCAGAATAGACCAGAACAGAGTATACCAGAATAGGCCAAAACAGATCAGAACAGAACAGAACAGACCAGAACAGAACACCCAAGAACAGACCAGGACAAACCAGAACAGAACACACCAGACCAGAATATACCAGAACAGGCCAGGATAGACCAGATCAGATCAGAACAGACCAGGACAGACCAGAACACATAAGAACAGAACACACCAGCACAGAACATACCAGAACAGGCCAGAACAGACCAGAACAGACCAGAACACATAAGAACAGAACACACCAGAACAGGCCAGGACAGACCAGAACAGAACACCCAAGAACAGACCGGAACAGAACACCCAGGAACAGACCAGGACAGGCCAGAACAGAACACATAAGAACAGACCAGGACAGAGCAGAACAGACCAGAACAGACCAGGACAGACCAGAACAGAACACCCAAGAACAGACCGGAACAGAACACCCAGGAACAGACCAGGACAGGCCAGAACAGAACACATAAGAACAGAACAGACCAGGACAGACCAGAACAGAACACCTAAGAACAGAACATACCAGAACAGGCCAGAACAGACTAGAACAGACCAAGACAGAGTATACCAGAATAGGCCAAAACACATCAGGACAGAACAGAACAGAACAGACCAAGACAAAGTATACCAGAATAGGCCAGAACAGATCAGAACAGACCAGAACAGACCAGAACAGAACAGACCAGGACAGACCAGAACAGAACACCCAAGAACAGACCGGAACAGAACACACCAGACCAGAATATACCAGAACAGGCCAGGATAGACCAGACCAGATCAGAACAGACCAGGACAGACCAGAACACACCAGCACAGAACATACCAGAACAGGCCAGAACAGACCAGAACAGACCAGAATAGACCAGAACAGAACACCCAAGAACAGACCGGAACAGAACACACCAGACCAGAATATACCAGAACAGGCCAGGATAGACCAGACCAGATCAGAACAGACCAGGACAGACCAGAACAACTAAGAACAGAACATACCAGAACAGGCCAGGATAGACCAGACTAGATCAGAACAGACCAGAACACATAAGAACAGAACACAGCAGCACAGAACATACCAGAATCGGCCAGAACAGAACATACCAGAACAGGCCAGAACAGACTAGAACAGACCAGGACAGACCAGGACAGACCAGAACAGAACACCCAAGAACAGACCGGAACAGAACACATAAGAACAGAACATACCAGAATAGGCAAGAACAGATCAGAACAGCCCAGGACAGACCAGAACAGAACACACCAGACCAGAATATACCAGAACAGGCCAGGATAGACCAGACCAGATCAGAACAGACCAGAACAGAACACCTAAGAACAGACCAGGACAGAGCAGAACAGAACACACCAGAACAGAGCATACCAGAATAGGCCAGAACAGAGTATACCAGAATAGGCCAAAACAGATCAGAACAGACCAGGACAGACCAGAACAGAACAACTAAGAACAGAACATACCAGAACAGGCCAGGATAGACCAGACCAGATCAGAACAGACCAGAACACATAAGAACAGAACACAGCAGCACAGAACATACCAGAATCGGCCAGAACAGAACATACCAGAACAGGCCAGAACAGACTAGAACAGACCAGGACAGACCAGGACAGACCAGAACAGAACACCCAAGAACAGACCGGAACAGAACACATAAGAACAGAACATACCAGAATAGGCAAGAACAGATCAGAACAGCCCAGGACAGACCAGAACAGAACACACCAGACCAGAATATACCAGAACAGGCCAGGATAGACCAGACCAGATCAGAACAGACCAGAACAGAACACACAAGAACAGAGCATACCAGAACAGGCCAGAACAGACCAGAACAGACCAGAACAGACCAGAACAGACCAGAACAGAGTATACCAGAATAGGCCAAAACAGATCAGAACATACCAGGACATACCAGAACAGAACAACTAAGAACAGAACATACCAGAACAGGCCAGAGCAGACCAGACCAGAATAGGCCAGACCAGATCAGAACAGACCAGGACAGACCAGAACAGAACACCCAAGAACAGACCGGAACAGAACACACCAGACCAGAATATACCAGAACAGGCCAGGATAGACCAGACCAGATCAGAACAGACCAGGACAGACCAGAACAGGCCAGGATATACCAGACCAGATCAGAACAGACCAGAACACATAAGAACAGAACACAGCAACACAGAACATACCAGAACAGGCCAGAACAGACCAGAACAGACCAGAACAGATCAGAACAGACCAGGACAAACCAGAACAGAACATACCAGAACAGGCCAGAACACACCAGAAGCGATCAGAACAGACCAAGACAGAGTATACCAGAATAGGCCCGAACAGATCAGAACAGACCAGAACAGAGCATACCAGACCAGAACAGACCAGGACAGACCAGAACAGAACACCTAAGAACAGACCTGGACAGACCAGACCAGATCAGAACAGACCAGGACAGACCAGAACAGAACACCTAAGAACAGACCAGGACAGAGCAGAACAGAACACACCAGAACAGAGCATACCAGAACAGACCAGAACAGAGTATACCAGAATAGGCCAGAACAGACCAGAACAGACCAGAACACATAAGAACAGAACACACCAGCAGAGTACATACCAGAACACACCAGAATAGGTCAGAACAGACCAGGACAGACCAGAATACATAAGAACAGAACACACCAGCACAGAACATACCAGAACAGGCCAGGATAGACCAGACCAGATCAGAACAGACCAGGACAGACCAGAACAGAACATCTAAGAGCAGAACATACCAGAATCGGCCAGAACAGAACATACCAGAACAGGCCAGAACAGACCAGAACAGACCAAGACAGAGTATACCAGAATAGGCCAGAACAGATCAGAACAGACCAGGACAGACCAGAACAGAACAACTAAGAACAGAACACACTAGAACAGAATATACCAGAACAGGCCAGAAGAGAACACATAAGAACAGAACATACCAGAACAGAACATACCAGAACAGGCCAGAACAGAGTATACCAGAATAGGCCAGAACACATCAGAACAGACCAGAACAGACCAGAACAGACTAGGACAGACCAGAACAGAACACCCAAGAACAGACCAGAACAGAACACCTAAGAAGAGAACATACCAGAACAGGCCAGAACAGACTAGAACAGACCAAGACAGAGTATACCAGAATAGGCCAGAACACATCAGAACAGAACAGACCAGAACTGACCAGAACAGACCAGAACAGACCGGAACAGACCAGAACAGAACAGACCAGGACAGACCAGAACAGAACACCCAAGAACAGACCGGAACAGAACACACCAGACCAGAATATACCAGAACAGGCCAGGATAGACCAGACCAGATCAGAACAGACCAGGACAGACCAGAACACACCAGCACAGAACATACCAGAACAGGCCAGAACAGACCAGAACAGACCAGAATAGACCAGAACAGAACACCCAAGAACAGACCGGAACAGAACACACCAGACCAGAATATACCAGAACAGGCCAGGATAGACCAGACCAGATCAGAACAGACCAGGACAGACCAGAACACACCAGCACAGAACATACCAGAACAGGCCAGGATAGACCAGACCAGATCAGAACAGACCAGAACACATAAGAACAGAACACAGCAGCACAGAACATACCAGAATCGGCCAGAACAGAACATACCAGAACAGGCCAGAACAGACTAGAACAGACCAGGACAGACCAGGACAGACCAGAACAGAACACCCAAGAACAGACCGGAACAGAACACCCAGGAACAGACCAGGATAGACCAGACCAGAACACACAAGAACAGAACACACCAGAACAGAACATACCAGAACAGGCCAGAACAGAGTACACCAGAATAGGCCAGAACAGATCAGAACAGACCAGGACAGACCAGAACACAACACCTAAGAACAGAACACACCAGAGCAGAATATACCAGAACAGACCAGATCAGAACAACTAAGAACAGACCAGGACAGACCAGAACAGAACACCTAAGAACAGACCAGGACAGACCAGAACAGAACACCTAAGAACAAAACACACCAGAACAGAATATACCAGAACACATAAGAACAGAACATACCAGAACAGGCAAGAACAGACCAGAACAGACCAGAACAGACCAGAAGAGAGTATACCAGAATAGGCCAAAACAGATCAGAACAGACCAGGACAGACCAGAACAGAACACCTAAGAGCAGAACATACCAGAATCGGCCAGAACAGACCAGACCAGAATAGGCCAGAACAGAGTATACCAGAATAGGCCAAAACAGATCAGAACAGACCAGGACAGACCAGAACAGAACAACTAAGAACAGAACATACCAGAACAGGCCAGGATAGACCAGACCAGATCAGAACAGACCAGAACACATAAGAACAGAACACAGCAGCACAGAACATACCAGAATCGGCCAGAACAGAACATACCAGAACAGGCCAGAACAGACTAGAACAGACCAGGACAGACCAGGACAGACCAGAACAGAACACCCAAGAACAGACCGGAACAGAACACATAAGAACAGAACATACCAGAATAGGCAAGAACAGATCAGAACAGCCCAGGACAGACCAGGATATACCAGACCAGATCAGAACAGACCAGAACACATAAGAACAGAACACAGCAACACAGAACATACCAGAACAGGCCAGAACAGACCAGAACAGACCAGAACAGATCAGAACAGACCAGGACAGACCAGAACAGATCAGAACAGACCAGGACAAACCAGAACAGAACATACCAGAACAGGCCAGAACACACCAGAAGCGATCAGAACAGACCAAGACAGAGTATACCAGAATAGGCCCGAACAGATCAGAACAGACCAGAACAGAGCATACCAGACCAGAACAGACCAGGACAGACCAGAACAGAACACCTAAGAACAGACCTGGACAGACCAGACCAGATCAGAACAGACCAGGACAGACCAGAACAGAACACCTAAGAACAGACCAGGACAGAGCAGAACAGAACACACCAGAACAGAGCGGAACAGAACACACCAGACCAGAATATACCAGAACAGGCCAGGATAGACCAGACCAGATCAGAACAGACCAGGACAGACCAGAACAGAACACCCAAGAACAGACCGGAACAGAACACACCAGACCAGAATATACCAGAACAGGCCAGGATAGACCAGACCAGATCAGAACAGACCAGGACAGACCAGAACAGGCCAGGATATACCAGACCAGATCAGAACAGACCAGAACACATAAGAACAGAACACAGCAACACAGAACATACCAGAACAGGCCAGAACAGACCAGAACAGACCAGAACAGATCAGAACAGACCAGGACAAACCAGAACAGAACATACCAGAACAGGCCAGAACACACCAGAAGCGATCAGAACAGACCAAGACAGAGTATACCAGAATAGGCCCGAACAGATCAGAACAGACCAGAACAGAGCATACCAGACCAGAACAGACCAGGACAGACCAGAACAGAACACCTAAGAACAGACCTGGACAGACCAGACCAGATCAGAACAGACCAGGACAGACCAGAACAGAACACCTAAGAACAGACCAGGACAGAGCAGAACAGAACACACCAGAACAGAGCGGAACAGAACACACCAGACCAGAATATACCAGAACAGGCCAGGATAGACCAGACCAGATCAGAACAGACCAGGACAGACCAGAACAGAACACCCAAGAACAGACCGGAACAGAACACACCAGACCAGAACATACCAGAACAGGCCAGGATAGACCAGACTAGATCAGAACAGACCAGAACACATAAGAACAGAACACAGCAGCACAGAACATACCAGAATCGGCCAGAACAGAACATACCAGAACAGGCCAGAACAGACTAGAACAGACCAGGACAGACCAGGACAGACCAGAACAGAACACCCAAGAACAGACCGGAACAGAACACATAAGAACAGAACATACCAGAATAGGCAAGAACAGATCAGAACAGCCCAGGACAGACCAGAACAGAACACACCAGACCAGAATATACCAGAACAGGCCAGGATAGACCAGACCAGATCAGAACAGACCAGAACAGAACACACAAGAACAGAGCATACCAGAACAGGCCAGAACAGACCAGAACAGACCAGAACAGACCAGAACAGACCAGAACAGAGTATACCAGAATAGGCCAAAACAGATCAGAACATACCAGGACATACCAGAACAGAACAACTAAGAACAGAACATACCAGAACAGGCCAGAGCAGACCAGACCAGAATAGGCCAGACCAGATCAGAACAGACCAGGACAGACCAGAACAGAACACCCAAGAACAGACCGGAACAGAACACACCAGACCAGAATATACCAGAACAGGCCAGGATAGACCAGACCAGATCAGAACAGACCAGGACAGACCAGAACAGGCCAGGATATACCAGACCAGATCAGAACAGACCAGAACACATAAGAACAGAACACAGCAACACAGAACATACCAGAACAGGCCAGAACAGACCAGAACAGACCAGAACAGATCAGAACAGACCAGGACAAACCAGAACAGAACATACCAGAACAGGCCAGAACACACCAGAAGCGATCAGAACAGACCAAGACAGAGTATACCAGAATAGGCCCGAACAGATCAGAACAGACCAGAACAGAGCATACCAGACCAGAACAGACCAGGACAGACCAGAACAGAACACCTAAGAACAGACCTGGACAGACCAGACCAGATCAGAACAGACCAGGACAGACCAGAACAGAACACCTAAGAACAGACCAGGACAGAGCAGAACAGAACACACCAGAACAGAGCATACCAGAACAGACCAGAACAGAGTATACCAGAATAGGCCAGAACAGACCAGAACAGACCAGAACACATAAGAACAGAACACACCAGCAGAGTACATACCAGAACACACCAGAATAGGTCAGAACAGACCAGGACAGACCAGAATACATAAGAACAGAACACACCAGCACAGAACATACCAGAACAGGCCAGGATAGACCAGACCAGATCAGAACAGACCAGGACAGACCAGAACAGAACATCTAAGAGCAGAACATACCAGAATCGGCCAGAACAGAACATACCAGAACAGGCCAGAACAGACCAGAACAGACCAAGACAGAGTATACCAGAATAGGCCAGAACAGATCAGAACAGACCAGGACAGACCAGAACAGAACAACTAAGAACAGAACACACTAGAACAGAATATACCAGAACAGGCCAGAAGAGAACACATAAGAACAGAACATACCAGAACAGAACATACCAGAACAGGCCAGAACAGAGTATACCAGAATAGGCCAGAACACATCAGAACAGACCAGAACAGACCAGAACAGACTAGGACAGACCAGAACAGAACACCCAAGAACAGACCAGAACAGAACACCTAAGAAGAGAACATACCAGAACAGGCCAGAACAGACTAGAACAGACCAAGACAGAGTATACCAGAATAGGCCAGAACACATCAGAACAGAACAGACCAGAACTGACCAGAACAGACCAGAACAGACCGGAACAGACCAGAACAGAACAGACCAGGACAGACCAGAACAGAACACCCAAGAACAGACCGGAACAGAACACACCAGACCAGAATATACCAGAACAGGCCAGGATAGACCAGACCAGATCAGAACAGACCAGGACAGACCAGAACACACCAGCACAGAACATACCAGAACAGGCCAGAACAGACCAGAACAGACCAGAATAGACCAGAACAGAACACCCAAGAACAGACCGGAACAGAACACACCAGACCAGAATATACCAGAACAGGCCAGGATAGACCAGACCAGATCAGAACAGACCAGGACAGACCAGAACACACCAGCACAGAACATACCAGAACAGGCCAGGATAGACCAGACCAGATCAGAACAGACCAGAACACATAAGAACAGAACACAGCAGCACAGAACATACCAGAATCGGCCAGAACAGAACATACCAGAACAGGCCAGAACAGACTAGAACAGACCAGGACAGACCAGGACAGACCAGAACAGAACACCCAAGAACAGACCGGAACAGAACACCCAGGAACAGACCAGGATAGACCAGACCAGAACACACAAGAACAGAACACACCAGAACAGAACATACCAGAACAGGCCAGAACAGAGTACACCAGAATAGGCCAGAACAGATCAGAACAGACCAGGACAGACCAGAACACAACACCTAAGAACAGAACACACCAGAGCAGAATATACCAGAACAGACCAGATCAGAACAACTAAGAACAGACCAGGACAGACCAGAACAGAACACCTAAGAACAGACCAGGACAGACCAGAACAGAACACCTAAGAACAAAACACACCAGAACAGAATATACCAGAACACATAAGAACAGAACATACCAGAACAGGCAAGAACAGACCAGAACAGACCAGAACAGACCAGAAGAGAGTATACCAGAATAGGCCAAAACAGATCAGAACAGACCAGGACAGACCAGAACAGAACACCTAAGAGCAGAACATACCAGAATCGGCCAGAACAGACCAGACCAGAATAGGCCAGAACAGAGTATACCAGAATAGGCCAAAACAGATCAGAACAGACCAGGACAGACCAGAACAGAACAACTAAGAACAGAACATACCAGAACAGGCCAGGATAGACCAGACCAGATCAGAACAGACCAGAACACATAAGAACAGAACACAGCAGCACAGAACATACCAGAATCGGCCAGAACAGAACATACCAGAACAGGCCAGAACAGACTAGAACAGACCAGGACAGACCAGGACAGACCAGAACAGAACACCCAAGAACAGACCGGAACAGAACACATAAGAACAGAACATACCAGAATAGGCAAGAACAGATCAGAACAGCCCAGGACAGACCAGGATATACCAGACCAGATCAGAACAGACCAGAACACATAAGAACAGAACACAGCAACACAGAACATACCAGAACAGGCCAGAACAGACCAGAACAGACCAGAACAGATCAGAACAGACCAGGACAGACCAGAACAGATCAGAACAGACCAGGACAAACCAGAACAGAACATACCAGAACAGGCCAGAACACACCAGAAGCGATCAGAACAGACCAAGACAGAGTATACCAGAATAGGCCCGAACAGATCAGAACAGACCAGAACAGAGCATACCAGACCAGAACAGACCAGGACAGACCAGAACAGAACACCTAAGAACAGACCTGGACAGACCAGACCAGATCAGAACAGACCAGGACAGACCAGAACAGAACACCTAAGAACAGACCAGGACAGAGCAGAACAGAACACACCAGAACAGAGCGGAACAGAACACACCAGACCAGAATATACCAGAACAGGCCAGGATAGACCAGACCAGATCAGAACAGACCAGGACAGACCAGAACAGAACACCCAAGAACAGACCGGAACAGAACACACCAGACCAGAATATACCAGAACAGGCCAGGATAGACCAGACCAGATCAGAACAGACCAGGACAGACCAGAACAGGCCAGGATATACCAGACCAGATCAGAACAGACCAGAACACATAAGAACAGAACACAGCAACACAGAACATACCAGAACAGGCCAGAACAGACCAGAACAGACCAGAACAGATCAGAACAGACCAGGACAAACCAGAACAGAACATACCAGAACAGGCCAGAACACACCAGAAGCGATCAGAACAGACCAAGACAGAGTATACCAGAATAGGCCCGAACAGATCAGAACAGACCAGAACAGAGCATACCAGACCAGAACAGACCAGGACAGACCAGAACAGAACACCTAAGAACAGACCTGGACAGACCAGACCAGATCAGAACAGACCAGGACAGACCAGAACAGAACACCTAAGAACAGACCAGGACAGAGCAGAACAGAACACACCAGAACAGAGCGGAACAGAACACACCAGACCAGAATATACCAGAACAGGCCAGGATAGACCAGACCAGATCAGAACAGACCAGGACAGACCAGAACAGAACACCCAAGAACAGACCGGAACAGAACACACCAGACCAGAATATACCAGAACAGGCCAGGATAGACCAGACCAGATCAGAACAGACCAGGACAGACCAGAACAGGCCAGGATATACCAGACCAGATCAGAACAGACCAGAACACATAAGAACAGAACACAGCAACACAGAACATACCAGAACAGGCCAGAACAGACCAGAACAGACCAGAACAGATCAGAACAGACCAGGACAAACCAGAACAGAACATACCAGAACAGGCCAGAACACACCAGAAGCGATCAGAACAGACCAAGACAGAGTATACCAGAATAGGCCCGAACAGATCAGAACAGACCAGAACAGAGCATACCAGACCAGAACAGACCAGGACAGACCAGAACAGAACACCTAAGAACAGACCTGGACAGACCAGACCAGATCAGAACAGACCAGGACAGACCAGAACAGAACACCTAAGAACAGACCAGGACAGAGCAGAACAGAACACACCAGAACAGAGCATACCAGAACAGACCAGAACAGAGTATACCAGAATAGGCCAGAACAGACCAGAACAGACCAGAACAGATCAGAACAGACCAGGACAAACCAGAACAGAACATACCAGAACAGGCCAGAACACACCAGAAGCGATCAGAACAGACCAAGACAGAGTATACCAGAATAGGCCCGAACAGATCAGAACAGACCAGAACAGAGCATACCAGACCAGAACAGACCAGGACAGACCAGAACAGAACACCTAAGAACAGACCTGGACAGACCAGACCAGATCAGAACAGACCAGGACAGACCAGAACAGAACACCTAAGAACAGACCAGGACAGAGCAGAACAGAACACACCAGAACAGAGCATACCAGAACAGACCAGAACAGAGTATACCAGAATAGGCCAGAACAGACCAGAACAGACCAGAACACATAAGAACAGAACACACCAGCAGAGTACATACCAGAACACACCAGAATAGGTCAGAACAGACCAGGACAGACCAGAATACATAAGAACAGAACACACCAGCACAGAACATACCAGAACAGGCCAGGATAGACCAGACCAGATCAGAACAGACCAGGACAGACCAGAACAGAACATCTAAGAGCAGAACATACCAGAATCGGCCAGAACAGAACATACCAGAACAGACCAGAACAGACCAAGACAGAGTATACCAGAATAGGCCAGAACAGATCAGAACAGACCAGGACAGACCAGAACAGAACAACTAAGAACAGAACACACCAGAACAGAATATACCAGAACAGGCCAGAAGAGAACACATAAGAACAGAACATACCAGAACAGAACATACCAGAACAGGCCAGAACAGAGTATACCAGAATAGGCCAGAACACATCAGAACAGACCAGAACAGACCAGAACAGACTAGGACAGACCAGAACAGAACACCCAAGAACAGACCAGAACAGAACACCTAAGAACAGAACATACCAGAACAGGCCAGAACAGACTAGAACAGACCAAGACAGAGTATACCAGAATAGGCCAGAACACATCAGAACAGAACAGACCAGAACTGACCAGAACAGACCAGAACAGACCGGAACAGACCAGAACAGACCAGAACAGACCAGAACAGAGTATACCAGAATAGGCCAAAACACATCAGAACAGAACAGAACAGAACAGACCAAGACAGAGTATACCAGAATAGGCCAGAACAGATCAGAACAGAACAGACCAGAACACAACAGAACAGAACAGACCAGGACAGACCAGAACAGAACACCCAAGAACAGACCGGAACAGAACACACCAGACCAGAATATACCAGAACAGGCCAGGATAGACCAGACCAGATCAGAACAGACCAGGACAGACCAGAACACACCAGCACAGAACATACCAGAACAGGCCAGAACAGACCAGAACAGACCAGAATAGACCAGAACAGAGTATACCAGAATAGGCCAAAACAGATCAGAACAGAACAGAACAGACCAGAACAGAACACCCAAGAACAGACCAGGACAAACCAGAACAGAACACACCAGACCAGAATATACCAGAACAGGCCAGGATAGACCAGACCAGATCAGAACACACCAGCAGAGTACATACCAGAACAGGCCAGAACAGGCCAGAACAGATCAGAACAGAACAGACCAGGACAGAGCAGAACAGAACACATAAGAACAGAACACACCAGAACACAACACACCAGAACCGAGCATACCAGAACAGGCCAGAACAGACCAGAACAGACCAAGACAGAGTATACCAGAATAGGCCAGAACAGATCAGAACAGACCAGGACAGACCACAACACATAAGAACAGAACACACCAGCACAGAACATACCAGAACAGGCCAGAACAGACCAGAACAGACCAGAACACATAAGAACAGAACACACCAGCAGAGTACATACCAGAACAGGCCAGAACAGACGAGAACAGATCAGAACAGACCAGGACAGAGCAGAACAGAACACATAAGAACAGAACACACCAGAACAGAGCATACCAGAACAGGCCAGAACAGACCAGAACAGACCAGAACACATAAGAACAGAACACACCAGCAGAGTACATACCAGAACACACCAGAATAGATCAGAACAGACCAGGACAGACCAGAATACATAAGAACAGAACACACCAGCACAGAACATACCAGAACAGGCCAGGATAGACCAGACCAGATCAGAACAGACCAGGACAGACCAGAACAGAACACCTAAGAACAGACCAGGACAGAGCAGAACAGAACACACCAGAACAGAGCATACCAGAACAGACCAGAACAGAGTATACCAGAATAGGCCAGAACAGATCAGAACAGACCAGAACAGACCAGAACAGACCAGGACAGACCAGAACAGAACACCCAAGAACAGACCGGAACAGAACACCCAGGAACAGACCAGGACAGGCCAGAACAGAACACATAAGAACAGAACAGACCAGGACAGACCAGAACAGAACAACTAAGAACAGAACATACCAGAACAGGCCAGACAGACCAGAACAGACCAGAACAGAGGATACCAGAATAGGCCAGAACAGATCAGAACAGACCAGAACAGACCAGAACAGAACAACTAAGAACAGAACATACCAGAACAGGCCAGAGCAGACCAGACCAGAACAGACCAGAACAGAACAACTAAGAACAGAACATACCAGAACAGGCCAGAGCAGACCAGACCAGAATAGGCCAGAACAGATCGGAACAGACCAGAACAGACCAGAACAGACCAGAACAGACCAGAACAGAACACACCAGACCAGAATATTCCAGAACAGGCCAGGATAGACCAGACCAGATCAGAACAGACCAGGACAGACCAGAACAGAACACCTAAGAACAGACCAGGACAGAGCAGAACAGAACACACCAGAACAGAGCATACCAGAACAGAGCATACCAGAACAGACCAGAACAGACCAGAACAGACCAGAACAGAACACACCAGACCAGAATATTCCAGAACAGGCCAGGATAGACCAGACCAGATCAGAACAGACCAGGACAGACCAAAACAGAACACCTAAGAACAGACCAGGACAGAGCAGAACAGAACACACCAGAACAGAGCATACCAGAACAGACCAGAACAGACCAGAACAGATCAGAACAGACCAGAACAGAGTATACCAGAATAGGCCAGAACAGATCAGAACAGACCAGAACAGACCAGAACAGAACAACTAAGAACAGAACATACCAGAACAGGCCAGAGCAGACCAGACCAGAACAGACCAGAACAGAACAACTAAGAACAGAACATACCAGAACAGGCCAGAGCAGACCAGACCAGAATAGGCCAGAACAGATCGGAACAGACCAGAACAGACCAGAACAGACCAGAACAGACCAAGACAGAGTATACCAGAATAGGCCAGAACAGATCAGAACAGACCAGGACAGACCAGAACAGAACAACTAAGAACAGAACACACCAGAACAGAATATACCAGAACAGGCCAGAAGAGAACACATAAGAACAGAACATACCAGAACAGAACATACCAGAACAGGCCAGAACAGAGTATACCAGAATAGGCCAGAACACATCAGAACAGAACAAACCAGAACTGACCAGAACAGAACACCCAAGAACAGACCGGAACAGAACACTCCCTGGAACAGACCAGGACAGGCCAGAACAGAACACATAAGAACAGAACACACCAGAACAGAATATACCAGAACAGGCCAGAAGAGAACACATAAGAACAGAATATATCAGAACAGACCAGATCAGAACAACTAAGAACAGACCTGGACAGACCAGACCAGATCAGAACAGACCAGGACAGACCAGAACAGAACACCTAAGAACAGACCAGGACAGAGCAGAACAGAACACACCAGAACAGAGCATACCAGAACAGACCAGAACAGAGTATACCAGAATAGGCCAGAACAGACCAGAACAGACCAGAACACACAAGAACAGAACACACCAGCAGAGTACATACCAGAACACACCAGAATAGGTCAGAACAGACCAGGACAGACCAGAATACATAAGAACAGAACACACCAGCACAGAACATACCAGAACAGGCCAGGATAGACCAGACCAGATCAGAACAGACCAGGACAGACCAGAACAGAACATCTAAGAGCAGAACATACCAGAATCGGCCAGAACAGAACATACCAGAACAGGCCAGAACAGACCAGAACAGACCAAGACAGAGTATACCAGAATAGGCCAGAACAGATCAGAACAGACCAGGACAGACCAGAACAGAACAACTAAGAACAGAACACACCAGAACAGAATATACCAGAACAGGCCAGAAGAGAACACATAAGAACAGAACATACCAGAACAGAACATACCAGAACAGGCCAGAACAGAGTATACCAGAGTAGGCCAGAACACATCAGAACAGAACAAACCAGAACTGACCAGAACAGACCAGAACAGACCAGAACAGACCAGAACAGACCAGAACAGACCAGAACAGAGTATACCAGAATAGGCCAAAACACATCAGAACAGAACAGAACAGAACAGACCAAGACAGAGTATACCAGAATAGGCCAGAACAGATCAGAACAGAACAGACCAGAACAGAACAGAACAGAACAGACCAGACCAGAATATACCAGAACAGGCCAGAACAGACCAGAACAGACCAGAATAGACCAGAACAGAGTATACCAGAATAGGCCAAAACAGATCAGAACAGAACAGGACAGACCAGAACACACCAGCACAGAACATACCAGAACAGGCCAGAACAGACCAGAACAGACCAGAATAGACCAGAACAGAGTATACCAGAATAGGCCAAAACAGATCAGAACAGAACAGAACAGACCAGAACAGAACACCCAAGAACAGACCAGGACAAACCAGAAGAGAACACACCAGACCAGAATATACCAGAACAGGCCAGGATAGACCAGACCAGATCAGAACACATAAGAACAGAACACACCAGCAGAGTACATACCAGAACAGGCCAGAACAGGCCAGAACACATAAGAACAGAACACCTAAGAACAGACCAGGACAGAGCATACCAGAACAGACCAGAACAGACCAGAATAGACCAGAACAGAGTATACCAGAATAGGCCAAAACAGATCAAAACAGAACAGAACAGACCAGAACAGAACACCCAAGAACAGACCAGGACAAACCAGAACAGAACACACCAGACCAGAATATACCAGAACAGGCCAGGATAGACCAGATCAGATCAGAACAGACCAGGACAGACCAGAACACATAAGAACAGAACACACCAGCACAGAACATACCAGAACAGGCCAGAACAGACCAGAACAGACCAGAACACATAAGAACAGAACACACCAGCAGAGTACATACCAGAACAGGCCAGAACAGACCAGAACAGATCAGAACAGACCAGGACAGAGCAGAACAGAACACATAAGAACAGAACACACCAGAACAGAGCATACCAGAACACACCAGAATAGATCAGAACAGACCAGGACAGACCAGAATACATAAGAACAGAACACATCAGCACAGAACATACCAGAACAGGCCAGGACAGACCAGAACAGAACACCCAAGAACAGACCGGAACAGAACACCCAGGAACAGACCAGGACAGGCCAGAACAGAACACATAAGAACAGACCAGGACAGAGCAGAACAGACCAGAACAGACCAGGACAGACCAGAACAGAACACCCAAGAACAGACCGGAACAGAACACCCAGGAACAGACCAGGACAGGCCAGAACAGAACACATAAGAACAGAACAGACCAGGACAGACCAGAACAGAACACCTAAGAACAGAACATACCAGAACAGGCCAGAACAGACTAGAACAGACCAAGACAGAGTATACCAGAATAGGCCAAAACACATCAGGACAGAACAGAACAGAACAGACCAAGACAAAGTATACCAGAATAGGCCAGAACAGATCAGAACAGACCAGAACAGACCAGAACAGAACAGACCAGGACAGACCAGAACAGAACACCCAAGAACAGACCGGAACAGAACACACCAGACCAGAATATACCAGAACAGGCCAGGATAGACCAGACCAGATCAGAACAGACCAGGACAGACCAGAACACACCAGCACAGAACATACCAGAACAGGCCAGAACAGACCAGAACAGACCAGAATAGACCAGAACAGAACACCCAAGAACAGACCGGAACAGAACACACCAGACCAGAATATACCAGAACAGGCCAGGATAGACCAGACCAGATCAGAACAGACCAGGACAGACCAGAACACACCAGCACAGAACATACCAGAACAGGCCAGGATAGACCAGACCAGATCAGAACAGACCAGAACACATAAGAACAGAACACAGCAGCACAGAACATACCAGAATCGGCCAGAACAGAACATACCAGAACAGGCCAGAACAGACTAGAACAGACCAGGACAGACCAGGACAGACCAGAACAGAACACCCAAGAACAGACCGGAACAGAACACCCAGGAACAGACCAGGATAGACCAGACCAGAACACACAAGAACAGAACACACCAGAACAGAACATACCAGAACAGGCCAGAACAGAGTACACCAGAATAGGCCAGAACAGATCAGAACAGACCAGGACAGACCAGAACACAACACCTAAGAACAGAACACACCAGAACAGAATATACCAGAACAGACCAGATCAGAACAACTAAGAACAGACCAGGACAGACCAGAACAGAACACCTAAGAACAGACCAGGACAGACCAGAACAGAACACCTAAGAACAAAACACACCAGAACAGAATATACCAGAACACATAAGAACAGAACATACCAGAACAGGCAAGAACAGACCAGAACAGACCAGAACAGACCAGAACAGAGTATACCAGAATAGGCCAAAACAGATCAGAACAGACCAGGACAGACCAGAACAGAACACCTAAGAGCAGAACATACCAGAATCGGCCAGAACAGACCAGACCAGAATAGGCCAGAACAGAGTATACCAGAATAGGCCAAAACAGATCAGAACAGACCAGGACAGACCAGAACAGAACAACTAAGAACAGAACATACCAGAACAGGCCAGGATAGACCAGACCAGATCAGAACAGACCAGAACACATAAGAACAGAACACAGCAGCACAGAACATACCAGAATCGGCCAGAACAGAACATACCAGAACAGGCCAGAACAGACTAGAACAGACCAGGACAGACCAGGACAGACCAGAACAGAACACCCAAGAACAGACCGGAACAGAACACATAAGAACAGAACATACCAGAATAGGCAAGAACAGATCAGAACAGCCCAGGACAGACCAGAACAGAACACACCAGACCAGAATATACCAGAACAGGCCAGGATAGACCAGACCAGATCAGAACAGACCAGAACAGAACACACAAGAACAGAGCATACCAGAACAGGCCAGAACAGACCAGAACAGACCAGAACAGACCAGAACAGACCAGAACAGACCAGAACAGAGTATAACAGAATAGGCCAAAACAGATCAGAACATACCAGGACATACCAGAACAGAACAACTAAGAACAGAACATACCAGAACAGGCCAGAGCAGACCAGACCAGAATAGGCCAGACCAGATCAGAACAGACCAGGACAGACCAGAACAGAACACCCAAGAACAGACCGGAACAGAACACACCAGACCAGAATATACCAGAACAGGCCAGGATAGACCAGACCAGATCAGAACAGACCAGGACAGACCAGAACAGGCCAGGATATACCAGACCAGATCAGAACAGACCAGAACACATAAGAACAGAACACAGCAACACAGAACATACCAGAACAGGCCAGAACAGACCAGAACAGACCAGAACAGATCAGAACAGACCAGGACAAACCAGAACAGAACATACCAGAACAGGCCAGAACACACCAGAAGCGATCAGAACAGACCAAGACAGAGTATACCAGAATAGGCCCGAACAGATCAGAACAGACCAGAACAGAGCATACCAGACCAGAACAGACCAGGACAGACCAGAACAGAACACCTAAGAACAGACCTGGACAGACCAGACCAGATCAGAACAGACCAGGACAGACCAGAACAGAACACCTAAGAACAGACCAGGACAGAGCAGAACAGAACACACCAGAACAGAGCATACCAGAACAGACCAGAACAGAGTATACCAGAATAG
Organism: Ectemnius cavifrons; assembly: GCA_964023945.1. Taxonomy (NCBI): domain Eukaryota; kingdom Metazoa; phylum Arthropoda; class Insecta; order Hymenoptera; family Crabronidae; genus Ectemnius; species Ectemnius cavifrons. The sequence goes on along the minus strand of OZ030384.1, from coordinate 707,147 downwards.
GCCAGAACAGACCAGAACAGACCAGAACACATAAGAACAGAACACACCAGCAGAGTACATACCAGAACACACCAGAATAGGTCAGAACAGACCAGGACAGACCAGAATACATAAGAACAGAACACACCAGCACAGAACATACCAGAACAGGCCAGGATAGACCAGACCAGATCAGAACAGACCAGGACAGACCAGAACAGAACATCTAAGAGCAGAACATACCAGAATCGGCCAGAACAGAACATACCAGAACAGGCCAGAACAGACCAGAACAGACCAAGACAGAGTATACCAGAATAGGCCAGAACAGATCAGAACAGACCAGGACAGACCAGAACAGAACAACTAAGAACAGAACACACCAGAACAGAATATACCAGAACAGGCCAGAAGAGAACACATAAGAACAGAACATACCAGAACAGAACATACCAGAACAGGCCAGAACAGAGTATACCAGAATAGGCCAGAACACATCAGAACAGACCAGAACAGACCAGAACAGACTAGGACAGACCAGAACAGAACACCCAAGAACAGACCAGAACAGAACACCTAAGAACAGAACATACCAGAACAGGCCAGAACAGACTAGAACAGACCAAGACAGAGTATACCAGATTAGGCCAGAACACATCAGAACAGAACAGACCAGAACTGACCAGAACAGACCAGAACAGACCGGAACAGACCAGAACAGACCAGAACAGACCAGAACAGAACACCTAAGAACAAAACACACCAGAACAGAATATACCAGAACACATAAGAACAGAACATACCAGAACAGGCAAGAACAGACCAGAACAGACCAGAACAGAGTATACCAGAATAGGCCAAAACAGATCAGAACAGACCAGGACAGACCAGAACAGAACACCTAAGAGCAGAACATACCAGAATCGGCCAGAACAGACCAGACCAGAATAGGCCAGAACAGAGTATACCAGAATAGGCCAAAACAGATCAGAACAGACCAGGACAGACCAGAACAGAACAACTAAGAACAGAACATACCAGAACAGGCCAGGATAGACCAGACCAGATCAGAACAGACCAGAACACATAAGAACAGAACACAGCAGCACAGAACATACCAGAATCGGCCAGAACAGAACATACCAGAACAGGCCAGAACAGACTAGAACAGACCAGGACAGACCAGGACAGACCAGGACAGACCAGAACAGAACACCCAAGAACAGACCGGAACAGAACACATAAGAACAGAACATACCAGAATAGGCAAGAACAGATCAGAACAGCCCAGGACAGACCAGAACAGAACACACCAGACCAGAATATACCAGAACAGGCCAGGATAGACCAGACCAGATCAGAACAGACCAGAACAGAACACACAAGAACAGAGCATACCAGAACAGGCCAGAACAGACCAGAACAGACCAGAACAGACCAGAACAGAGTATACCAGAATAGGCCAAAACAGATCAGAACATACCAGGACATACCAGAACAGAACAACTAAGAACAGAACATACCAGAACAGGCCAGAGCAGACCAGACCAGAATAGGCCAGACCAGATCAGAACAGACCAGGACAGACCAGAACAGAACACCCAAGAACAGACCGGAACAGAACACACCAGACCAGAATATACCAGAACAGGCCAGGATAGACCAGACCAGATCAGAACAGACCAGGACAGACCAGAACAGGCCAGGATATACCAGACCAGATCAGAACAGACCAGAACACATAAGAACAGAACACAGCAACACAGAACATACCAGAACAGGCCAGAACAGACCAGAACAGACCAGAACAGATCAGAACAGACCAGGACAAACCAGAACAGAACATACCAGAACAGGCCAGAACACACCAGAAGCGATCAGAACAGACCAAGACAGAGTATACCAGAATAGGCCCGAACAGATCAGAACAGACCAGAACAGAGCATACCAGACCAGAACAGACCAGGACAGACCAGAACAGAACACCTAAGAACAGACCTGGACAGACCAGACCAGATCAGAACAGACCAGGACAGACCAGAACAGAACACCTAAGAACAGACCAGGACAGAGCAGAACAGAACACACCAGAACAGAGCATACCAGAACAGACCAGAACAGAGTATACCAGAATAGGCCAGAACAGACCAGAACAGACCAGAACACATAAGAACAGAACACACCAGCAGAGTACATACCAGAACACACCAGAATAGGTCAGAACAGACCAGGACAGACCAGAATACATAAGAACAGAACACACCAGCACAGAACATACCAGAACAGGCCAGGATAGACCAGACCAGATCAGAACAGACCAGGACAGACCAGAACAGAACATCTAAGAGCAGAACATACCAGAATCGGCCAGAACAGAACATACCAGAACAGGCCAGAACAGACCAGAACAGACCAAGACAGAGTATACCAGAATAGGCCAGAACAGATCAGAACAGACCAGGACAGACCAGAACAGAACAACTAAGAACAGAACATACCAGAACAGAACATACCAGAACAGGCCAGAACAGAGTATACCAGAATAGGCCAGAACACATCAGAACAGACCAGAACAGACCAGAACAGACTAGGACAGACCAGAACAGAACACCCAAGAACAGACCAGAACAGAACACCTAAGAACAGAACATACCAGAACAGGCCAGAACAGACTAGAACAGACCAAGACAGAGTATACCAGAATAGGCCAGAACACATCAGAACAGAACAGACCAGAACTGACCAGAACAGACCAGAACAGACGGGAACAGACCAGAACAGACCAGAACAGACCAGAACAGAGTATACCAGAATAGGCCAAAACACATCAGAACAGAACAGATCAGAACAGAACAGACCAGAACAGAACAGAACAGATCAGGACAGACCAGAACAGAACACCCAAGAACAGACCGGAACAGAACACACCAGACCAGAATATACCAGAACAGGCCAGGATAGACCAGAACAGAACACCCAAGAACAGACCAGAACAGAACACCTAAGAACAGAACATACCAGAACAGACTAGAACAGACCAAGACAGAGTATACCAGAATAGGCCAGAACACATCAGAACAGAACAAACCAGAACTGACCAGAACAGACCAGAACAGACCAGAACAGACCACAACAGACCAGAACAGACCAGAACAGAGTATACCAGAATAGGCCAAAACACATCAGAACAGAACAGAACAGAACAGACCAAGACAGAGTATACCAGAATAGGCCAGAACAGATCAGAACAGAACAGACCAGAACACAACAGAACAGAACAGAACAGAACAGACCAAGACAGAGTATACCAGAATAGGCCAGAACAGATCAGAACAGAACAGACCAGAACACAACAGAACAGAACAGACCAGGACAGACCAGAACAGAACACCCAAGAACAGACCGGAACAGAACACACCAGACCAGAATATACCAGAACAGGCCAGGATAGACCAGACCAGAACACACCAGCACAGAACATACCAGAACAGGCCAGAACAGACCAGAACAGACCAGAATAGACCAGAACAGAGTATACCAGAATAGGCCAAAACAGATCAGAACAGAACAGACCAGAACAGAACACCCAAGAACAGACCAGGACAAACCAGAACAGAACACACCAGACCAGAATATACCAGAACAGGCCAGGATAGACCAGACCAGATCAGAACACATAAGAACAGAACACACCAGCAGAGTACATACCAGAACAGGCCAGAACAGGCCAGAACAGATCAGAACAGAACAGACCAGGACAGAGCAGAACAGAACACATAAGAACAGAACACACCAGAACACAACACACCAGAACCGAGCATACCAGAACAGGCCAGAACAGACCAGAACAGACCAAGACAGAGTATACCAGAATAGGCCAGAACAGATCAGAACAGACCAGGACAGACCACAACATATAAGAACAGAACACACCAGCACAGAACATACCAGAACAGGCCAGAACAGACCAGAACAGACCAGAACACATAAGAACAGAACACACCAGCAGAGTACATACCAGAACAGGCCAGAACAGACGAGAACAGATCAGAACAGACCAGGACAGAGCAGAACAGAACACATAAGAACAGAACACACCAGAACAGAGCATACCAGAACAGGCCAGAACAGACCAGAACAGACCAGAACACATAAGAACAGAACACACCAGCAGAGTACATACCAGAACACACCAGAATAGATCAGAACAGACCAGGACAGACCAGAATACATAAGAACAGAACACACCAGCACAGAACATACCAGAACAGGCCAGGATAGACCAGACCAGATCAGAACAGACCAGGACAGACCAGAACAGAACACCTAAGAACAGACCAGGACAGAGCAGAACAGAACACACCAGAACAGAGCATACCAGAACAGACCAGAACAGAGTATACCAGAATAGGCCAGAACAGATCAGAACAGACCAGAACAGACCAGAACAGACCAGGACAGACCAGAACAGAACACCCAAGAACAGAACAGACCAGGACAGACCAGAACAGAACATCTAAGAGCAGAACATACCAGAATCGGCCAGAACAGAACATACCAGAACAGGCCAGACAGACCAGAACAGACCAGAACAGACCAGAACAGAGTATACCAGAATAGGCCAGAACAGATCAGAACAGACCAGAACAGACCAGAACAGAACAACTAAGAACAGAACATACCAGAACAGGCCAGAGCAGACCAGACCAGAACAGACCAGAACAGAACAACTAAGAACAGAACATACCAGAACAGGCCAGAGCAGACCAGACCAGAATAGGCCAGAACAGATCGGAACAGACCAGAACAGACCAGAACAGACCAGAACAGACCAGAACAGAACACACCAGACCAGAATATTCCAGAACAGGCCAGGATAGACCAGACCAGATCAGAACAGACCAGGACAGACCAGAACAGAACACCTAAGAACAGACCAGGACAGAGCAGAACAGAACACACCAGAACAGAGCATACCAGAACAGAGCATACCAGAACAGACCAGAACAGACCAGAACAGACCAGAACAGACCAGAACAGAACACACCAGACCAGAATATTCCAGAACAGGCCAGGATAGACCAGACCAGATCAGAACAGACCAGGACAGACCAAAACAGAACACCTAAGAACAGACCAGGACAGAGCAGAACAGAACACACCAGAACAGAGCATACCAGAACAGACCAGAACAGACCAGAACAGACCAGAACAGACCAGAACAGAGTATACCAGAATAGGCCAGAACAGATCAGAACAGACCAGAACAGACCAGAACAGAACAACTAAGAACAGAACATACCAGAACAGGCCAGAGCAGACCAGACCAGAACAGACCAGAACAGAACAACTAAGAACAGAACATACCAGAACAGGCCAGAGCAGACCAGACCAGAATAGGCCAGAACAGATCGGAACAGACCAGAACAGACCAGAACAGACCAGAACAGACCAGGACAGACCAGAACAGAACACCCAAGAACAGACCGGAACAGACCAGGACAGGCCAGAACAGAACACATAAGAACAGAACACACCAGAACAGAATATACCAGAACAGGCCAGAAGAGAGGACATAAGAACAGAATATATCAGAACAGACCAGATCAGAACAACTAAGAACAGACCTGGACAGACCAGACCAGATCAGAACAGACCAGGACAGACCAGAACAGAACACCTAAGAACAGACCAGGACAGAGCAGAACAGAACACACCAGAACAGAGCATACCAGAACAGACCAGAACAGAGTATACCAGAATAGGCCAGAACAGACCAGAACAGACCAGAACACATAAGAACAGAACACACCAGCAGAGTACATACCAGAACACACCAGAATAGGTCAGAACAGACCAGAACAGACCAGAATACATAAGAACAGAACACACCAGCGCAGAACATACCAGAACAGGCCAGGATAGACCAGACCAGATCAGAACAGACCAGGACAGACCAGAACAGAACATCTAAGAGCAGAACATACCAGAATCGGCCAGAACAGAACATACCAGAACAGGCCAGAACAGACCAGAACAGACCAAGACAGAGTATACCAGAATAGGCCAGAACAGATCAGAACAGACCAGGACAGACCAGAACAGAACAACTAAGAACAGAACACACCAGAACAGAATATACCAGAACAGGCCAGAAGAGAACACATAAGAACAGAACATACCAGAACAGAACATACCAGAACAGGCCAGAACAGAGTATACCAGAATAGGCCAGAACACATCAGAACAGACCAGAACACACCAGAACAGACTAGGACAGACCAGAACAGAACACCCAAGAACAGACCAGAACAGAACACCTAAGAACAGAACATACCAGAACAGGCCAGAACAGACTAGAACAGACCAAGACAGAGTATACCAGAATAGGCCAGAACACATCAGAACAGAACAGACCAGAACTGACCAGAACAGACCAGAACAGACCGGAACAGACCAGAACAGACCAGAACAGACCAGAACAGAGTATACCAGAATAGGCCAAAACACATCAGAACAGAACAGAACAGAACAGACCAAGACAGAGTATACCAGAATAGGCCAGAACAGATCAGAACAGAACAGACCAGAACAGAACAGAACAGAACAGACCAGGACAGACTAGAACAGACCAAGACAGAGTATACCAGAATAGGCCAGAACACATCAGAACAGAACAGACCAGAACTGACCAGAACAGACCAGAACAGACCGGAACAGACGAGAACAGATCAGAACAGACCAGAACAGAGCAGAACAGAACACATAAGAACAGAACACACCAGAACAGAGCATACCAGAACAGAGCATACCAGAACAGGCCAGAACAGACCAGAACAGACCAGAACACATAAGAACAGAACACACCAGCAGAGTACATACCAGAACACACCAGAATAGATCAGAACAGACCAGGACAGACCAGAATACATAAGAACAGAACACACCAGCACAGAACATACCAGAACAGGCCAGGATAGACCAGACCAGATCAGAACAGACCAGGACAGACCAGAACAGAACACCTAAGAACAGACCAGGACAGAGCAGAACAGAACACACCAGAACCGAGCATACCAGAACAGACCAGAACAGAGTATACCAGAATAGGCCAGAACAGATCAGAACAGATCAGAACAGACCAGAACAGAGCAGAACAGACCAGGACAGACCAGAACAGAACACCCAAGAACAGACCGGAACAGAACACCCAGGAACAGACCAGGACAGGCCAGACCAGAACAGACTAGAACAGAGCAGAACAGAACACATAAGAACAGAACACACCAGAACAGAGCATACCAGAACAGAGCATACCAGAACAGGCCAGAACAGACCAGAACACACCAGAACACATAAGAACAGAACACACCAGCAGAGTACATACCAGAACACACCAGAATAGATCAGAACAGACCAGGACAGACCAGAATACATAAGAACAGAACACACCAGCACAGAACATACCAGAACACGCCAGGATAGACCAGAACAGAACACCTAAGAACAGACCAGGACAGAGCAGAACAGAACACACCAGAACCGAGCATACCAGAACAGACCAGAACAGAGTATACCAGAATAGGCCAGAACAGATCAGAACAGATCAGAACAGATCAGAACAGACCAGAACAGAGCAGAACAGACCAGGACAGACCAGAACAGAACACCCAAGAACAGACCGGAACAGAACACCCAGGAACAGACCAGGACAGGCCAGAACAGAACACATAAGAACAGACCAGGACAGAACAGAACAGAACATCTGAAAGCAGAACATACCAGAATCGGCCAGAACAGAACATACCAGAACAGGCCAGAACAGACCAGAACAGACCAAGCCAGAGTATACCAGAATAGGCCAGAACAGATCAGAACAGACCAGGACAGACCAGAACAGAACAACTAAGAACAGAACATACCAGAACAGGCCAGAGCAGACCAGACCAGAATAGGCCAGAACAGATCGGAACAGACCAGGACAGACCAGAACAAAACACATAAGAACAGAACACACCAGAACAGAATATACCAGAACAGGCCAGAAGAGAACACATAAGAACAGAACATACCAGAACAGAACATACCAGAACAGGCCAGAACAGAGTATACCAGAATAGGCCAGAACACATCAGAACAGACCAGAACAGACCAGAACAGAACAACTAAGAACAGAACATACCAGAACAGGCCAGAGCAGACCAGACCAGAACAGGCCAGAACAGACCAGAACAGACCAGAACACATAAGAACAGAACACACCAGCAGAGTACATACCAGAACACACCAGAATAGATCAGAACAGACCAGGACAGACCAGAATACATAAGAACAGAACACACCAGCACAGAACATACCAGAACAGGCCAGGATAGACCAGACCAGATCAGAACAGACCAGGACAGACCAGAACAGAACACCTAAGAACAGACCAGGACAGAGCAGAACAGAACACACCAGAACAGAGCATACCAGAACAGACCAGAACAGAGTATACCAGAATAGGCCAGAACAGATCAGAACAGACCAGGACAGACCAGAACAGACCAGAACACATAAGAACAGAACACACCAGCAGAGTACATATCAGAACAGGCCAGAACAGACGAGAACAGATCAGAACAGACCAGAACAGAGCAGAACAGAACACATAAGAACAGAACACACCAGAACAGAGCATACCAGAACAGGCCAGAACAGACCAGAACAGACCAGAACACATAAGAACAGAACACACCAGCAGAGTACATACCAGAACACACCAGAATAGATCAGAACAGACCAGGACAGACCAGAATACATAAGAACAGAACACACCAGCACAGAACATACCAGAACAGGCCAGGATAGACCAGACCAGATCAGAACAGACCAGGACAGACCAGAACAGAACACCTAAGAACAGACCAGGACAGAGCAGAACAGAACACACCAGAACCGAGCATACCAGAACAGACCAGAACAGAGTATACCAGAATAGGCCAGAACAGATCAGAACAGATCAGAACAGACCAGAACAGAGCAGAACAGACCAGGACAGACCAGAACAGAACACCCAAGAACAGACCGGAACAGAACACCCAGGAACAGACCAGGACAGGCCAGAACAGAACACATAAGAACAGAACAGACCAGAACAGAGCAGAACAGAACACATAAGAACAGAACACACCAGAACAGAGCATACCAGAACAGAGCATACCAGAACAGGCCAGAACAGACCAGAACAGACCAGAACACATAAGAACAGAACACACCAGCAGAGTACATACCAGAACACACCAGAATAGATCAGAACAGACCAGGACAGACCAGAATACAAAAGAACAGAACACACCAGCACAGAACATACCAGAACAGGCCAGGATAGACCAGAACAGAACACCTAAGAACAGACCAGGACAGAGCAGAACAGAACACACCAGAACCGAGCATACCAGAACAGACCAGAACAGAGTATACCAGAATAGGCCAGAACAGATCAGAACAGATCAGAACAGACCAGAACAGAGCAGAACAGACCAGGACAGACCAGAACAGAACACCCAAGAACAGACCGGAACAGAACACCCAGGAACAGACCAGGACAGGCCAGACCAGAACAGACTAGAACAGAGCAGAACAGAACACATAAGAACAGAACACACCAGAACAGAGCATACCAGAACAGAGCATACCAGAACAGGCCAGAACAGACCAGAACAGACCAGAACACATAAGAACAGAACACACCAGCAGAGTACATACCAGAACACACCAGAATAGATCAGAACAGACCAGGACAGACCAGAATACATAAGAACAGAACACACCAGCACAGAACATACCAGAACAGGCCAGGATAGACCAGACCAGATCAGAACAGACCAGGACAGACCAGAACAGAACACCTAAGAACAGACCAGGACAGAGCAGAACAGAACACACCAGAACCGAGCATACCAGAACAGACCAGAACAGAGTATACCAGAATAGGCCAGAACAGATCAGAACAGATCAGAACAGACCAGAACAGAGCAGAACAGACCAGGACAGACCAGAACAGAACACCCAAGAACAGACCGGAACAGAACACCCAGGAACAGACCAGGACAGGCCAGAACAGAACACATAAGAACAGAACAGACCAGGACAGACCAGAACAGAACATCTGAAAGCAGAACATACCAGAATCGGCCAGAACAGAACATACCAGAACAGGCCAGAACAGACCAGAACAGACCAAGCCAGAGTATACCAGAATAGGCCAGAACAGATCAGAACAGACCAGGACAGACCAGAACAGAACAACTAAGAACAGAACATACCAGAACAGGCCAGAGCAGACCAGACCAGAATAGGCCAGAACAGATCGGAACAGACCAGGACAGACCAGAACAAAACACATAAGAACAGAACACACCAGAACAGAATATACCAGAACAGGCCAGAAGAGAACACATAAGAACAGAACATACCAGAACAGAACATACCAGAACAGGCCAGAACAGAGTATACCAGAATAGGCCAGAACACATCACAACAGACCAGAACAGACCAGAACAGAACACCTAAGAACAGAACACACCAGAACAGAGCATACCAGAACAGACCAGAACAGACCAGAATAGACCAGAACAGAGTATACCAGAATAGGCCAAAACAGATCAGAACAGAACAGAACAGAACAGACCAGAACAGAACACCCAAGAACAGACCAGGACAGACCAGAACAGAACACACCAGACCAGAATATTCCAGAACAGGCCAGGATAGACCAGACCAGATCAGCACAGACCAGGACAGACCAGAACAGAACACCTAAGAACAGACCAGGACAGAGCAGAACAGAACACACCAGAACAGAGCATACTAGAACAGACCAGAACAGACCAGAACAGACCAGAACAGACCAGAACAGAGTATATCAGAATAGGCCAGAACAGATCAGAACAGACCAGAACAGACCAGAACAGAACAACTAAGAACAGAACATACCAGAACAGGCCAGAGCAGACCAAGACAGAGTATACCAGAATAGGCCAGAACAGATCAGAACAGACCAGGACAGACCAGAACAGAACATCTAAGAGCAGAACATACCAGAAAAGGCCAGAGCAGACCAGACCAGAATAGGCCAGAACAGATCGGAACAGACCAGAACAGAACAGAACAGAGTATACCAGAATAGGCCAAAACACATCAGAACAGAACAGAACAGACCAAGACAGAGTATACTAGAATAGGCCAGAACAGATCAGAACAGACCAGAACAGACCAGAACAGACCAGAACAGACCAGAACAGACCAGAACAGACCAGAACAGACCAGAACACATAAGAACAGAACACCTAAGAACAGACCAGGACAGAGCATACCAGAACAGACCAGAACAGACCAGAATAGACCAGAACAGAGTATACCAGAATAGGCCAAAACAGATCAGAACAGAACAGAACAGACCAGAACAGAACACCTAAGAACAGACGAGGACAGAGCAGAACAGAACACACCAGAACAGAGCATACCAGAACAGACCAGAACAGAGTATACCAGAATAGGCCAGAACAGATCAGAACAGACCAGAACAGACCAGAACAGAACAACTAAGAACAGAACATACCAGAACAGGCCAGAGCAGACCAAGACAGAGTATACCAGAATAGGCCAGAACAGATCAGAACAGACCAGAACAGATCAAGACAGAGTATACCAGAATAGGCCAGAACAGAATATACCAGAACAGGCCAGACCAGAACACATAAGAACAGAACACACCAGCAGAGTACATACCAGAACACACCAGAATAGATCAGAACAGACCAGGACAGACCAGAATACATAAGAACAGAACACACCAACACAGAACATACCGGAACAGGCCAGAACAGACCAGAACAGACCAAGACGGAGTATACCAGAATAGGCCAGAACAGATCAGAACAGACCAGGACAGACCAGGACAGACCAGAACAGAACAACTAAGAACAGAACACACCAGAACAGAATATACCAGAACAGGCCAGAAGAGAACACATAAGAACAGAACATACCAGAACAGAACATACCAGAACAGGCCAGAACAGAGTATACCAGAATAGGCCAGAACACATCAGAACAGACCAGAACAGACCAGAACAGACTAGGACAGACCAGAACAGAACACCCAAGAACAGACCAGAACAGAACACCTAAGAACAGAACATACCAGAACAGGCCAGAACAGACTAGAACAGACCAAGACAGAGTATACCAGAATAGGCCAGAACACATCAGAACAGAACAGACCAGAACAGACCAGAACAGACCAGAACAGACCAGAACAGACCAGAACAGACCAGAACAGAGTATACCAGAATAGGCCAAAACACATCAGAACAGAACAGAACAGACCAGAACAGAACAGAACAGAGTATACCAGAATAGGCCAAAACACATCAGAACAGAACAGAACAGACCAAGACAGAGTATACTAGAATAGGCCAGAACAGATCAGAACAGACCAGAACAGACCAGAACAGACCAGAACAGACCAGAACAGACCAGAACAGACCAGAACACATAAGAACAGAACACCTAAGAACAGACCAGGACAGAGCATACCAGAACAGACCAGAACAGACCAGAATAGACCAGAACAGAGTATACCAGAATAGGCCAAAACAGATCAGAACAGAACAGAACAGACCAGAACAGAACACCCAAGAACAGACCAGGACAAACCAGAACAGAACACACCAGACCAGAATATACCAGAACAGGCCAGGATAGACCAGATCAGATCAGAACAGACCAGGACAGACCAGAACACATAAGAACAGAACACACCAGCACAGAACATACCAGAACAGGCCAGAACAGACCAGAACAGACCAGAACACATAAGAACAGAACACACCAGCAGAGTACATACCAGAACAGGCCAGAACAGACCAGAACAGATCAGAACAGACCAGGACAGAGCAGAACAGAACACATAAGAACAGAACACACCAGAACAGAGCATACCAGAACACACCAGAATAGATCAGAACAGACCAGGACAGACCAGAATACATAAGAACAGAACACATCAGCACAGAACATACCAGAACAGGCCAGGACAGACCAGAACAGAACACCCAAGAACAGACCGGAACAGAACACCCAGGAACAGACCAGGACAGGCCAGAACAGAACACATAAGAACAGACCAGGACAGAGCAGAACAGACCAGAACAGACCAGGACAGACCAGAACAGAACACCCAAGAACAGACCGGAACAGAACACCCAGGAACAGACCAGGACAGGCCAGAACAGAACACATAAGAACAGAACAGACCAGGACAGACCAGAACAGAACACCTAAGAACAGAACATACCAGAACAGGCCAGAACAGACTAGAACAGACCAAGACAGAGTATACCAGAATAGGCCAAAACACATCAGGACAGAACAGAACAGAACAGACCAAGACAAAGTATACCAGAATAGGCCAGAACAGATCAGAACAGACCAGAACAGACCAGAACAGAACAGACCAAGACAGACCAGAACAGAACACCCAAGAACAGACCGGAACAGAACACACCAGACCAGAATATACCAGAACAGGCCAGGATAGACCAGACCAGATCAGAACAGACCAGGACAGACCAGAACACACCAGCACAGAACATACCAGAACAGGCCAGAACAGACCAGAACAGACCAGAACAGACCAGAATAGACCAGAACAGAACACCCAAGAACAGACCGGAACAGAACACACCAGACCAGAATATACCAGAACAGGCCAGGATAGACCAGACCAGATCAGAACAGACCAGGACAGACCAGAACAACTAAGAACAGAACATACCAGAACAGGCCAGGATAGACCAGACCAGATCAGAACAGACCAGAACACATAAGAACAGAACACAGCAGCACAGAACATACCAGAATCGGCCAGAACAGAACATACCAGAACAGGCCAGAACAGACTAGAACAGACCAGGACAGACCAGGACAGACCAGAACAGAACACCCAAGAACAGACCGGAACAGAACACATAAGAACAGAACATACCAGAATAGGCAAGAACAGATCAGAACAGCCCAGGACAGACCAGAACAGAACACACCAGACCAGAATATACCAGAACAGGCCAGGATAGACCAGACCAGATCAGAACAGACCAGAACAGAACACCTAAGAACAGACCAGGACAGAGCAGAACAGAACACACCAGAACAGAGCATACCAGAACAGACCAGAACAGAGTATACCAGAATAGGCCAGAACAGATCAGAACAGACCAGAACAGATCAAGACAGAGTATACCAGAATAGGCCAGAACAGAATATACCAGAACAGGCCAGACCAGAACACATAAGAACAGAACACACCAGCAGAGTACATACCAGAACACACCAGAATAGATCAGAACAGACCAGGACAGACCAGAATACATAAGAACAGAACACACCAACACAGAACATACCAGAACAGGCCAGAACAGACCAGAACAGACCAGAACACATAAGAACAGAACACACCAGCAGAGTACATACCAGAACAGGCCAGAACAGAGTATACCAGAATAGGCCAGAACACATCAGAACAGACCAGAACAGACCAGAACAGACTAGGACAGACCAGAACAGAACACCCAAGAACAGACCAGAACAGAACACCTAAGAACAGAACATACCAGAACAGGCCAGAACAGACTAGAACAGACCAAGACAGAGTATACCAGAATAGGCCAGAACACATCAGAACAGAACAGACCAGAACTGACCAGAACAGACCAGAACAGACCGGAACAGACCAGAACAGACCAGAACAGACCAGAACAGAGTATACCAGAATAGGCCAAAACACATCAGAACAGAACAGACCAAGACAGAGTATACCAGAATAGGCCAGAACAGATCAGAACAGAACAGACCAGAACAGAACAGAACAGAACAGAACAGACCAGGACTGACCAGAACAGACCAGAACAGACCAGAACAGACCAGAACAGACCAGAACAGACCAGAACAGACCAGAACAGAGTATACCAGAATAGGCCAAAACACATCAGAACAGAACAGAACAGAACAGACCAAGACAGAGTATACCAGAATAGGCCAGAACAGATCAGAACAGAACAGACCAGAACACAACAGAACAGAACAGACCAGGACAGACCAGAACAGAACACCCAAGAACAGACCGGAACAGAACACACCAGACCAGAATATACCAGAACAGGCCAGGATAGACCAGACCAGATCAGAACAGACCAGGACAGACCAGAACACACCAGCACAGAACATACCAGAACAGGCCAGAACAGACCAGAACAGACCAGAATAGACCAGAACAGAGTATACCAGAATAGGCCAAAACAGATCAGAACAGAACAGAACAGACCAGAACAGAACACCCAAGAACAGACCAGGACAAACCAGAACAGAACACACCAGACCAGAATATACCAGAACAGGCCAGGATAGACCAGACCAGATCAGAACACATAAGAACAGAACACACCAGCAGAGTACATACCAGAACAGGCCAGAACAGGCCAGAACAGATCAGAACAGAACAGACCAGGACAGAGCAGAACAGAACACATAAGAACAGAACACACCAGAACACAACACACCAGAACCGAGCATACCAGAACAGGCCAGAACAGACCAGAACAGACCAAGACAGAGTATACCAGAATAGGCCAGAACAGATCAGAACAGACCAGGACAGACCACAACACATAAGAACAGAACACACCAGCACAGAACATACCAGAACAGGCCAGAACAGACCAGAACAGACCAGAACACATAAGAACAGAACACACCAGCAGAGTACATACCAGAACAGGCCAGAACAGACGAGAACAGATCAGAACAGACCAGGACAGAGCAGAACAGAACACATAAGAACAGAACACACCAGAACAGAGCATACCAGAACAGGCCAGAACAGACCAGAACAGACCAGAACACATAAGAACAGAACACACCAGCAGAGTACATACCAGAACACACCAGAATAGATCAGAACAGACCAGGACAGACCAGAATACATAAGAACAGAACACACCACCACAGAACATACCAGAACAGGCCAGGATAGACCAGACCAGATCAGAACAGACCAGGACAGACCAGAACAGAACACCTAAGAACAGACCAGGACAGAGCAGAACAGAACACACCAGAACAGAGCATACCAGAACAGACCAGAACAGAGTATACCAGAATAGGCCAGAACAGATCAGAACAGACCAGAACAGACCAGAACAGACCAGGACAGACCAGAACAGAACACCCAAGAACAGACCGGAACAGAACACCCAGGAACAGACCAGGACAGGCCAGAACAGAACACATAAGAACAGAACAGACCAGGACAGACCAGAACAGAACATCTAAGAGCAGAACATACCAGAATCGGCCAGAACAGAACATACCAGAACAGGCCAGACAGACCAGAACAGACCAGAACAGAGTATACCAGAATAGGCCAGAACAGATCAGAACAGACCAGAACAGACCAGAACAGAACAACTAAGAACAGAACATACCAGAACAGGCCAGAGCAGACCAGACCAGAACAGACCAGAACAGAACAACTAAGAACAGAACATACCAGAACAGGCCAGAGCAGACCAGAACAGATCGGAACAGACCAGAACAGACCAGAACAGACCAGAACAGACCAGAACAGAACACACCAGACCAGAATATTCCAGAACAGGCCAGGATAGACCAGACCAGATCAGAACAGACCAGGACAGACCAGAACAGAACACCTAAGAACAGACCAGGACAGAGCAGAACAGAACACACCAGAACAGAGCATACCAGAACAGAGCATACCAGAACAGACCAGAACAGACCAGAACAGACCAGAACAGACCAGAACAGAACACACCAGACCAGAATATTCCAGAACAGGCCAGGATAGACCAGACCAGATCAGAACAGACCAGGACAGACCAAAACAGAACACCTAAGAACAGACCAGGACAGAGCAGAACAGAACACACCAGAACAGAGCATACCAGAACAGACCAGAACAGACCAGAACAGACCAGAACAGACCAGAACAGAGTATACCAGAATAGGCCAGAACAGATCAGAACAGACCAGAACAGAACAACTAAGAACAGAACATACCAGAACAGGCCAGAGCAGACCAGACCAGAGCAGACCAGAACAGAACAACTAAGAACAGAACATACCAGAACAGGCCAGAGCAGACCAGACCAGAACAGACCAGAACAGACCAGAACAGACCAGAACAGACCAGGACAGACCAGAACAGAACACCCAAGAACAGACCGGAACAGAACACTCCCTGGAACAGACCAGGACAGGCCAGAACAGAACACATAAGAACAGAACACACCAGAACAGAATATACCAGAACAGGCGAGAAGAGAACACATAAGAACAGAATATATCAGAACAGACCAGATCAGAACAACTAAGAACAGACCTGGACAGACCAGACCAGATCAGAACAGACCAGGACAGACCAGAACAGAACACCTAAGAACAGACCAGGACAGAGCAGAACAGAACACACCAGAACAGAGCATACCAGAACAGACCAGAACAGAGTATACCAGAATAGGCCAGAACAGACCAGAACAGACCAGAACACACAAGAACAGAACACACCAGCAGAGTACATACCAGAACACACCAGAATAGGTCAGAACAGACCAGGACAGACCAGAATACATAAGAACAGAACACACCAGCACAGAACATACCAGAACAGGCCAGGATAGACCAGACCAGATCAGAACAGACCAGGACAGACCAGAACAGAACATCTAAGAGCAGAACATACCAGAATCGGCCAGAACAGAACATACCAGAACAGGCCAGAACAGACCAGAACAGACCAAGACAGAGTATACCAGAATAGGCCAGAACAGATCAGAACAGACCAGGACAGACCAGAACAGAACAACTAAGAACAGAACACACCAGAACAGAATATACCAGAACAGGCCAGAAGAGAACACATAAGAACAGAACATACCAGAACAGAACATACCAGAACAGGCCAGAACAGAGTATACCAGAATAGGCCAGAACACATCAGAACAGACCAGAACAGACCAGAACAGACTAGGACAGACCAGAACAGAACACCCAAGAACAGACCAGAACAGAACACCTAAGAACAGAACATACCAGAACAGGCCAGAACAGACTAGAACAGACCAAGACAGAGTATACCAGAATAGGCCAGAAAACATCAGAACAGAACAGACCAGAACTGACCAGAACAGACCAGAACAGACCGGAACAGACCAGAACAGACCAGAACAGACCAGAACAGAGTATACCAGAATAGGCCAAAACACATCAGAACAGAACAGAACAGAACAGACCAAGACAGAGTATACCAGAATAGGCCAGAACAGATCAGAACAGAACAGACCAGAACAGAACAGAACAGAACAGACCAGGACAGACCAGAACAGAACACCCAAGAACAGACCGGAACAGAACACACCAGACCAGAATATACCAGAACAGGCCAGGATAGACCAGAACAGAACACCCAAGAACAGACCAGAACAGAACACCTAAGAACAGAATATACCAGAACAGGCCAGAACAGACTAGAACAGACCAAGACAGAGTATACCAGAATAGGCCAGAACACATCAGAACAGAACAAACCAGAACTGACCAGAACAGACCAGAACAGACCAGAACAGACCAGAACAGACCAGAACAGACCAGAACAGACCAGAACAGAGTATACCAGAATAGGCCAAAACACATCAGAACAGAACAGAACAGAACAGACCAAGACAGAGTATACCAGAATAGGCCAGAACAGATCAGAACAGAACAGACCAGAACAGAACAGAACAGAACAGAACAGAACAGAACAGAACAGAACAGACCAGACCAGAATATACCAGAACAGGCCAGGATAGACCAGACCAGATCAGAACAGACCAGGACAGACCAGAACACACCAGCACAGAACATACCAGAACAGGCCAGAACAGACCAGAACAGACCAGAATAGACCAGAACAGAGTATACCAGAATAGGCCAAAACAGATCAGAACAGAACAGAACAGACCAGAACAGAACACCCAAGAACAGGCCAGAACAGACCAGAACAGACCAAGACAGAGTATACCAGAATAGGCCAGAACAGATCAGAACAGACCAGGACAGACCACAACACATAAGAACAGAACACACCAGCACAGAACATACCAGAACAGGCCAGAACAGACCAGAACAGACCAGAACACATAAGAGCAGAACACACCAGCAGAGTACATACCAGAACAGGCCAGAACAGACGAGAACAGATCAGAACAGACCAGGACAGAGCAGAACAGAACACATAAGAACAGAACACACCAGCAGAGTACATACCAGAACACACCAGAATAGATCAGAACAGACCAGGACAGACCAGAATACATAAGAACAGAACACACCAGCACAGAACATACCAGAACAGGCCAGGATAGACCAGACCAGATCAGAACAGACCAGGACAGACCAGAACAAAACACCTAAGAACAGACCAGGACAGAGCAGAACAGAACACACCAGAACAGAGCATACCAGAACAGACCAGAACAGAACAGACCAGAACAGGTCAAAACAGAGCAGAACAGACCAGAACAGAACATACCAAAACAGGCTAGAACAGACCAGAACAGAACACCTAAGAACATAACACACCAGAACAGAATATACCAGAACAGGCCAGAACAGATCAGAACAGAACAGAACAGGCCAGAACAGAACACATAAGAACAGCACATACCAGAACAGGTCAAAACAGACCAGAACAGACCAGAACACATAAGAACAGAACATACCAGCACAGAACATACCAGAACAGGCCAGAACAGAGTATATCAGAATAGGCCAGAACAGATCAGAACAGATCAGGACAGATCAGAACAGACCAGGACAGACCAGAACAGAACACCTAAGAACAGAACAGACCAGAACACACCAGAACGGAACATACCAGAATAGGCCAGAACAGAACATACCAGAACAGAACATACCAAAACAGGCTAGAACAGACCAGAACAGAACACCTAAGAACATAACACACCAGAACAGAATATACCAGAACAGGCCAGAACAGACCAGAACGGAACATACCAAAACAGGCCAGAACAGGCCAGAACAGAACACATAAGAACAGAACACAAGAGAACAGAACATACCAGAAAAGGCCAGAACAGAGTATACCAGAATAGGCAAGAACAGATCAGAACAGAACACATAAGAACAGAACATACCAGAACAGGCCAGAACAGAGTATACCAGAATAGGCCAGAACAGATCAGAACAGACCAGGACAGACCAGAACAGAACACCTAAGAACATAACACGCCAGAACAGAATATACCAGAACAGGCAAGAACAGGCCAGAACAGACCAGAACAGGCCAAAACAGAAGATACCAGAACAGAACATACCAAAACAGGCCAGAACAGACCAGAACAGACCAGAACACATAAGAACAGAACACACCAGCACAGAACATACCAGAACAGGCCAGAACAGACCAGAACAGATCAGAACAGACCAGGACAGACCAGAACAGAACACATAAGAACAGAACACACCAGAACAGAATATACCAGAACAGGCCAGAACAGATCAGAACAGAACAGAACAGGCCAGAACAGAACACATAAGAACAGCACATACCAGAACAGGTCAAAACAGACCAGAACAGACCAGAACACATAAGAACAGAATATACCAGCACAGAACATACCAGAACAGGCCAGAACAGAGTATATCAGAATAGGCCAGAACAGATCAGAACAGACCAGGACAGATCAGAACAGACCAGGACAGACCAGAACAGAACACCTAAGAACAGAACAGACCAGGACAGACCAGAACAGAACACCTAAGAACAGAACAGACCAGAACAGACCAGAACGGAACATACCAGAATAGGCCAGAACAGAACATACCAAAACAGGCTAGAACAGACCAGAACAGAACACCTAAGAACATAACACACCAGAACAGAATATACCAGAACAGGCCAGAACAGATCAGAACAGAACACATAAGAACAGAACATACCAGAACAGGCCAGAACAGAACACATAAGAACAGAACACAACAGAACAGAACATACCAGAAGAGACCAGAACAGAACATACCAGAACAGGTCAAAACAGACCAGAACAGACCAGAACGGAACATACCAAAACAGGCCAGAACAGAACACATAAGAACAGAACATACCAGAACAGGTCAAAAGAGACCAGAACAGACCAGAACGGAACATACCAAAACAGGCCAGAACAGGCCAGAACAGAACACATAAGAACAAAACACAAGAGAACAGAACATACCAGAAAAGGCCAGAACAGAGTATACCAGAATAGGCAAGAACAGATCAGAACAGACCAGGACAGATCAGAACAGACCAGGACAGACCAGAACAGAACACCTAAGAACAGAACAGACCAGAACAGACCAGAACGGAACATACCAGAATAGGCCAGAACAGAACAGAACAGACCAGAACAGGCCAGAACAGAACATACCAGCACAGAACATACCAGAACAGGCCAGAACAGAGTATATCAGAATAGGCCAGAACAGATCAGAACAGACCAGGACAGATCAGAACAGACCAGGACAGACCAGAACAGAACACCTAAGAACATAACACACCAGAACAGAATATACCAGAACAGGCCAGAACAGATCAGAACAGAACAGAACAGGCCAGAACAGAACATACCAAAACAGGCTAGAACAGACCAGAACAGAACACCTAAGAACATAACACACCAGAACAGAATATACCAGAACAGGCCAGAACAGATCAGAACAGAACAGAACAGGCCAGAACAGAACACATAAGAACAGCACATACCAGAACAGGTCAAAACAGACCAGAACAGACCAGAACACATAAGAACAGAACATACCAGCACAGAACATACCAGAACAGGCCAGAACAGAGTATATCAGAATAGGCCAGAAGAGATCAGAACAGACCAGGACAGATCAGAACAGACCAGGACAGACCAGAACAGAACACCTAAGAACAGAACAGACCAGAACAGACCAGAACGGAACATACCAGAATAGGCCAGAACAGAACAGAACAGACCAGAACAGGCCAGAACAGAACACATAAGAACATAACACACCAGAACAGAATATACCAGAACAGGCAAGAACAGACCAGAACAGAACACCTAAGAACATAACACACCAGAACAGAATATACCAGAACAGGCAAGAACAGACCAGAACAGACCAGAACAGGCCAAAACAGAAGATACCAGAACAGAACATACCAAAACAGGCCAGAACAGACCAGAACAGAACACCTAAGAACATAACACACCAGAACAGAATATACCAGAACAGGTCAAAACAGACCAGAACAGACCAGAACACATAAGAACAGAACATACCAGCACAGAACATACCAGAACAGACCAGAACGGAACATACCAGAATAGGCCAGAACAGACCAGAACAGACCAGAACAGGTCAAAACAGAGCAGAACAGACCAGAACAGAAGATACCAGAACAGAACATACCAAAACAGGCCAGAACAGACCAGAACAGAACACCTAAGAACATAACACACCAGAACAGAATATACCAGAACAGGCAAGAACAGACCAGAACAGACCAGAACAGGCCAAAACAGACCAGAACAGACCAGAACAGAGTATACCAGAATAGGCCAGAACAGACCAGGACAGACCAGAACAGACCAGAACAGGCCAGAACAGACCAGAACAGAGTATACCAGAATAGGCCAGAACAGACCAGGACAGACCAGAACAGACCAGAACAGGCCAAAACAGACCAGAACAGAACAGAACATACCAGAACAGGTCAAAACAGACCAGAACAGACCAGAACAAAGTATACCAGAATAGGCCAAAACAGACCAGAACAGACCAGAACAGAGTATACCAGAATAGGCCAGAACAGACCAGGACAGACCAGAACAGACCAGAACAGGCCAAAACAGACCAGAACAGAACAGGCCAGAACAGAACAATACCAGAACAGGTCAAAACAGACCAGAACAGACCAGAACAGACCAGAACAGGTCAAAACAGAGCAGAACAGACCAGAACAGAAGATACCAGAACAGAACATACCAAAACAGGCCAGAACAGACCAGAACAGAACACCTAAGAACATAACACACCAAAACAGAATATACCAGAACAGGCCAGAACAGACCAGAACAGACCAGAACAGAGTATACCAGAATAGGCCAGAACAGATCAGACCAAGACAGAGTATACCAGAATAGGCCAGAACATACCAGAACAGACCAGAACAGGCCAGAACAGAACACATAAGAACAGAACATACCAGAACAGGTCAAAACAGACCAGAACAGACCAGAACGGAACATACCAGAACAGGCCAGAACAGGCCAGAACAGAGTATACCAGAATAGGCCAGAACAGATCAGAACAGACCAGAACAGGCTAGAACAGAACAGATAAGAACAGAACATACCAAAACAGGCCAGAACAGACCAGAACAGAACACATAAGAACAGAACACACCAGAACAGAACATACCAGAACAGGCCGGAACACAGTATACCAGAATAGGCCAGAACAGATCAGAACAGAACAGACCAAGACAGAGTATACCAGAATAGCCCAGAACAGATCAGAACAGAACAGATCAAGACAGAGTATACCAGAATAGGCCAGAACATACCAGAACAGACCAGGATAGACCAGACCAGAACACATAAGAACAGAACATACCAGACCAGAACACACCAGAACAGACCAGGACAGACCAGACCAGAACACATAAGAACAGAACATACCAGCACAGAACATACCAGAACAGGCCAGAACAGAGTATACCAGAATAGGCCAGAACAGATCAGAACAGACCAGAACAGACCAGAACGGAACATACCAAAACAGGCCAGAACAGACCAGAACAGAACACATAAGAACAGAACACACCAGAACAGAACATACCAGAACAGGCCGGAACACAGTATACCAGAATAGGCCAGAACAGATCAGAACAGAACAGACCAAGACAGAGTATACCAGAATAGGCCAGAACATACCAGAACAGACCAGAACAGAACACCTAAGAACAGGCCAGGACAGACCAGAACAGAACACACCAGAACAGAACATACCAGAACAGGCCAGAACAGAACACATAAGAACAGAACAGGACAGACCAGAACGGAACGTACCAAAACAGGCCAGAACAGGCCAGAACAGAACACATAAGAACAGAACACAACAGAACAGAACATACCAGAACAGGCCAGAACACAGTATACCAGAATAGGCAAGAACAGACCAGAACAGATCGCATAAGAACAGAACATAGCAGAACAGGCCAGAACAGAGTATACCAGAATAGGGCAGAACAGATCAGAACAGACCAGAACAGGCCAGAACAGAACACATAAGAACAGAAAACACCAGCACAGAACATACCAGAACAGATCAGAACAGAACAGAACACATAAGAACAGAACACACCAGAACAGAATATACCAGAACAGGCCAGAACAGAACATACCAGCACAGAACAGATCAGAACAGACCAGGACAGACCAGAACAGAACACCTAAGAACAGACCAGGACAGACCAGAACGGAACGTACCAAAACAGGCCAGAACAGGCCAGAACACATAAGAACAGAACATACCAGAACAGAACATACCAGAACAGGCCAGAACAGAGTATACCAGAATAGGCCAGAATAGATCAGAACAGGCCAGAACAGGCCACAACAGAACACATAAGAACAGAACATACCAGAACAGGCCAGAACAGAGTATACCAGAATAGGCCAGAACAGATCAGAACAGACCAGAACAGGCCAGAACGGAACATACCAAAACAGGCCAGAACAGGCAAGAACAGAACACATAAGAACAGAACACACCAGAACAGAACATAGCAGAACAGGCCAGAACAGAACACATAAGAACAGAACATACCAGAACAGGCCAGAACAGAGTATACCAGAATAGGCCAGAATAGATCAGAACAGGCCAGAACAGGCCACAACAGAACACATAAGAACAGAACATACCAGAACAGGCCAGAATAGACCAGACCAGATCAGAACAGACCAGAACAGACCAGAACAGAGTATACCAGAATAGGCCAGAACAGATCAGAACAGAACAGAACAGAGTATACCAGAATAGGCCAGAACAGGCCAGAACAGAACATATAAGAACAGAATATACCAGAATAGGCCAGAACAGATCAGAACAGAACAGAACAGACCAGGACAGAGTATACCAGAATAGGCCAGAACAGATCAGAACAGACCAGAACAGACCAGAACAGACCAGAACAGACCAGAACAGACCAGAACAGACCAGGACAGACCAGAACAGAACACCTAAGAACAGACCAGGACAAACCAGAACAGAACACACCAGAACAGAACATACCAGAACAGAACATACCAGAACAGGCCAGAACAGAGTATACCAGAATAGGCCAGAACAGATCAGAACAGACCAGGACAGGTCAGAACAGAACACCTAAGAACAGACCAGGACAGACCAGAACAGAACACACCAGAACAGAACATACCAGCACAGAACATACCAGCACAGAACATACCAGGACAGGCCAGAACAGAGTATACTAGAATAGGCCAGAACAGATCAGAACAGAACACACCAGAACAGAACATACCAGCACAGAACATAACAGAACAGACCAGGACAGACCAGACCAGAACACATAAGAACAGAACATACCAGCACAGAACATACCAGAACAGGCCAGAACAGAGTATACAAGAATAGGCCAGAACAGATCAGAACAGACCAGGACAGACCAGAACAGAACACCTAAGAACAGACCAGGACAGACCAGAACGGAACGTACCAAAACAGGCCAGATGAGGCCAGAACACATAAGAACAGAACAGAACACATAAGAACAGAACATACCAGAACAGAACATACCAGAATAGGCCAGAACAGAACACATAAGAACAGAACATACCAGAACAGGTCAAAACAGACCAGTACAGACCTGAAAGGAACATACCAAAACAGGCCAGAACAGACCAGAACAGAACACCTAAGAACAGACCAGGACAGACCAGAACAGAACACCTAAGAACAGAACACGCCAGAACAGAACATACCAGAACAGACCAGAACAGAGTATACCAGAATAGGCCAGAATAGATCAGAACAAACCAGAACAGGCCAGAACAGAACACATAAGAACAGAACATACCAGAACAGGTCAAAGCAGACCAGAACAGACCAGAACGGAACATACCAAAACAGGCCAGAACAGGCAAGAACAGCAAACATAAGAACAGAACACACCAGAACAGAACATACTAGAACAGGCCAGAACAGAACACATAAGAACAGAACATACCAGAACAGGTCAAAACAGACCAGGACAGACCAGAACAGAACAGGCCAAAACAGACCAGAACAGAACACATAAGAACAGAACACACCAGAACAGGTCAAAACAGACCAGTACAGACCAGAACGGAACATACCAAAACAGGCCAGAACAGACCAGAACAGAACACCTAAGAACATAACACACCAGAACAGAATATACCAGAACAGGCCAGAACAGATCAGAACAGAACAGAACAGGCCAGAACAGAACACATAAGAACAGAACATACCAGAACAGGTCAAAACAGACCAGAACAGACCAGAACACATAAGAACAGAACATACCAGAACAGGCCAGAACAGAGTATATCAGAATAGGCCAGAACAGATCAGAACAGACCAGGACAGATCAGAACAGACCAGGACAGACCAGAACAGAACACCTAAGAACAGACCAGGACAGACCAGAACGGAACGTAACAAAACAGGCCAGAACAGGCTAGAACACAGTATACCAGAATAGGCAAGAACAGATCAGAACAGAACACATAAGAACAGAACATACCAGAACAGGCCAGAACAGAGTATACCAGAATAGGCCAGAACAGATCAGAACAGACCAGAACAGACCAGAACAGGCCAGAACAGGCAAGAACAGAACACATAAGAACAGAACACACCAGAACAGGCCAGAACAGAACACATAAGAACAGAACATACCAGAACAGGTCAAAACAGACCAGAACAGATCAGAACGGAACATACCAAAACAGGCCAGAACAGACCAGAACAGACCAGAACAGGTCAAAACAGAGCAGAACAGACCAGAACAGAAGATACCAAAACAGGCCAGAACAGACCAGAACAGAACACCTAAGAACATAACACACCAGAACAGAATATACCAGAACAGGCCAGAACAGATCAGAACAGAACAGAACAGGTCAAAACAGACCAGAACAGACCAGAACACATAAGAACAGAACATACCAGAACAGGCCAGAACAGAGTATATCAGAATAGGCCAGAACAGATCAGAACAGAACAGACCAAGACAGAGTATACCAGAATAGGCCAGAACATACCAGAACAGACCAGAACAGAACACCTAAGAACAGACCAGGACAGACCAGAACAGAACATACCAGAACAGGCCAGAACAGAGTATACCAGAATAGGCCAGAACAGATCAGAACAAACCAGAACAGACCAGAACAGGCCAGAACAGAACATACCAGAACAGGTCAAAACAGACCAGAACAGACCAGAACGGAACATACCAAAACAGGCCAGAACAGACAAGAACAGACCAGAACAGGTCAAAACAGAGCAGAACAGACCAGAACAGAAGATACCAGAACAGAACATACCAAAACAGGCCAGAACAGACCAGAACATAACACACCAAAACAGAATATACCAGAACAGGCCAGAACAGACCAGAACAGATCAGAACAGAGTATACCAGAATAGGCCAGAACACATCAGACCAAGACAGAGTATACCAGAATAGGCCAGAACATACCAGAACAGACCAGAACAGGCCAGAACAGAACACATAAGAACAGAACATACCAGAACAGGTCAAAACAGACCAGAACAGACCAGAACGGAACATACCAGAACAGGCCAGAACAGGCCAGAACAGAACACATAAGAACAGAACATACCAGAACAGGTCAAAACAGACCAGAACAGACCAGAACGGAACATACCAGAACAGGCCAGAACAGGCCAGAACAGAGTATACCAGAATAGGCCAGAACAGATCAGAACAGACCAGAACAGACCAGAACAGAGTATACCAGAATAGGCCAGAACAGATCAGAACAGAACAGACCAAGACAGAGTATACCAGAATAGGCCAGAACAGATCAGAACAGAACAGAACAGATCAAGACAGAGTATACCAGAATAGGCCAGAACATACCAGAACAGACCAGGATAGACCAGACCAGAACACATAAGAACAGAACATACCAGACCAGAACACACCAGAACAGACCAGGACAGACCAGAACACATAAGAACAGAACATACCAGAACAGGCCAGAACAGAGTATACCAGAATAGGCCAGAACAGATCAGAACAGACCAGAACAGACCAGAACGGAACATACCAAAACAGGCCAGAACAGACCAGAACAGAACACATAAGAACAGAACAGACCAGAACAGAACATACCAGAACAGGCCAGAACAGGCCAGAACAGAACACATAAGAACAGAACACAAGAGAACAGAACATACCAGAACAGGCCAGAACAGAGTATACCAAAATAGGCCAGAACAGATCAGAACAGACCAGAACACACCAGAACAGGCCAGAACAGAACACATAAGAACAGAACACAACAGAACAGAACATACCAGAACAGGCCAGAACAGAACATACCAGAACAGGTCAAAACAGACCAGAACAGACCAGAACGGAACATACCAAAACAGGCCAGAACAGACCAGAACAGAACACCTAAGAACATAACACACCAGAACAGAATATACCAGAACAGGCCAGAACAGATCAGAACAGAACAGAACAGGCCAGAACAGAACACATAAGAACAGAACATACCAGAACAGGTCAAAACAGACCAGAACAGACCAGAACACATAAGAACAGAACATACCAGAACAGGCCAGAACAGAGTATATCAGAATAGGCCAGAACAGATCAGAACAGACCAGGACAGATCAGAACAGACCAGGACAGACCAGAACAGAACACCTAAGAACAGACCAGGACAGACCAGAACGGAACGTAACAAAACAGGCCAGAACAGGCTAGAACACAGTATACCAGAATAGGCAAGAACAGATCAGAACAGAACACATAAGAACAGAACATACCAGAACAGGCCAGAACAGAGTATACCAGAATAGGCCAGAACAGATCAGAACAGACCAGAACAGACCAGAACAGGCCAGAACAGGCAAGAACAGAACACATAAGAACAGAACACACCAGAACAGGCCAGAACAGAACACATAAGAACAGAACATACCAGAACAGGTCAAAACAGACCAGAACAGATCAGAACGGAACATACCAAAACAGGCCAGAACAGACCAGAACAGACCAGAACAGGTCAAAACAGAGCAGAACAGACCAGAACAGAAGATACCAAAACAGGCCAGAACAGACCAGAACAGAACACCTAAGAACATAACACACCAGAACAGAATATACCAGAACAGGCCAGAACAGATCAGAACAGAACAGAACAGGTCAAAACAGACCAGAACAGACCAGAACACATAAGAACAGAACATACCAGAACAGGCCAGAACAGAGTATATCAGAATAGGCCAGAACAGATCAGAACAGAACAGACCAAGACAGAGTATACCAGAATAGGCCAGAACATACCAGAACAGACCAGAACAGAACACCTAAGAACAGACCAGGACAGACCAGAACAGAACATACCAGAACAGGCCAGAACAGAGTATACCAGAATAGGCCAGAACAGATCAGAACAAACCAGAACAGACCAGAACAGGCCAGAACAGAACATACCAGAACAGGTCAAAACAGACCAGAACAGACCAGAACGGAACATACCAAAACAGGCCAGAACAGACAAGAACAGACCAGAACAGGTCAAAACAGAGCAGAACAGACCAGAACAGAAGATACCAGAACAGAACATACCAAAACAGGCCAGAACAGACCAGAACATAACACACCAAAACAGAATATACCAGAACAGGCCAGAACAGACCAGAACAGATCAGAACAGAGTATACCAGAATAGGCCAGAACACATCAGACCAAGACAGAGTATACCAGAATAGGCCAGAACATACCAGAACAGACCAGAACAGGCCAGAACAGAACACATAAGAACAGAACATACCAGAACAGGTCAAAACAGACCAGAACAGACCAGAACGGAACATACCAGAACAGGCCAGAACAGGCCAGAACAGAACACATAAGAACAGAACATACCAGAACAGGTCAAAACAGACCAGAACAGACCAGAACGGAACATACCAGAACAGGCCAGAACAGGCCAGAACAGAGTATACCAGAATAGGCCAGAACAGATCAGAACAGACCAGAACAGACCAGAACAGAGTATACCAGAATAGGCCAGAACAGATCAGAACAGAACAGACCAAGACAGAGTATACCAGAATAGGCCAGAACAGATCAGAACAGAACAGAACAGATCAAGACAGAGTATACCAGAATAGGCCAGAACATACCAGAACAGACCAGGATAGACCAGACCAGAACACATAAGAACAGAACATACCAGACCAGAACACACCAGAACAGACCAGGACAGACCAGAACACATAAGAACAGAACATACCAGAACAGGCCAGAACAGAGTATACCAGAATAGGCCAGAACAGATCAGAACAGACCAGAACAGACCAGAACGGAACATACCAAAACAGGCCAGAACAGACCAGAACAGAACACATAAGAACAGAACAGACCAGAACAGAACATACCAGAACAGGCCAGAACAGGCCAGAACAGAACACATAAGAACAGAACACAAGAGAACAGAACATACCAGAACAGGCCAGAACAGAGTATACCAAAATAGGCCAGAACAGATCAGAACAGACCAGAACACACCAGAACAGGCCAGAACAGAACACATAAGAACAGAACACAACAGAACAGAACATACCAGAACAGGCCAGAACAGAACATACCAGAACAGGTCAAAACAGACCAGAACAGACCAGAACGGAACATACCAAAACAGGCCAGAACAGACCAGAACAGAACACCTAAGAACATAACACACCAGAACAGAATATACCAGAACAGGCCAGAACAGATCAGAACAGAACAGAACAGGCCAGAACAGAACACATAAGAACAGAACATACCAGAACAGGTCAAAACAGACCAGAACAGACCAGAACACATAAGAACAGAACATACCAGAACAGGCCAGAACAGAGTATATCAGAATAGGCCAGAACAGATCAGAACAGACCAGGACAGATCAGAACAGACCAGGACAGACCAGAACAGAACACCTAAGAACAGACCAGGACAGACCAGAACGGAACGTAACAAAACAGGCCAGAACAGGCTAGAACACAGTATACCAGAATAGGCAAGAACAGATCAGAACAGAACACATAAGAACAGAACATACCAGAACAGGCCAGAACAGAGTATACCAGAATAGGCCAGAACAGATCAGAACAGACCAGAACAGACCAGAACAGGCCAGAACAGGCAAGAACAGAACACATAAGAACAGAACACACCAGAACAGGCCAGAACAGAACACATAAGAACAGAACATACCAGAACAGGTCAAAACAGACCAGAACAGATCAGAACGGAACATACCAAAACAGGCCAGAACAGACCAGAACAGACCAGAACAGGTCAAAACAGAGCAGAACAGACCAGAACAGAAGATACCAAAACAGGCCAGAACAGACCAGAACAGAACACCTAAGAACATAACACACCAGAACAGAATATACCAGAACAGGCCAGAACAGATCAGAACAGAACAGAACAGGTCAAAACAGACCAGAACAGACCAGAACACATAAGAACAGAACATACCAGAACAGGCCAGAACAGAGTATATCAGAATAGGCCAGAACAGATCAGAACAGAACAGACCAAGACAGAGTATACCAGAATAGGCCAGAACATACCAGAACAGACCAGAACAGAACACCTAAGAACAGACCAGGACAGACCAGAACAGAACATACCAGAACAGGCCAGAACAGAGTATACCAGAATAGGCCAGAACAGATCAGAACAAACCAGAACAGACCAGAACAGGCCAGAACAGAACATACCAGAACAGGTCAAAACAGACCAGAACAGACCAGAACGGAACATACCAAAACAGGCCAGAACAGACAAGAACAGACCAGAACAGGTCAAAACAGAGCAGAACAGACCAGAACAGAAGATACCAGAACAGAACATACCAAAACAGGCCAGAACAGACCAGAACATAACACACCAAAACAGAATATACCAGAACAGGCCAGAACAGACCAGAACAGATCAGAACAGAGTATACCAGAATAGGCCAGAACAGATCAGACCAAGACAGAGTATACCAGAATAGGCCAGAACATACCAGAACAGACCAGAACAGGCCAGAACAGAACACATAAGAACAGAACATACCAGAACAGGTCAAAACAGACCAGAACAGACCAGAACGGAACATACCAGAACAGGCCAGAACAGGCCAGAACAGAACACATAAGAACAGAACATACCAGAACAGGTCAAAACAGACCAGAACAGACCAGAACGGAACATACCAGAACAGGCCAGAACAGGCCAGAACAGAGTATACCAGAATAGGCCAGAACAGATCAGAACAGACCAGAACAGACCAGAACAGAGTATACCAGAATAGGCCAGAACAGATCAGAACAGAACAGACCAAGACAGAGTATACCAGAATAGGCCAGAACAGATCAGAACAGAACAGAACAGATCAAGACAGAGTATACCAGAATAGGCCAGAACATACCAGAACAGACCAGGATAGACCAGACCAGAACACATAAGAACAGAACATACCAGACCAGAACACACCAGAACAGACCAGGACAGACCAGAACACATAAGAACAGAACATACCAGAACAGGCCAGAACAGAGTATACCAGAATAGGCCAGAACAGATCAGAACAGACCAGAACAGACCAGAACGGAACATACCAAAACAGGCCGGAACAGACCAGAACAGAACACATAAGAACAGAACAGACCAGAACAGAACATACCAGAACAGGCCAGAACAGGCCAGAACAGAACACATAAGAACAGAACACAAGAGAACAGAACATACCAGAACAGGCCAGAACAGAGTATACCAAAATAGGCCAGAACAGATCAGAACAGACCAGAACACACCAGAACAGGCCAGAACAGAACACATAAGAACAGAACACAACAGAACAGAACATACCAGAACAGGCCAGAACAGAACATACCAGAACAGGTCAAAACAGACCAGAACAGACCAGAACGGAACATACCAAAACAGGCCAGACCAGACCAGAACAGACCAGAACAGGTCAAAACAGAGCAGAACAGACCAGAACAGAACATACCAAAACAGGCTAGAACAGACCAGAACAGAACACCTAAGAACATAACACACCAGAACAGAATATACCAGAACAGGCCAGAACAGATCAGAACAGAACAGAACAGGCCAGAACAGAACACATAAGAACAGCACATACCAGAACAGGTCAAAACAGACCAGAACAGACCAGAACACATAAGAACAGAACATACCAGAACAGGCCAGAACAGAGTATATCAGAATAGGCCAGAACAGATCAGAACAGACCAGGACAGATCAGAACAGACCAGGACAGACCAGAACAGAACACCTAAGAACAGAACAGACCAGAACACACCAGAACGGAACATACCAGAATAGGCCAGAACAGAGTATACCAGAATAGGCAAGAACAGATCAGAACAGAACACATAAGAACAGAACATACCAGAACAGGCCAGAACAGAGTATACCAGAATAGGCCAGAACAGATCAGAACAGACCAGGACAGACCAGAACAGAACACCTAAGAACATAACACACCAGAACAGAATATACCAGAACAGGCAAGAACAGGCCAGAACAGACCAGAACAGGCCAAAACAGAAGATACCAGAACAGAACATACCAAAACAGGCCAGAACAGACCAGAACAGAACACCTAAGAACATAACACACCAGAACAGAATATACCAGAACAGGCAAGAACAGACCAGAACAGACCAGAACAGGCCAAAACAGACCAGAACAGACCAGAACAGAGTATACCAGAATAGGCCAGAACAGACCAGGACAGACCAGAACAGACCAGAACAGGCCAGAACAGACCAGAACAGAGTATACCAGAATAGGCCAGAACAGACCAGGACAGACCAGAACAGACCAGAACAGGCCAAAACAGACCAGAACAGAACAGGCCAGAACAGAACATACCAGAACAGGTCAAAACAGACCAGAACAGACCAGAACAGACCAGAACAGGCCAGAACAGACCAGAACAGACCAGAACAGGTCAAAACAGAGCAGAACAGAACAGAACAGGCCAGAACAGAACAGATAAGAACAGAACATACCAAAACAGGCCAGAACAGACCAGAAAAGACCAGAACAGAGTATACCAGAATAGGCCAGAACAGATCAGAACAGAACAGACCAAGACAGAGTATACCAGAATAGGCCAGAACAGATCAGAACAGAACAGATCAAGACAGAGTATACCAGAATAGGCCAGAACATACCAGAACAGACCAGGATAGACCAGACCAGAACACATAAGAACAGAAAATACCAGACCAGAACACACCAGAACAGACCAGGACAGACCAGACCAGAACACATAAGAACAGAACATACCAGCACAGAACATACCAGAACAGGCCAGAACAGAGTATACCAGAATAGGCCAGAACAGATCAGAACAGACCAGAACAGACCAGAACGGAACATACCAAAACAGGCCAGAACAGACCAGAACAGAACACATAAGAACAGAACACACCAGAACAGAACATACCAGAACAGGCCAAAATAGACCAGACCAGATCAGAACAGACCAGAACAGACCAGAACACATAAGAACAGAACACA
The DNA here is from genome assembly GCA_964023945.1 of Ectemnius cavifrons. Taxonomy (NCBI): domain Eukaryota; kingdom Metazoa; phylum Arthropoda; class Insecta; order Hymenoptera; family Crabronidae; genus Ectemnius; species Ectemnius cavifrons. Next base: position 672,175 of record OZ030384.1, on the reverse strand, counting down.
CCAGCACAGAACATACCAGAACAGGCCAGAACAGACCAGAAAAGACCAGAACAGAGTATACCAGAATAGGCAAGAACAGATCAGAACAGAACACATAAGAACAGAACATACCAGAACAGGCCAGAACAGAGTATACCAAAATAGGCCAGAACAGATCAGAACAGACCAGAACACACCAGAACAGGCCAGAAAAAAACACATAAGAACAGAACACAACAGAACAGAACATACCAGAACAGGCCAGAACAGAGTATACCAGAATAGGCCAGAACAGATCAGAACAGAACAGACCAAGACAGAGTATACCAGAATAGGCCAGAACAGATCAGAACAGAACAGATCAAGACAGAGTATACCAGAATAGGCCAGAACATACCAGAACAGACCAGGACAGACCAGAACAGAACACATAAGAACAGAACACACCAGAACAGAATATACCAGAACAGGCCAGAACAGATCAGAACAGAACAGAACAGGCCAGAACAGAACACATAAGAACAGCACATACCAGAACAGGTCAAAACAGACCAGAACAGACCAGAACACATAAGAACAGAATATACCAGCACAGAACATACCAGAACAGGCCAGAACAGAGTATATCAGAATAGGCCAGAACAGATCAGAACAGACCAGGACAGATCAGAACAGACCAGGACAGACCAGAACAGAACACCTAAGAACAGAACAGACCAGAACAGACCAGAACGGAACATACCAGAATAGGCCAGAACAGAACATACCAGAACAGAACATACCAAAACAGGCTAGAACAGACCAGAACAGAACACCTAAGAACATAACACACCAGAACAGAATATACCAGAACAGGCCAGAACAGATCAGAACAGAACACATAAGAACAGAACATACCAGAACAGGCCAGAACAGAGTATACCAGAATAGGCAAGAACAGATCAGAACAGAACACACCAGAACAGGCCAGAACAGAGTATACCAGAATAGGCCAGAACAGATCAGAACAGACCAGAACAGACCAGAACAGGCCAGAACAGGCCAGAACAGAACACATAAGAACAGAACACAACAGAACAGAACATACCAGAAGAGGCCAGAACAGATCAGAACAGACCAGAACAGACCAGAACGGAACATACCAAAACAGGCCAGAACAGACCAGAACAGAACACATAAGAACAGAACACACCAGAACAGAACATACCAGAACAGGCCAAAATAGACCAGACCAGATCAGAACAGACCAGAACAGACCAGAACACATAAGAACAGAACACACCAGCACAGAACATACCAGAACAGGCCAGAACAGACCAGAAAAGACCAGAACAGAGTATACCAGAATAGGCAAGAACAGATCAGAACAGAACACATAAGAACAGAACATACCAGAACAGGCCAGAACAGAGTATACCAAAATAGGCCAGAACAGATCAGAACAGACCAGAACACACCAGAACAGGCCAGAAAAGAACACATAAGAACAGAACACAACAGAACAGAACATACCAGAACAGGCCAGAACAGAGTATACCAGAATAGGCCAGAACAGATCAGAACAGAACAGACCAAGACAGAGTATACCAGAATAGGCCAGAACAGATCAGAACAGAACAGATCAAGACAGAGTATACCAGAATAGGCCAGAACATACCAGAACAGACCAGGATAGACCAGACCAGAACACATAAGAACAGAACATACCAGACCAGAACACACCAGAACAGACCAGGACAGACCAGGACAGACCAGACCAGAACACATAAGAACAGAACATACCAGCACAGAACATACCAGAACAGGCCAGAACAGAGTATACCAGAATAGGCCAGAACAGATCAGAACAGACCAGAACAGACCAGAACGGAACATACCAAAACAGGCCAGAACAGACCAGAACAGAACACATAAGAACAGAACACACCAGAACAGAACATACCAGAACAGGCCAAAATAGACCAGACCAGATCAGAACAGACCAGAACAGACCAGAACACATAAGAACAGAACACACCAGCACAGAACATACCAGAACAGGCCAGAACAGACCAGAACAGATCAGAACAGACCAGGACAGACCAGAACAGAACACATAAGAACAGAACACACCAGAACAGAATATACCAGAACAGGCCAGAACAGATCAGAACAGAACAGAACAGGCCAGAACAGAACACATAAGAACAGCACATACCAGAACAGGTCAAAACAGACCAGAACAGACCAGAACACATAAGAACAGAATATACCAGCACAGAACATACCAGAACAGGCCAGAACAGAGTATATCAGAATAGGCCAGAACAGATCAGAACAGACCAGGACAGATCAGAACAGACCAGGACAGACCAGAACAGAACACCTAAGAACAGAACAGACCAGAACAGACCAGAACGGAACATACCAGAATAGGCCAGAACAGAACATACCAGAACAGAACATACCAAAACAGGCTAGAACAGACCAGAACAGAACACCTAAGAACATAACACACCAGAACAGAATATACCAGAACAGGCCAGAACAGATCAGAACAGAACACATAAGAACAGAACATACCAGAACAGGCCAGAACAGAGTATACCAGAATAGGCAAGAACAGATCAGAACAGAACACACCAGAACAGGCCAGAACAGAGTATACCAGAATAGGCCAGAACAGATCAGAACAGACCAGAACAGACCAGAACAGGCCAGAACAGGCCAGAACAGAACACATAAGAACAGAACACAACAGAACAGAACATACCAGAAGAGGCCAGAACAGAACATACCAGAACAGGTCAAAACAGACCAGAACAGACCAGAACGGAACATACCAAAACAGGCCAGAACAGAACACATAAGAACAGAACATACCAGAACAGAATATACCAGAACAGGTCAAAACAGACCAGAACAGACCAGAACACATAAGAACAGAACATACCAGCACAGAACATACCAGAACAGACCAGAACGGAACATACCAGAATAGGCCAGAACAGACCAGAACAGACCAGAACAGGTCAAAACAGAGCAGAACAGAACAGAACAGGCCAGAACAGAACAGATAAGAACAGAACATACCAAAACAGGCCAGAACAGACCAGATCAGACCAGAACAGACCAGAACAGAGTATACCAGAATAGGCCAGAACAGATCAGAACAGAACAGACCAAGACAGAGTATACCAGAATAGGCCAGAACAGATCAGAACAGAACACATAAGAACAGAACATACCAGAACAGGCCAGAACAGAACACCTAAGAACAGAACAGACCAGAACAGACCAGAACGGAACATACCAGAATAGGCCAGAACAGAACAGAACAGACCAGAACAGGCCAGAACAGAACACATAAGAACATAACACACCAGAACAGAATATACCAGAACAGGCAAGAACAGACCAGAACAGAACACCTAAGAACATAACACACCAGAACAGAATATACCAGAACAGGCAAGAACAGACCAGACCAGACCAGAACAGGCCAAAACAGAAGATACCAGAACAGAACATACCAAAACAGGCCAGAACAGACCAGAACAGAACACCTAAGAACATAACACACCAGAACAGAATATACCAGAACAGGTCAAAACAGACCAGAACAGACCAGAACACATAAGAACAGAACATACCAGCACAGAACATACCAGAACAGACCAGAACGGAACATACCAGAATAGGCCAGAACAGACCAGAACAGACCAGAACAGGTCAAAACAGAGCAGAACAGACCAGAACAGAAGATACCAGAACAGAACATACCAAAACAGGCCAGAACAGACCAGAACAGAACACCTAAGAACATAACACACCAGAACAGAATATACCAGAACAGGCAAGAACAGACCAGAACAGACCAGAACAGGCCAAAACAGACCAGAACAGACCAGAACAGAGTATACCAGAATAGGCCAGAACAGACCAGGACAGACCAGAACAGACCAGAACAGGCCAGAACAGACCAGAACAGAGTATACCAGAATAGGCCAGAACAGACCAGGACAGACCAGAACAGACCAGAACAGGCCAAAACAGACCAGAACAGAACAGAACAGGCCAGAACAGAACATACCAGAACAGGTCAAAACAGACCAGAACAGACCAGAACAGACCAGAACAGGCAAGAACAGACCAGAACAGACCAGAACAGGCCAAAACAGACCAGAACAGACCAGAACAGAGTATACCAGAATAGGCCAAAACAGACCAGAACAGACCAGAACAGAGTATACCAGAATAGGCCAGGACAGACCAGGACAGACCAGAACAGACCAGAACAGGCCAAAACAGACCAGAACAGAACAGGCCAGAACAGAACATACCAGAACAGGTCAAAACAGACCAGAACAGACCAGAACAGACCAGAACAGGTCAAAACAGAGCAGAACAGACCAGAACAGAAGATACCAGAACAGAACATACCAAAACAGGCCTGAACAGACCAGAACAGAACACCTAAGAACATAACACACCAAAACAGAATATACCAGAACAGGCCAGAACAGACCAGAACAGACCAGAACAGAGTATACCAGAATAGGCCAGAACAGATCAGACCAAGACAGAGTATACCAGAATAGGCCAGAACATACCAGAACAGACCAGAACAGGCCAGAACAGAACACATAAGAACAGAACATACCAGAACAGGTCAAAACAGACCAGAACAGACCAGAACGGAACATACCAGAACAGGCCAGAACAGGCCAGAACAGAGTATACCAGAATAGGCCAGAACAGATCAGAACAGACCAGAACAGGCTAGAACAGAACAGATAAGAACAGAACATACCAAAACAGGCCAGAACAGACCAGAACAGACCAGAACAGAGTATACCAGAATAGGCCAGAACAGATCAGAACAGAACAGACCAAGACAGAGTATACCAGAATAGGCCAGAACAGATCAGAACAGAACAGATCAAGACAGAGTATACCAGAATAGGCCAGAACATACCAGAACAGACCAGGATAGACCAGACCAGAACACATAAGAACAGAACATACCAGACCAGAACACACCAGAACAGACCAGGACAGACCAGACCAGAACACATAAGAACAGAACATACCAGCACAGAACATACCAGAACAGGCCAGAACAGAGTATACCAGAATAGGCCAGAACAGATCAGAACAGACCAGAACGGAACATACCAAAACAGGCCAGAACAGACCAGAACAGAACACATAAGAAAAGAACACACCAGAACAGAACATACCAGAACAGGCCAAAATAGACCAGACCAGATCAGAACAGACCAGAACAGACCAGAACACATAAGAACAGAACACACCAGCACAGAACATACCAGAACAGGCCAGAACAGACCAGAACAGATCAGAACAGACCAGGACAGACCAGAACAGAACACATAAGAACAGAACACACCAGAACAGAATATACCAGAACAGGCCAGAACAGATCAGAACAGAACAGAACAGGCCAGAACAGAACACATAAGAACAGAACACAAGAGAACAGAACATACCAGAAAAGGCCAGAACAGAGTATACCAGAATAGGCAAGAACAGATCAGAACAGAACACATAAGAACAGAACATACCAGAACAGGCCAGAACAGAGTATACCAAAATAGGCCAGAACAGATCAGAACAGACCAGAACACACCAGAACAGGCCAGAAAAGAACACATAAGAACAGAACACAACAGAACAGAACATACCAGAACAGGCCAGAACAGAACATACCAGAACAGGTCAAAACACACCAGAACAGACCAGAACGGAACATACCAAAACAGGCCAGACCAGACCAGAACAGACCAGAACAGGTCAAAACAGAGCAGAACAGACCAGAACAGAACATACCAAAACAGGCTAGAACAGACCAGAACAGAACACCTAAGAACATAACACACCAGAACAGAATATACCAGAACAGGCCAGAACAGATCAGAACAGAACAGAACAGGCCAGAACAGAACACATAAGAACAGCACATACCAGAACAGGTCAAAACAGACCAGAACAGACCAGAACACATAAGAACAGAACATACCAGCACAGAACATACCAGAACAGGCCAGAACAGAGTATATCAGAATAGGCCAGAACAGATCAGAACAGACCAGGACAGATCAGAACAGACCAGGACAGACCAGAACAGAACACCTAAGAACAGAACAGACCAGAACAGACCAGAACGGAACATACCAGAATAGGCCAGAACAGAACAGAACAGACCAGAACAGGCCAGAACAGAACACATAAGAACATAACACACCAGAACAGAATATACCAGAACAGGCAAGAACAGACCAGAACAGAACACCTAAGAACATAACACACCAGAACAGAATATACCAGAACAGGCAAGAACAGACCAGAACAGACCAGAACAGGCCAAAACAGAAGATACCAGAACAGAACATACCAAAACAGGCCAGAACAGACCAGAACAGAACACCTAAGAACATAACACACCAGAACAGAATATACCAGAACAGGTCAAAACAGATCAGAACAGACCAGAACACATAAGAACAGAACATACCAGCACAGAACATACCAGAACAGACCAGAACGGAACATACCAGAATAGGCCAGAACAGACCAGAACAGACCAGAACAGGTCAAAACAGAGCAGAACAGACCAGAACAGAAGATACCAGAACAGAACATACCAAAACAGGCCAGAACAGACCAGAACAGAACACCTAAGAACATAACACACCAGAACAGAATATACCAGAACAGGCAAGAACAGACCAGAACAGACCAGAACAGGCCAAAACAGACCAGAACAGACCAGAACAGAGTATACCAGAATAGGCCAGAACAGACCAGGACAGACCAGAACAGACCAGAACAGGCCAGAACAGACCAGAACAGAGTATACCAGAATAGGCCAGAACAGACCAGGACAGACCAGAACAGACCAGAACAGGCCAAAACAGACCAGAACAGAACAGAACAGGCCAGAACAGAACATACCAGAACAGGTCAAAACAGACCAGAACAGACCAGAACAGACCAGAACAGGCAAGAACAGACCAGAACAGACCAGAACAGGCCAAAACAGACCAGAACAGACCAGAACAGAGTATACCAGAATAGGCCAAAACAGACCAGAACAGACCAGAACAGAGTATACCAGAATAGGCCAGGACAGACCAGGACAGACCAGAACAGACCAGAACAGGCCAAAACAGACCAGAACAGAACAGAACAGGCCAGAACAGAACATACCAGAACAGGTCAAAACAGACCAGAACAGACCAGAACAGACCAGAACAGGTCAAAACAGAGCAGAACAGACCAGAACAGAAGATACCAGAACAGAACATACCAAAACAGGCCTGAACAGACCAGAACAGAACACCTAAGAACATAACACACCAAAACAGAATATACCAGAACAGGCCAGAACAGACCAGAACAGACCAGAACAGAGTATACCAGAATAGGCCAGAACAGATCAGACCAAGACAGAGTATACCAGAATAGGCCAGAACATACCAGAACAGACCAGAACAGGCCAGAACAGAACACATAAGAACAGAACATACCAGAACAGGTCAAAACAGACCAGAACAGACCAGAACGGAACATACCAGAACAGGCCAGAACAGGCCAGAACAGAGTATACCAGAATAGGCCAGAACAGATCAGAACAGACCAGAACAGGCTAGAACAGAACAGATAAGAACAGAACATACCAAAACAGGCCAGAACAGACCAGAACAGACCAGAACAGAGTATACCAGAATAGGCCAGAACATACCAGAACAGACCAGGATAGACCAGACCAGAACACATAAGAACAGAACATACCAGACCAGAACACATAAGAACAGAACATACCAGACCAGAACACATAAGAACAGAATATACCAGAACAGGCCAGAACAGAGTATACCAGAATAGGCCAGAACAGATCAGAACAGACCAGGACAGACCAGAACAGAACATACCAGAACAGGCCAGAACAGAACATACCAGAACAGGTCAAAACAGACCAGAACAGACCAGAACGGAACATACCAAAACAGGCCAGAACGGGCCAGAACAGAGTATACCAGAATAGGCCAGAACAGATCAGAACAGACCAGGACAGACCAAGACAGAGTATACCAGAATAGGCCAGAACAGATCAGAACAGACCAGAACAGACCAGAACAGACCAGAACAGAGTATACCAGAATAGGCCAGAACAGATCAGAACAGACCAGAACACATAAGAACAGAACATACCAGCACAGAACATACCAGAACAGACCAGAACGGAACATACCAGAATAGGCCAGAACGGAACATACCAGAATAGGCCAGAACAGACCAGAACAGACCAGAACAGGTCAAAACAGAGCAGAACAGACCAGAACAGAAGATACCAGAACAGAACATACCAAAACAGGCCAGAACAGACCAGAACAGAACACCTAAGAACATAACACACCAGAACAGAATATACCAGAACAGGCAAGAACAGACCAGAACAGACCAGAACAGGCCAAAACAGACCAGAACAGACCAGAACAGAGTATACCAGAATAGGCCAGAACAGACCAGGACAGACCAGAACAGACCAGAACAGGCCAGAACAGACCAGAACAGGCAAGAACAGACCAGAACAGACCAGAACAGGCCAAAACAGACCAGAACAGACCAGAACAGAGTATACCAGAATAGGCCAAAACAGACCAGAACAGACCAGAACAGAGTATACCAGAATAGGCCAGGACAGACCAGGACAGACCAGAACAGACCAGAACAGGCCAAAACAGACCAGAACAGAACAGAACAGGCCAGAACAGAACATACCAGAACAGGTCAAAACAGACCAGAACAGACCAGAACAGACCAGAACAGGTCAAAACAGAGCAGAACAGACCAGAACAGAAGATACCAGAACAGAACATACCAAAACAGGCCTGAACAGACCAGAACAGAACACCTAAGAACATAACACACCAAAACAGAATATACCAGAACAGGCCAGAACAGACCAGAACAGACCAGAACAGAGTATACCAGAATAGGCCAGAACAGATCAGACCAAGACAGAGTATACCAGAATAGGCCAGAACATACCAGAACAGACCAGAACAGGCCAGAACAGAACACATAAGAACAGAACATACCAGAACAGGTCAAAACAGACCAGAACAGACCAGAACGGAACATACCAGAACAGGCCAGAACAGGCCAGAACAGAGTATACCAGAATAGGCCAGAACAGATCAGAACAGACCAGAACAGGCTAGAACAGAACAGATAAGAACAGAACATACCAAAACAGGCCAGAACAGACCAGAACAGACCAGAACAGAGTATACCAGAATAGGCCAGAACATACCAGAACAGACCAGGATAGACCAGACCAGAACACATAAGAACAGAACATACCAGACCAGAACACATAAGAACAGAACATACCAGACCAGAACACATAAGAACAGAATATACCAGAACAGGCCAGAACAGAGTATACCAGAATAGGCCAGAACAGATCAGAACAGACCAGGACAGACCAGAACAGAACATACCAGAACAGGCCAGAACAGAACATACCAGAACAGGTCAAAACAGACCAGAACAGACCAGAACGGAACATACCAAAACAGGCCAGAACGGGCCAGAACAGAGTATACCAGAATAGGCCAGAACAGATCAGAACAGACCAGGACAGACCAAGACAGAGTATACCAGAATAGGCCAGAACAGATCAGAACAGACCAGAACAGACCAGAACAGACCAGAACAGAGTATACCAGAATAGGCCAGAACAGATCAGAACAGACCAGAACACATAAGAACAGAACATACCAGCACAGAACATACCAGAACAGACCAGAACGGAACATACCAGAATAGGCCAGAACGGAACATACCAGAATAGGCCAGAACAGACCAGAACAGACCAGAACAGGTCAAAACAGAGCAGAACAGACCAGAACAGAAGATACCAGAACAGAACATACCAAAACAGGCCAGAACAGACCAGAACAGAACACCTAAGAACATAACACACCAGAACAGAATATACCAGAACAGGCAAGAACAGACCAGAACAGACCAGAACAGGCCAAAACAGACCAGAACAGACCAGAACAGAGTATACCAGAATAGGCCAGAACAGACCAGGACAGACCAGAACAGACCAGAACAGGCCAGAACAGACCAGAACAGAACACATAAGAACAGAACACAACAGAACAGAACATACCAGAAGAGGCCAGAACAGATCAGAACAGACCAGAACAGACCAGAACGGAACATACCAAAACAGGCCAGAACAGACCAGAACAGAACACATAAGAACAGAACACACCAGAACAGAACATACCAGAACAGGCCAAAATAGACCAGACCAGATCAGAACAGACCAGAACAGACCAGAACACATAAGAACAGAACATACCAGAACAGGCCAGAACAGAGTATACCAGAATAGGCAAGAACAGATCAGAACAGAACACACCAGAACAGGCCAGAACAGAGTATACCAGAATAGGCAAGAACAGATCAGAACAGAACACACCAGAACAGGCCAGAACAGAGTATACCAGAATAGGCCAGAACAGATCAGAACAGACCAGAACAGACCAGAACAGGCCAGAACAGGCCAGAACAGAACACATAAGAACAGAACACAACAGAACAGAACATACCAGAAGAGGCCAGAACAGATCAGAACAGACCAGAACAGACCAGAACGGAACATACCAAAACAGGCCAGAACAGACCAGAACAGAACACATAAGAACAGAACACACCAGAACAGAACATACCAGAACAGGCCAAAATAGACCAGACCAGATCAGAACAGACCAGAACAGACCAGAACACATAAGAACAGAACACACCAGCACAGAACATACCAGAACAGGCCAGAACAGACCAGAAAAGACCAGAACAGAGTATACCAGAATAGGCAAGAACAGATCAGAACAGAACACATAAGAACAGAACATACCAGAACAGGCCAGAACAGAGTATACCAAAATAGGCCAGAACAGATCAGAACAGACCAGAACACACCAGAACAGGCCAGAAAAGAACACATAAGAACAGAACACAACAGAACAGAACATACCAGAACAGGCCAGAACAGAGTATACCAGAATAGGCCAGAACAGATCAGAACAGAACAGACCAAGACAGAGTATACCAGAATAGGCCAGAACAGATCAGAACAGAACAGATCAAGACAGAGTATACCAGAATAGGCCAGAACATACCAGAACAGACCAGGATAGACCAGACCAGAACACATAAGAACAGAACATACCAGACCAGAACACACCAGAACAGACCAGGACAGACCAGACCAGAACACATAAGAACAGAACATACCAGCACAGAACATACCAGAACAGGCCAGAACAGAGTATACCAGAATAGGCCAGAACAGATCAGAACAGACCAGAACAGACCAGAACGGAACATACCAAAACAGGCCAGAACAGACCAGAACAGAACACATAAGAACAGAACACACCAGAACAGAACATACCAGAACAGGCCAAAATAGACCAGACCAGATCAGAACAGACCAGAACAGACCAGAACACATAAGAACAGAACACACCAGCACAGAACATACCAGAACAGGCCAGAACAGACCAGAACAGATCAGAACAGACCAGGACAGACCAGAACAGAACACATAAGAACAGAACACACCAGAACAGAATATACCAGAACAGGCCAGAACAGATCAGAACAGAACAGAACAGGCCAGAACAGAACACATAAGAACAGCACATACCAGAACAGGTCAAAACAGACCAGAACAGACCAGAACACATAAGAACAGAATATACCAGCACAGAACATACCAGAACAGGCCAGAACAGAGTATATCAGAATAGGCCAGAACAGATCAGAACAGACCAGGACAGATCAGAACAGACCAGGACAGACCAGAACAGAACACCTAAGAACAGAACAGACCAGAACAGACCAGAACGGAACATACCAGAATAGGCCAGAACAGAACATACCAGAACAGAACATACCAAAACAGGCTAGAACAGACCAGAACAGAACACCTAAGAACATAACACACCAGAACAGAATATACCAGAACAGGCCAGAACAGATCAGAACAGAACACATAAGAACAGAACATACCAGAACAGGCCAGAACAGAGTATACCAGAATAGGCAAGAACAGATCAGAACAGAACACACCAGAACAGGCCAGAACAGAGTATACCAGAATAGGCCAGAACAGATCAGAACAGACCAGAACAGACCAGAACAGGCCAGAACAGGCCAGAACAGAACACATAAGAACAGAACACAACAGAACAGAACATACCAGAAGAGGCCAGAACAGAACATACCAGAACAGGTCAAAACAGACCAGAACAGACCAGAACGGAACATACCAAAACAGGCCAGAACAGAACACATAAGAACAGAACATACCAGAACAGAATATACCAGAACAGGTCAAAACAGACCAGAACAGACCAGAACACATAAGAACAGAACATACCAGCACAGAACATACCAGAACAGACCAGAACGGAACATACCAGAATAGGCCAGAACAGACCAGAACAGACCAGAACAGGTCAAAACAGAGCAGAACAGAACAGAACAGGCCAGAACAGAACAGATAAGAACAGAACATACCAAAACAGGCCAGAACAGACCAGATCAGACCAGAACAGACCAGAACAGAGTATACCAGAATAGGCCAGAACAGATCAGAACAGAACAGACCAAGACAGAGTATACCAGAATAGGCCAGAACAGATCAGAACAGAACACATAAGAACAGAACATACCAGAACAGGCCAGAACAGAACACCTAAGAACAGAACAGACCAGAACAGACCAGAACGGAACATACCAGAATAGGCCAGAACAGAACAGAACAGACCAGAACAGGCCAGAACAGAACACATAAGAACATAACACACCAGAACAGAATATACCAGAACAGGCAAGAACAGACCAGAACAGAACACCTAAGAACATAACACACCAGAACAGAATATACCAGAACAGGCAAGAACAGACCAGAACAGACCAGAACAGGCCAAAACAGAAGATACCAGAACAGAACATACCAAAACAGGCCAGAACAGACCAGAACAGAACACCTAAGAACATAACACACCAGAACAGAATATACCAGAACAGGTCAAAACAGACCAGAACAGACCAGAACACATAAGAACAGAACATACCAGCACAGAACATACCAGAACAGACCAGAACGGAACATACCAGAATAGGCCAGAACAGACCAGAACAGACCAGAACAGGTCAAAACAGAGCAGAACAGACCAGAACAGAAGATACCAGAACAGAACATACCAAAACAGGCCAGAACAGACCAGAACAGAACACCTAAGAACATAACACACCAGAACAGAATATACCAGAACAGGCAAGAACAGACCAGAACAGACCAGAACAGGCCAAAACAGACCAGAACAGACCAGAACAGAGTATACCAGAATAGGCCAGAACAGACCAGGACAGACCAGAACAGACCAGAACAGGCCAGAACAGACCAGAACAGAGTATACCAGAATAGGCCAGAACAGACCAGGACAGACCAGAACAGACCAGAACAGGCCAAAACAGACCAGAACAGAACAGAACAGGCCAGAACAGAACATACCAGAACAGGTCAAAACAGACCAGAACAGACCAGAACAGACCAGAACAGGCAAGAACAGACCAGAACAGACCAGAACAGGCCAAAACAGACCAGAACAGACCAGAACAGAGTATACCAGAATAGGCCAAAACAGACCAGAACAGACCAGAACAGAGTATACCAGAATAGGCCAGGACAGACCAGGACAGACCAGAACAGACCAGAACAGGCCAAAACAGACCAGAACAGAACAGGCCAGAACAGAACATACCAGAACAGGTCAAAACAGACCAGAACAGACCAGAACAGACCAGAACAGGTCAAAACAGAGCAGAACAGACCAGAACAGAAGATACCAGAACAGAACATACCAAAACAGGCCTGAACAGACCAGAACAGAACACCTAAGAACATAACACACCAAAACAGAATATACCAGAACAGGCCAGAACAGACCAGAACAGACCAGAACAGAGTATACCAGAATAGGCCAGAACAGATCAGACCAAGACAGAGTATACCAGAATAGGCCAGAACATACCAGAACAGACCAGAACAGGCCAGAACAGAACACATAAGAACAGAACATACCAGAACAGGTCAAAACAGACCAGAACAGACCAGAACGGAACATACCAGAACAGGCCAGAACAGGCCAGAACAGAGTATACCAGAATAGGCCAGAACAGATCAGAACAGACCAGAACAGGCTAGAACAGAACAGATAAGAACAGAACATACCAAAACAGGCCAGAACAGACCAGAACAGACCAGAACAGAGTATACCAGAATAGGCCAGAACAGATCAGAACAGAACAGACCAAGACAGAGTATACCAGAATAGGCCAGAACAGATCAGAACAGAACAGATCAAGACAGAGTATACCAGAATAGGCCAGAACATACCAGAACAGACCAGGATAGACCAGACCAGAACACATAAGAACAGAACATACCAGACCAGAACACACCAGAACAGACCAGGACAGACCAGACCAGAACACATAAGAACAGAACATACCAGCACAGAACATACCAGAACAGGCCAGAACAGAGTATACCAGAATAGGCCAGAACAGATCAGAACAGACCAGAACGGAACATACCAAAACAGGCCAGAACAGACCAGAACAGAACACATAAGAAAAGAACACACCAGAACAGAACATACCAGAACAGGCCAAAATAGACCAGACCAGATCAGAACAGACCAGAACAGACCAGAACACATAAGAACAGAACACACCAGCACAGAACATACCAGAACAGGCCAGAACAGACCAGAACAGATCAGAACAGACCAGGACAGACCAGAACAGAACACATAAGAACAGAACACACCAGAACAGAATATACCAGAACAGGCCAGAACAGATCAGAACAGAACAGAACAGGCCAGAACAGAACACATAAGAACAGAACACAAGAGAACAGAACATACCAGAAAAGGCCAGAACAGAGTATACCAGAATAGGCAAGAACAGATCAGAACAGAACACATAAGAACAGAACATACCAGAACAGGCCAGAACAGAGTATACCAAAATAGGCCAGAACAGATCAGAACAGACCAGAACACACCAGAACAGGCCAGAAAAGAACACATAAGAACAGAACACAACAGAACAGAACATACCAGAACAGGCCAGAACAGAACATACCAGAACAGGTCAAAACACACCAGAACAGACCAGAACGGAACATACCAAAACAGGCCAGACCAGACCAGAACAGACCAGAACAGGTCAAAACAGAGCAGAACAGACCAGAACAGAACATACCAAAACAGGCTAGAACAGACCAGAACAGAACACCTAAGAACATAACACACCAGAACAGAATATACCAGAACAGGCCAGAACAGATCAGAACAGAACAGAACAGGCCAGAACAGAACACATAAGAACAGCACATACCAGAACAGGTCAAAACAGACCAGAACAGACCAGAACACATAAGAACAGAACATACCAGCACAGAACATACCAGAACAGGCCAGAACAGAGTATATCAGAATAGGCCAGAACAGATCAGAACAGACCAGGACAGATCAGAACAGACCAGGACAGACCAGAACAGAACACCTAAGAACAGAACAGACCAGAACAGACCAGAACGGAACATACCAGAATAGGCCAGAACAGAACAGAACAGACCAGAACAGGCCAGAACAGAACACATAAGAACATAACACACCAGAACAGAATATACCAGAACAGGCAAGAACAGACCAGAACAGACCAGAACAGGCCAAAACAGACCAGAACAGACCAGAACAGAGTATACCAGAATAGGCCAGAACAGACCAGGACAGACCAGAACAGACCAGAACAGGCCAGAACAGACCAGAACAGAGTATACCAGAATAGGCCAGAACAGACCAGGACAGACCAGAACAGACCAGA